>CM065593.1:111755630-112321426 GCA_033119425.1 Bufotes viridis | reverse complement strand
CAGAATGGACTGCTGAAGTTTACCCCGGGCTGTGCTGAAGTTGGTGGTGAAGGTGTGTGGCTGACTGGGATGAGCTGGTGGAGCAGAGGAGGAGAAAGCCGAGTGGAGGAGAGCAGGCTACAGGAGGCAAAGAATGATGCCTCACTATCTCCATGGCGACGAAGGACGTGGCGCTAAGGGAACTTCCGCTCTGGGGCCCAGCCGCCACTACATATTTACCCAGTGTGCAGATTACATGCCCTGCGATCCTTCAGTGGTGGAAGGACATGCGCCAAACCTCTTCTCTGTCTCGCCCAGCCGCCACTACATTTACTAAGGGCAGATTAATGCCTTGCGTATCCTCGGTGGTGGAAGGACATGCGCCAATCCTCTCTGTCTCGGCCCAGCCGCCGCCACTTTACCCAATGTTCAGTTAGGGAGGTAAAGCATCGGCCGTGCCTATTGGTCCACGTGATTTGTGGTTAGGTGGACTCCACACATGCATGCCGCAGTGCACACCTGGACTTTTTATCGGATACCTGGTTGTGCAGTGAAGGCAACGGCTGCTCCTGGAGCAGTTAGCGCGTGCTGGGAACAACACTGCTGGGACAGCCATGGACATCAGCTGTTTGAAGCTGTTCAGTGTCCATCTAAAGTCCGTCAATGACAGCATTTCAAAGGCCAGGAGTTTAGAAATGCTGGCATTCAGGCCCAGGGCCCGAGGGAGGCTTGCGGAATTTCACGCTTCTCCAGCGTTTGTGAGGCGTGAGAAGGCTGCCGCGTGACATGGTGGATAGTGCTGGAGCTGCCAATATTCTAATTGCGAATTTTATCGCGAATAGTCGCAAATCCGAGAATTCGACAATATTTAGAATATGATGCTATATATTCTGCTAATTCGAATATTCCGCCATTTTCCAATACATTCGAAAATATACTGCATCGCGACTAAACTTTTTGAGCTGAGCTCCTAATGGCTGGCTGAATCCTGCTACTTGCTGGAATGCACGACAGATTTTCTGTGAAGAGAGTGCTATATTCGTGAATTCGTTATAATCGTAATATTTCTACAGGCAAGCCATCGCCATTTGTCAACCATTTAGGAACCCAGCTCTAAGTTGGAATTCCGCTTATGCAGCATTACAGGTTATATTAATCGCACGCGAATCCAACTTAGATCTTATGACCTAGACTGACCAAGACAACTCCATGAAATGAACCTAATAGTATATTTCTATGCGTGTGCGATGCCACGCGCATAGGTGATTCGCCGATTTTTCGCATAGATGTAAAATAAAGTTTACTACAAGAAGAGGCAGATCATACACTCAGTAACAATTTTCATTACTGATTTATACTGTCCTCTGTATGGGCAGAGATAAGCTTTGCGTCATGCGCACCGCACTCACCTGCGCAGCAAGGAATCGCACCGCACAAGGGCAGTATGATATTGTGTTCATTCAATGGGTTGTCTTGGGTTGGTCTACTCGAGATAGACGCACATTAAGCATATAAAGCACTACATCTCGCTTATTTTCTTTATTCCTCGTCTCATTCTGACCCAGCAAGCCAACCCTAATAGTATACTGGCATTGTGCGATCCGATTCATGCGCATATGTACTGCCGATTTCTGCGATGCCGTAAAAATACAGTTTCCTTACATAAAGAGGCGCAAATTATACATCACAGCAACAATTCTCATTACTGATTTAGTACTGTCCTCTTGTATGTAAGATAAGTTTGTGTCATGCTGCTAGGCTCCGGCAATCACATGCTGCGCTGAATTCAGCACCGCACAAGGGCAGTATGATATTGTTGCTCATCCAATGGCTGTCTTGGCTGGTCTACTAATAGATCGAATATTGGCGCTGACATAGCACTACATTCGCCTATTTTCTTTTTATTTCCGCCTATATTCGACCCAGCAAGCCAACTCCACAGTATACTGGCATTGCGCGTTTATCTGACGATACGCGCATAGGGAATTGCGATTTTTCTCGCATGCCGTAAAATACAGTTTCCTACATAAAGAGGCAAAATTGATACATCACAGCAACACTCTCATTACTGATTTATACTGTCCCTCTGTGTGCAAGAGAGCTTGTGATCATGCCAGCATCCCTGCACTCACGTGCGCGCTGAATCGCACCGCACAAGGGCAGTATGATATTGTGTTAATTCAATGGGTTACGGTTGATACTGACAGACGACATTGCGTAATATAGTAGTATATTGGCTATCTTCTTATATTCGATCTACCAAGCATGGCAAGATAAGTTTGTGTCATGCGAAATTCGGTAATCACCTATGCACAGTGAATCGCACCGCACAAGGGCAGTAAGTGATATTGTGTTCATTCAATGGGTTGTCTTGGTTGGTCTACTCAGATAGACGAATATTGCGAATATAGCACTGCATTCGCCTATTTTCTTTGATCTTCGTCTCATTCGACCCAGCAAGCCAACCCTAATAGTATACTGGCATTGTGCGATCCGATTCATGCGCATATGTAATTGCCGATTTTTCTGCATGCCGTAAAATACAGTTCTCACATAAAGAGTGCAAATTATACATCACAGTAACAATTCTCATTACTGATTTATAATTGTCCTCTGTATGTAAGATAAGTTTGTGTCATGCTGAAACTGGGCAATCACCTATGCGCTGGAATCGCACCGCACAAGGGCAGTATGATATTGTGTTCATTCAATGGGCTGTCTTGGTTGGTCTACTAATAGATCGAATATTACTGAATATAGCACTACATCTCGCTATTTTCTTTATGTTTCTGCCTATTCGACCCAGCAAGCCAATCCTAATAGTATACTGGCATTGAGCCATCTGATTTGATGCGCATATGTAACTGCCGATTTGCCGTATGCCGTAAAATACAGTTTCCTACATAAAGAGGCAAATTATACATCACAGTAACAATTCTCATTACTGATTTATAATTGTCCTCTGTATGTAAGATAAGTTTGTGTCATGCGCAAAATTCGGCAATCACCTATGCGCTGAATCGCACCGCACAAGGGCAGTATGATATTGTGTTAATTCAATGGGTTGGTTATATACTCTAATAGACGAATATTGCGAATATAGTAGTATATTAGCTATCTTCTCTATATTCGATCCAACAAGCCAACCTAATTGTATACTGCCCTTATGCGATCCGATTCACGCGCATATGTAATTGCCGAATTTTCGCATAACATAAAAATACAGTAAAGAGGAAAATTATACATCAGTATTCAGTAATTAGAGTCATTTAGAATGCAACATTTGCATTTTTGTAACTGCTTAGGGGCATCAAGCTATTTTCGTACAGGTTTTGTTTGTTTGAATTTTCGAATATGTAGAATATAGTGATATATTCTCCATGCGAATTTTATTTTTTTCTCTACAATGTATGAGGTGACTCATCATTATCATTTTCCCTCCCTTCTCCTAGCTTGAATAGCCAATGAGAAGGCTTTGTCACAACTTAGCAACATCCCTAGCAAACCAATAGGAAACTAGACTACCCCTTCACTATATAAGTGACTACATCACCCAGCAGCCATTTTGTGGTAGTTGGATTTGTTGGAGCTTGAGCTGTGTTATTTTGTCTGCTGTATGCTTTATATAAATTCGATTTAATTTATAATATTCTAGTTAGTTAGTTTCAAGTAGTGATTAGGAATAGTGTAGCTTAGTTTTATAGCTGATAGGGTCGAAATAATTTGAGATAGTTTAGTAGTTTAGTAGAGTTAGGAGAAAATATAGTTAGTGCTAGGGAGCCTATGTAAAGTATAGGTTCAGTGCAGGGTTATGTAGGGCATTGAGTTAGTAGGTAGCTGATAGATAGATAGATAGATAGATAGATAGATAGATAGATAGTGCTTGATAGTTTAGGGCCAGGTATTAGGGCCACAGTTAGGAATACTTAAAGTTTCTAGCTTTTCAGGCAGGGTGTAGTTTGGGTTAAGTTACTGATATAGTGTAGGGTCTATTCTGTCTGTTTTGTCTGTCAGTTAGTGTCCGCTCCAGTTAGTGTATTAGTTTTTTTTTTTTTCCATTGTTTGTTAATTTTAAAAGTGTTTTAGTCTAAGTTAGTGTCTGTGTTTAGTTTAAGAAAAACATTAAGTTTTGATATGTTCTTGTTTAGTCTAGTTCTGTCTGTCCTTTTTTTTGTCTGTGTGTCAGCAGTCTGTCTTAGGTTTAAAAACAAAAATTCAAAAGTTTATAGGTTTACGTGGTTAGTGTAGTTTTTTCTGTCTTACGTTAAAAACCCGCCTTGTAGGTCTCTGTGTGTCAGTTACTGCTTGTGTCAGGTTAAATATTGAGTATACAATGCTAAGTGTTTTGGTATTTAGTGTGTTTTGCTAGTCGTCCGCTAAGAAAAACGTTTTTAGTCTCTGTGAGTTAGTGTCTGTCTTAGGTAAAAAAATAAATTTTAAGTTTTACGCTTTGTCAGTCCTCCGTTAAAAAAAAAAAAAAACAATTTTGCTCGTGTCTCGTTAGTTTAGTCTTAGGTTTAATAGCGCTACGTGTTTAGTGTCGTAAGGGTTACAGTTTTCGTCCTTTCTTTTTCACCCATCGTCCCCACTCCAATAAAGTTTCCCAATCCCCAGTATGAGTGCAGTGCAGCGGGTCGGGGTCAGTAGGGGAGCTGTCCCGCCACCACCCCAGCACGGGCCGCCATCAAGCCACGGACAGGCAGGCGCAGGTGGCAGGTGTCCGCCTGATCCATGACTTTTTCACAAGTGGCAGCCGGCCCATAACTTCCCAGGATGCAGAGGTTGTCTTGGCTCTGTGGCCGATTCGAGTGCCACGGAGTCCTCTGCCCCGGCTGCCAGCAACTGCAGCACACCGCCTCCTGTAGAATCCAACCTCCCAGCTCCCAAGAATTGTCCTCCTCATGTTTGAAGAGTTTGAGACTGAGAGGGACATCTTGGGGGAGGCAATGCAGGAGGCGGAAATACTGTTCAGCCTCTGTGGATGGAGCAGGACCTGCTGGAAGCGAATAGGATAAGAGGTGGAGGGGCCTATAAACCCTATGAGATCCTCTTCCAACTGGTGCAGGTGGTGTTAGCCACACAACCCTGCAACTCATCTGGCACCCAGGTGCCAGCATGGGACAGCGGAGCCCGGTCAGGGGCTCCATGTCAGCTGTTCCCGCCAGTCCACCACAGGTTGGCCTTGTGGTCTGACATATCGGGGTGAAGAGAGTGGTGACTCTCGAATGGGTGCCACCTCCTTTGTCAGGTGACGGCAGCACCAATGAAGGTAGGCACCGAGGCAAATGGTGCCAGGTCACATTAGGGAGCCCAGTGTCAGGGCTCCACTGGTAATGGCAGCAGGAGTAGGCAGCAGCAGCCAGCTCCACCTCAGCAAGACCGAGCCCGAACAGGCGTAAGCCAGCACCACTCCATCTGACAGGAGGTCGGTGAAGCTCCGCCTGTTTGGGCTACTTCACCTGGCAGCAGATGATGTCACAGTGTGGCATTTGTAAGCTGTGCAATGCCAGGTGAGGAGAGGGAGATCATGGCTCGCTGAGCGCCACTGCCTCAACCAGCACATCCGGGTCAACACCACTGGCGGGAGTGGGAACAGATGCGGGGTGGTCAAAGCAGCAGCGCCACCAGCAGTGGTGAGACAGCAGCTCCTGCCACTGTACTGCAGCCACCCCAACCCGTTCCACCAACTCATCTCCTACTCCCGCTCCTCTAATAGAGGTGACTGGTACCCGCAGCCAGCTTCCGCCTCCACTGCACTCCCCTCTGCCGTCCGCGCCAGCAATCTATTGCAGATGCTTGGAACGCACCGCGCCCTACGCCCTGGGACCGTCAAGGCTGCTCACTCAATGGGCTCCTGGCAAGGGTTACCGCCCAACATCTGCTGCCTTACAATCTGGTGGATAGCAACCATTTAGGCAAATGTTGAGCAGGCCCAACCCAGATGGCGTGGGTCCCAGCCGCCATTACTTTGCCAGGACCGGGCGCCCCTGCTCTTCACCAGCACATTGTGCGGAATGTATCCCTGTCGTTGGATCATGCTGTCAGCGACAGGGTGCATCTCACAATGGATGCCTGGACCAGGCATGGGCAGGACGCCATATAGCTTCACAAGCCCATTGGGTGTCCCTCCGAGGCGCTGGGGAGGGATTGGCGGCATCTGATTTTGGGTCGCCGCCCGGGTGTCCAGGGAGAACTGCGGTTCTCCGCAGCCACTGTCTCCAGAGCTGCTGAGCCCCCAGCAAGCGCCCCCTGCATTACGCCAGCGTGGGGCACGCCCGCTGCCAGGCCGTGCTCCAGCTTGTGAGCTTAGGGACCGGAGACACACTGGACCTGATGTTCTGTCCGTACTACAGGCTCAGGTTCAGAAGTGGCTGACACCTGAAGGCTCCAAGCAGGTATGGCTGTTCCAGACAACGCGCAGCAACCTACATTGTCGCTCTTCATGCTGGCAGTCTCCGACCCACGTGCCTCTGCATGGCACATGTCCTCAACCTAGTGGTACAGAAGTTCCTTCCGCACGTACTCCAGGCTGAGTGACATTGTGCTGAGGGTACGAGGGACTGCCAGCCACTTCAGACGCCTTCCCAACTGCCGCCTGCTCCTGTCCAAACTACAGAGGGATGCAACAGCCTGCCCCACCACAGGCTGATTGTGGACAGTGTGACGCGGTGGAACCCACCCCTCCACATGCTGGAGAGGGTTGTGAGCAGGTGCGACCGGCGGTGAGGGAATACCTGCTGGACCTAGGCACTTCAGGCCATCACACCCACTCCCTACATCACCAATGCGGAGTGGGGGCAGATACAGCAGGTCTGCCACGTGCTGGCCCCATCTCGAGCAGGCGACAAAGATGCGTCAGCGCGAGCATGTCGGTCTGAATGACGTGCTCCCTAGTGTCCCTAAGCTGGACAGGACACTAGATCGCCTGCTCGAAGCTGGGGAGAGTGCCCTGGTGGAGCAAGATGAGGCGCCTTGCTCCACCAGGACCAGGCCCAGGACGAGGAGGAGGAATCAGTGTACGCCCAGGAGTCTGGGCCTGGTCAGGAGGGAGAGCCGGTGCTGGGGGCACTCATAGTCCAGGGGTGGGGCATCTCCCACCGGGAAAGCAGCATGAGCAGCAGGAGGACCAAGAGGTCATGGTCCCAGGCAGTCGTAGTCACAGCGGGCTGTGCTCTTCCCATGGCTGCCCATATGCTGCAGCTGCCCGGAGGGACCCCCGGATCAAAAATTCTTAAGGAGAGGGAAGACATTCGTGCTGGCCACCCTTTAGACCCTCGCTAAGGGGAAACTGGAGCAGTTCATCCCAGCCAGCCGGAGTGCAGGCCCGCCTCAAAAATTGCGGCCTGTCTTATCCACGCTTGCAGAGGACACAGCTGACAGGAGCTCTGACATGTGAGACCGCAGGCTTAGAGTCACCTCCAGATGATGGGTAGACATCTTTATTAGACGCTGCATGGTCTCTCATGAATGACTGTGCCATCGTGCCACTAGAGTGAGATTACGGGAGCCTCTTAGTGATGTATATAAAAGCTGCTGGGTCAGCGGCTGCTCGATCACTGCACGGTGGTGACTCAGCACACCACACGGCAGTGAGCCGGGAACGCCGCTGCCCTCGGAAGCCCACCAGCTCCAGCTCTACAGCATTTTATATATCATCTACTAAAAAGAGACCCTCCAGTGATCTTCCTTTTAGTGAGTGCCCGATGAAGAACACACAGACTTGATAAAGGGGCATGACCCCGAAACGCGTCGTCATTCCTAATAAAGTTCTTCTACACATCATCTGGGTTGTTCTTGCGCCCGCGGTCCTCCTCGTCGCAAGACTCCTGTCGAGACTCCAGTACTTTTCTGCAAAGTCCTATTAGTCACCAGTCAGGCGGCATGGCCCCCGCCTAAAGGTTGAATTGGACAGCCGTGGCAGCATCAACCCACCAGATTAAGACCACCACAACCCTTACCCGCAAAAGAGGGCCCTGGCACAAGGGCATCTCATCCAGGTGAGTACAACTAACTCAGCCTGAGAAGCTTAAGAATAGCTAAGACACATTGTATTCGCTACTACCTAAGAGCGCCTTCTCTTTTTTGGCCTTTTTGCGCTCGAGCATCCACCTGGCTGGAAGAGGCAACCTCCGGCCTCAAGCTCCAGTTCTCCCGCCCATCTCACCCAGCAGGCAGCTGGCACTAGCAGCACCACCAGCACCAGCCGAGCAGGTGACCTTCTGGGTGAGATGAGGCTCTTCTACCAGTCTGCGCGACCCAGTACCAGCAGCAGCAGCATCAGTCACCACCAGCGGCTGGCCCGCATGGTGGCAGACTACATGGGGTCGGTCGGTGCTTCTGAAAGCATGACCACCGACGACCCCATGGAGTACTGTGTTGCCAGGCTGGACACCTGCCGTGAGCTCGCTCAGTATGCGCTGGAGTTACTATCTTGCCCTCCCTCCAGCTTACTGTCTGAGCGGGCATTCAGTGCGGCAGGTGGGGTGGTCACGGACAAGCGGACCCGTCTGTCCACAGACTCCGTGGGCAGACTCACATTCATTAAGATGAATGAGTCCTGGATCGGCAGTGACTTCATGGCCCCCGCTGTCGGTTCAGGGCGCTTAAGGGTCCCTTGTCCATCCCTCTCCTTTGCTCTCCCTCCCAAATTCCGTTGTTTTTTAATTGTTCCCTCTGTTTTTAACTTTATATGAATTACTTTTTTTAGTTATTTATTGATATTTATTTGATCGATATTTTTTGTCTAGTTTGTATATATTATGTATCATGTATATATTAATTTAATTTTTTAATTATGAATTTGTTTTGAACATGTTGAGTTACATTTGGGCCTTTAAACATAATGTCTGCTGTTGGCTGTGCTGTTGAATTTGGCCAAGCTACATGTGGCCATGATAATAGACCACTTCTGAAATCCTGGTTGGGAACTGAGAACATGACCTAGCAGCCAATCCTTTACAGCTTTACAGTTTAAACACTCCCCTACGAAATTCTCCGCTCTGCCTGTGATAAAATTACTTTACACAATGGGTTGATGTAATTATCAATCACAGGCAGGAGAATACATAGTTTTAAACAATGTCTTCTGTCCTGGAGAGACAGAGGAGTCATTCAATTATCTCTCAGGACAAAGGGAAATCGCCAATACACATGTGGGGACAATAGGACAGACATCACTATTCAATATACAATGTCGCACCCTTTACAGTACACACAGACATTTAACATATCCCCAGATGGCTTGGACCTGAGCGCTCAATATATCCAAACAGCGCTCAGATGCCACAAACACAGTCAAATCACCATGTGGTTTAATTTTAGCATGGGCTTATGAGAGGGGCCATAATCCTGGGTCAAGATCAAGAAGCTGGCAACAAGGCTTCTCAAGCACCCATTGGCCTGGTTGGTTCCGCCACACTGCCGTTGATCCCACTGCTGTTGATGCTGCTGCATGTCATGAAAAAGTTGACTTACATTTGATCCTTTTAACATAACGTCTGCTGCTGCCTGTGAAGCCGAATCGGGCCTAGCTAAATGTTGGCCTGATAATACACCACTCCCTAAATCCTGCCGTTGATGCTGCTGCATGTCATGAAAAATTTGACTTACATTTGATCCTTTTAACATAACATCTTCTGCTGCCTCTAAAGCCGAATCGGGCCTAGCTACATGTTGGCCTGATAATACACCACTCCCTAAATCCTGCCGTTGATGCTGCTGCATGTCATGAAAAATTTGACTTACATTTGATCCTTTTAACATAACGTCTTCTGCTGCCTGTGAAGCCGAATCGGGCCTAGCTACATGTTGGCCTGATAATACACCACTCCCTAAATCCTGCCGTTGATGCTGCTGCATGTCATGAAAAATTTGACTTACATTTGATCCTTTTAACATAACGTCTTCTGCTGCCTGTGAAGCCGAATCGGGCCTAGCTACATGTTGGCCTGATAATACACCACTCCCTAAATCCTGCCGTTGATGCTGCTGCATGTCATGAAAAAGTTGACTTACATTTGATCCTTTTAACATAACGTCTTCTGCTGCCTGTGAAGCCGAATCGGGCCTAGCTACATGTTGCCCTGATAATACACCACTCCCTAAATCCTGCCGTTGATGATGCTGCTGCAATTCATGAAAATTTTTAGTGACATTTGATCGCACAGGGAATAATCATAGAGTCCAGACCTTCACACTTTTTTAAAGTAAAATTTCGATTGGGTTATTTAATTTTGTATTATAAACTGGAAGTGTGCTTACCTGCCAGTGCCTGGCGTTATTCTGCCTAGTTACAAATGGAAACTTATGAGTCAGCATTCTAGTACTGTGTTAACTCTAGATGCTGTATGTCCTGATAGTGTGTAGACAACCATCATGGACCTGATTTTATCTTTTGCACTTTAACAAGTATAGAATTATGAATTCTCTTAACCTGGTTTGCATGTTTCGTATTCTCGCATGTGCTCAGCTTCTTTATGTATTGTCAATATTTCGACATAAAAATATTAAATTAAATAATCTTTTAAAAAGACATTTTATCTAGCGTTGTTTGGCTTCATTCACAAAATGAAATGATTTTACTTTATTTTGTTATTTTTTATTTTAAATTAAGTGTGGTTTGGGGTGGCTATGTTGTGGTTCACGCTTTAGCACGGTGTGGACCGCATGTGGCCTTCCCTTGTCAAAAGGTCTTGTGCAGTTGGCATTGTACAGGACTGATTGATGAACCTACGAAAATTTATATATTTTATTTTTATTTTATTTTTTTGTTGTCACACGGATTTAGGATCCAACACGGTGTTGTCTGTCATTCTGGGAGGGATGGCTGACTTCCGTGTTGACCTCTCTACATGGTTGGGTGTGACTGGCGTTATACTCATCCGTGTGGAAATCCGGTTTTGTGAATGGAGCCATGTAGCAACATGTAAATATGTATAGTTACTTTTCTTGTTTATGTCACTTATTGGCAATTATGTAATAAGGATTTGCACATGCTAATTATATATAACCACTGCTTTAAGATTTTAAGTATAAACTGTGCACTATATGATGTTCTTGGAGACATGTCACCGGTTAGAGAATTCATATAATCATAGTCATGTAATCAATCATATGTTTCTATGTGTACGGCGGAAGCAATGCTACAACATGCAAATTATTATAAAATTGGACGCTATCGAAGAACCATGCTGGTTAGTTCTTACCCCTACCATTTTATTGTTCCAACATTGTTCCTTTTTTTTTGTTTTATATTTCTGATAATAAGATTGTAAAGAAATTTTTGAATTAGTAAAAGTTTATAATTTTGCTAATTTTATAAATCAAACAAGGTTTTTTGTAGGTATTATTACTCTGTTCAAGTTTTGTATTTTAGTAGTTAATTGTTTGATGAAAAATACATTTATTATTCACGATAATTTGAAATTTATCTTACTACATAAAATAATTTAGTTACTAGGGAAATTAACCAAAAATGTATTTTGAATGTAACTCTGGACTATTAGAATGCTTTGCTTTGTACTTAATATTTAATACACAACCATTACCAATGGCTACTACTATCGTGATCCATTTGAGTTATGTGTAGGCCTCATACTACCCTATTTCTATATACCTATGGATGCTGTATGTCAGGATACTGATTAGTTTGGGAATGTACTCTATGGGCCTTCACTAAAAATAAATGTTGAACCATTGTAATGAAAACTTTAAAGTTTTTTAATAAAAAATAAAATAAAATAAACTATATAATTACAAAAAAATAAAATAAAACTATTTCAAAGATGTTATTAGGGCAATGCCCTCATATCTTTCACCATCTTCTGCAAATCCCCCACGTCCTTGGCATTCTTCTCCTCCATTTTTCTCAGGCCATTTGAGAACTGGAGCTTCATCTCCCGCATCTTCCGGAGATGATGCTCCCGGAAGGCCTTCATTTCAGCCTGTTGCTCCATACGGATCTTCTGGATTTTTAAATCCATTTGTTTTAATACTGTAAAAAAATAAAAACAATAAATAAAATAGACGGTGTCGTTTCTGAAGAAACCACATGATGTTGGCTTAAAAATCTGATTGGCTGTTGGTGGCTTCACCCACTTTTTTGAATTTTAATCCCAGTCCTCCAGTGATCAACTTTGCAAAGTTTGAAGACTGTGACAATAAAAGTCTAAGAGCAGCGGCAGTTTGATTACCCACCTTTAAACAAATGCCTGAAATTTGATTGGGCAGTGTAGACTCCACCCACTTTTTTATAAATTTTAATCCCAGTCACCTAGTAACCCACAGTGCCAAGTTTGGGGACCCTGGCTTAAATATCGTGGGAATGACAGCTTTTTAACGTTTTCACACTGAAGTCATCAGTGAAAATTTGTTTGGTTGTTTGTGGCTCTGCCCACTTTTAATGTCCCCAAATTTGACACAGATTTTCAGGGTGACCCCATGAATAAGTGACACAAGTTTGGTGACTTTAACTTGAAAGCTGAAGGAGTGACAAAACCTAATAGTTTTCCTATGAAAGTCGATTGGACAAAATGGGGTCTCCGGGGGCCGCTCCAGGGGCCCGGACGGGGGATCGGTTAACAAAGCACAAGCAAAGTTTGTTAATTGTACTCCTAAAACTGTGGGAGGAGTAGCGTATAGAAAATAGCTAAAATTTCATTGGCCAATGGTATCTCCGCCCACTTTGGGTGCCCCCAAAAAATATACCCGTTTATTTGGGTTGACAACAACAATATCTGGTCTGAGTTTGGGGAATAATCATGGCTGCTCGGTATGTCTCAATGTGAATGTGGGAATGTATACCTCGGTGAATCAGTACACCTGTAACTATCGGTTTCAGGGAGGTTTTCTTTAGAAATTATTTTGGGCCTGGGTTTTAATAGTCAGAGATATTGGGTGGGACAGGTCACACCCGTACTACATCTTGCGGTTTTCATAACATTGTGGTTAAAAAGGCTGGTAAAGTACAGTTTGGCTAGGCGATTGGAACGCAGAACAATCCTAGAGGGGAACCAGACCTCTGGAAGACTGTAAAGAGTGTTGAGATAGTACTTCTTTGTTATCCCACTTGTACCGAACTGTAAGTGTGGGACTATTGGTTCTCCGATATGTGTGGGCTCAAGAAAGATTATTAGTAAAGCTTTAACATGCTTATTGTTTGCTCCAAAAAGTGTTTCTATGGTGAAGACTAAACTGACACGTGTGTGTGAACAGTGAGTGAGTGAAAACAGCCACAGCACATACTTACTCTCCTTGTGGGGGTGGTGATAAGCTCCTCCTCTTCTTCTTCCTCCTCCTCCTCCTCGTCCCCGTTATCAGCCACTTGAGGGGGTGAGGTGGGTTGGGGTGAGGGTCCACCCTCCGCTCCTGCCTCTGACTCCTCTGGGGGCTAGGGGCATGAAGATGCCCTGAGGGTCCGGCCTCCTCCTCCTCCTCCTCTGACGCAGACACCTCCCACACCTGCTGCTGTCTGCGAGGCCTGCGCCTGACTGCAGGCAAAGGAACACCTATAATAACAAATTTTACTACTTTTAGAAAAAAAATCTAAAAACAAAAATGTACAGATGCTTTACATTACTTTTGTATCTTTATTCCAACACTCAGTAATCATTATACCTGGGCATTTCTCGTCCCGTATTTCGCAGATTCTTTCCGCGTGCCTCCGTTTTAAATCTGACCATTTTTTAAAATGGCCAGACGCAGGTGCTTTTTCCAAACTCCGTCCAGAGCTCATAGGCGAGCCTGCGCACAATGGCCGCCTTCTCTTCATGGGAGCGGGTGAGGTCATACCCCTTCTCCAACATGCACTGCAGTATAAAAAAAGCATATAATCAGATTTTATAACGGTAACTTTAAATCTAATATTTCACTTTCAAACACTAATAATTTTGGTTTGGTGGTTGAGATGATGAATAAATGTTGGTGACTATGGCTAAGGCAGCGCATGGCGAGAGGTTCCCGGGCTTAAACTATGACATGCAGATCTTTCAGTTAGACTGTCTCTCGCCGTGCGCTGCATTGCTGCTGCCGTACCGCCGCCCCGCCACCATTATAGTCAATAGGGACGAAGCGTGGGAGAACTAGCGGCAGTACGGATCCGACAGGCTGTTCATCCCCCTGGAATAGTCAGATGTACTCCCTGCCGCTAATGTGAAAGTCGCCTAATCTTATTTTTTTAAATTTGGGATTGTGTTGAAATTGTTTGTGTGTGTAGTATGAGATATTGGATATTGGCCATCTGAGGAGAGATGTACCCGTCTAGTGAAGTGACGGTACGGGGTGTAAGGCTGGTTCGCCTCCCGTGGTGCACCCTGGGTAACGCTAAATGAACCAGCAAATACTGAATGTCAAACATTACTTCTCCTGGCCAACGGGACACTTATTAGAATCTATATACTAGGCATCCTCAAACTGCGGCCCTCCAGGAAACTGCGGCCCTCAGGAAACTTCGGCCCTCCAGGAAACTTCGGCCCTCCTGCTTTTTCCAAACTAAAAATCACATCATTCCATGACATCCTACAGCTATCATCCTATAGTGGGGCATCATGGGAGTTGTAGTTTTACAACAGCTGGAGGGCCGCAGTTTGAGAATGCCTGCTATAGACTGTGTATGTGTGTGTGTTGGGGGTGGGGGTGGTCAGAGGTGGTGTGGGTTTGAGGGGGGTCTGGTGGTATGTAGTGGTGGGTATATTGTGTGAGGCGGAAGATTAGATGTGCAATGTGAATCATATATAGATTTATCTGCTATCCTTTTTTTTTAACCATTAGAAAACGTGGTGTGGTGTTTAACAAGCAGGATATGCTCGAACCCACATGCGGTCGTGCATATATATATAGGGGAGCACATCCTGCACTTGTAGTCCGTTGCTGATGGCGATCAACAGCAAAAATGCATACAATGGAAGATGCCAGCAATGGACTACAAGTACCACAATGACCATCCTACATACGATAACGATAATGTGGAGAACAATCAAAAACATAACCATAGCAAAGACTGGCTGGCATCTTCCACTGTATGTATTTTTTTGCTGTTGCTTGCCATCAGCAACGGATTTCCGGCATCAGGATCCACTGGGCACCCGTAGAAGGCAGGTCCCGATGCCATGCAAGGCATTGGGCAGCCTCTGCACGGCATCAGTCTGCCTTCTCACACATCGCGTCCCCGTCACAGCAGCACGGGGACCCGATGCGCTCGCTCACTAACCGCAAAACACTTCTATGTTGCAGTCAGCGCTGACCGCGACATAGAAGGGTTTAATCCGCCAGCATCGCTGTAAACAGCGATGCCGGCGGATACAGCAGGGGCCTGGCTATCAGGGACTGCCGTACTCCCTGCAGTGATTGGTCAGGCGCAGCTCCTGCACCCGCCCGATCATCTAGCCGTGCATGCACAGCGTTTTGCGTTAAGAGGTTAATGACAGTGAACTCCACAATGCCCGCCCTTTAATAGTGGCCCCTGCCCCCATGCATGTAGCAGTGTAGTTTTGTCGTCATACATGATATAAATGAACATTTAAGGACCTGACAACTATTGAAACCTGTGATCACTTGTTATGGCAACCTGGGGACATGCGAGCTTCTATTGGCTGATAAGGGACATGTGACGTGTGGATGGCAGTTGGGGGCTTGTTTTTGCTAATGCAGGTCATTTTTGGGGAATATCTCAGAAATAATACGTCCTATAGAGCTGAGCCCCGGTCTAAAACCTTCCCAGACACCTGATGTACTCGTCTGCCAAACTTAGTGAAGATCGGTCCAGTCGTTTCGTCGGCCATAAATAACAGACAGAAACTCATTTTTATATATATAAGAGATCAGTAGATATTAATGATTTGGGGCAATAAGTATTGTTTTTGAATGCCAACAATACTTGTTTCCACAAATCATTTCTATGTAAGCACTGCAGTAAGCAAACTATGTGAAATGAGATTTTATATGTATTGCAAAAATGTGAGAATGTTTTATCTCCATAAACATACATTTGAATGTTACAAGCGTGTGACATGTACTTATAGCTGTAATGTAATGTTCAATCACTTACTGTAATCAGGATATCCTCCTCCTCTCTTGTAAAGTTGCTGCCCACCATCTTGATTCGCATGGATCGCATGCACAACAAGAAAACGTGTTGGAACTGCTCCCAGGAAGAAGCCACGCCTGTATGTGCGCGCGTGCGCACGAACATGCGCATAACACGCGCACAAAAAGCGCACGAGCACATACGAATAAGTTGTTATTGCCACCTAACTTGAACAATAACATCTGTACGCACACGAATGTTTATATGAAAATTATTCGCATTAAAGTCGCGTTGTACAGCTACAGAAATACGAATACATTATTGGCTTGTTCGAATTAACGAATATGGTGAATGCGAATATATCGCTATATTCTATATGCGAATTCAAAAATGCATTTGCAATAGGAGTTGCCTATATTGACACTCAGCTCCAAGTTGGATTCGCAATGCGAAAATTTTTTTTTTTAACCAATGAACAGAATATGAAGTTGAACACTTCTAAGTAAGTATTGTGATTGTTGAAAAAAAAAAATGGTAATTTTTTTTCGCAATGCGCATATAACTTAGAGTATTCGTTCATGTTTGCAAGCCATCAGGAGATATGCATTTATATAAGAAGTTCCATTCGCGTCTATGCGAATAAAATATTCGCATATCATCGCGATTAGGTTAATAATGGTGAATATTCGATTTTGGCGAATATATTACGAATATACATTCGAATATTCGCGATATATCGCGAATTCGAATATGGCACCTCCCGCTCATCACTACTCATTAACACGTCAGTGTTTTGGTCAGTTTTGAATTTCCATCAGTGATTGTGAGCCAAAACCAGGTGCGGCTCTAAACATAGAACAGGTGCAGATCTTTCCCTTATACCTTGTGTATGTGGAGGCTTAAATCCTGCTTTTGGTTCACAATCATTTAGGGAAATCAATGACCAAAACACTGACATGTGAATGAGGCTTAAGTCACTGGATCTGCCCTTTTCTCTGCCCTGAACTCATGACAATATAATGATTTATAATTCTGGTTGTTCCTGGCCAACCTTTGGTCAACTGAACTGTACTTACATAATACCATGAGTACAATTCAATACAGCCATTGTAAGGCTGGTTTCACATAAGTGAGTGTCACTCTCCAAACTTGCAGCGCAGCTCCCGTCCTGGAACTCCAAGCACTGACGGGGCAGCATAGCCTTATATTGATTTATGATGCTATGTAACTCTTAGAAGTCTGGAATGTATTGGATAACACTGACAGCATTATGTAAGTGTTATACAATACATTCCAGAGCTGTACGGGTTACATAGCATCATAAATCAATATAACGCTATGCGACCCCGGCAGTGCTGGGAGTTCAGGACAGGAGCTGCGCTGCAAGTCCGGATTGTGACACTCGCTCGTGTGAAACCAGCCTAAGAATGGAATTCACAGTATTATAAATCATTATAATGCCATGAGTTTATGTCACAGTAGCAGCATTCAACCCAATCTCACACATAGGGCGTGTTTCCTGGACTGAATACGCTGGTATGAAAGTGGCCTAAGTATAGTGAAACTTTTATTTAACTGTTATTTATTTTTCTGTTCACATAGCCATATAGGGGTAATTTTTTGAGAGACAAGTTGTACTTTTTTACTGGTACCATTTACTATTGCATATAATGTAGTGGGAAGCTGGAAAAACAAAAAACAAATCTGCCATAGTTATTTTTTATTTTTATTTTTTTACTGCGTTCCCTATGTGGTGAAACTGATCTGTTCCCCTTATTCTCCGGGTGAGTACGATTCTGGTAATACCATATCTACCGTATTTTTCGCCATATAAGACGCACTTTTTTTCCCCCAAAAGTGGGGGGAAAATGGCAGTGCGTCTTATATGGCGAATGCTACCATTTTCCTATAGTTAAAGCTGATACATCGCATGCACGCGATGTATCAGCATGGAAGGAGAGGGCGGAGCCTGGCAACATGCGGCAGGCGGCCCGCCGCTAACAGCGTGAATGGTTTCATAACATTTTAATCTTTAGTCATGTCCCTTATTCTCTATAATGCCAGTGCAGTAGCGCTCGCTAACCTGCTATACAGATCCTTCTAGCAGGCAGAGCGGTGCGGGCAGGCTGCGTGTGTAACGTCCTCACTGACGCCATCTGCCTGCTCCTTTCACTTTATGAATGAAGCAGGAGGAGCAGGCAGATGACGCCAGTGAGGACATTACACAGCAGCCTGCCGCCGCACCGCTCTGCCTGCTAGAGGATCTGTATAGCAGGTTAGCAGAGCGCTACTGTACTGGCATTATAGGGAATAAGGGACATGATTAAAGATTATAAGTGTTATCAAAGCAGTCAAGTTGTTAGCGGCGGCCGCCCGCCATGTGTTGCCAGGCTCCGCCTCTAAGCAGTCACTATGGGCCAGATCTGTGGATAGCATTGATGGGGGCATTTATAAATGACACTGTGAATTGGGTGATCTGTGGATGACACATATAGCATAAGATGCTATATATGTGTCATCCACAGATCCAATCCATTACAGTGTCATTCATAAATGCCCCCATCACAGTGCTATCCACAGATCCCCCATCACAGTGCTATCCACAGATCCCCCATCACAGTGCTATCCACAGATCCCCCATCACAGTGTCATCCACAGATCCCCCATCACAGTGTCATCCACAGATCCCCCATAACAGTGCCATCCACATCTCCCCCACATAACAGTGCCATCCACAGATCCCCCATAATACTGTCATGCACAGACCACCATTACTTCAAAAGCACACCTTTGGTTAAAAATATTTTTTCTTATTTTCTCCTCAAAAACCCAGGTGCGTCTTATAGGCCGGTGCGTCTTATAGGGCGAAAAATACGGTATATAGTTTTTGTTGTGTTTAAATACAGAAAAAAATATCATTTTGGAAAAAATACATTTTTTCTTTTGATCACCATATTCTGACCCCCATAACTTTTTTTATGGTTAAAATGGTTTGCAAAGATGTTAATACAGATAAGTCATCAGTATCTGATTGGTGGGGTGTGACATTCGGGACCCCCACTGATCAGCTGTTCGAGAAGGCAGCGGCGCTTGGAGTAGCGCAGCAGCTTTCTCACTGCTTTCCTTAGGTCGAGTGAGAATGCTTTCATTGGTCACATGACCTAGGTGCAGCTCATCCCCATAGAAGTGAATGGGGCTGAGCTACGATACCAAGCACAGCTGTTATACAATGTACAGTGCTGTGATTGGTAACCATGGAGAGGGCTGCAGTGCTCACAGGATAGCCTGTGCCTTCTCAAACAGTTGATCGGCAGGGGTCCTGGGTGTCATAACTAGAGATAAGCAAAGTGAAGAAAAATTAGATTCACCTGCTTCACTGTATTTCACAAATAAATTCTATTAGTGATGATTTACCTTGTCAGGAAGCAAATTCCTTCGTATGTAGTGGGTGTAATGATGGGGAATGGAAAATCTAGTGAGGTGATGATCATACTGGCCGGGTGCAGTGACGTACCTGGCCAGCGTGGTGATGCTCACGTCACTAGTGATGAGTGAGCATGCTCAGCCGAATATCTGTTAGGCTCGAGCATCGCTATGCTCAGCACATGGCGGTAATCGGCCGAGTACCGAATGTGCTCGAGCGAAATGCTTGAGTCTCCGCCAAGCAGCCAATAAAGGTGCAGGTAAGTACTGCCCTCACTGAAATGCCAGCTAGCACCCGATGACGCATGTTCGGCTAAGTTGTAGACAGGTAGAGCATCGGGTAGGAAGGGGAAGACAGAGCAGGGAGCGAATTTCAGCGATTTTAGTTTGAGAAAGCTTTTCAAAGATCCAAAAGTCCTTTTAAGGACTACTGTGTGTGTGTGTGTGTATGTGTTATAGATCAACAATATATTCAGGGACATCCGTGCTAAGGAGGGGACAGTCCAATACTGTCCTGTATCATAAAACACTGTCTGTATTACAAATTCCAATAATCTGGGCATAATATAGTATCCAAAATCTGTGGTGTTCTACAACCAATACTGTCCTGCCACAGAAAAAACTGTCAGTATTACAAATTCCAATAATCTGGTCCTAAAATAGTGTCCTAAATCTGTGGTGTTCTACAACCAATACTGTCCTGCCTCGGAAAACACTGTCAGTATTACAAATTCCAATAATCTAGTCCTAATATAGTGTCTGTAATCTGTGGTGTTCTATAACCAATACTGTCTTGCCTCAGAAAATACTGTCAGTATAAAAAATTCCAATAATTTGGGCTTAATATAGTGTCCGTAATCTATGGTGTTCTATACCGAATACTGAACTGCATCTAAAAACACTGTCTATATTGCAACTTCCATTAATCTGGGCCTAGTGTAGTGTCCAAAATCTGTGTGTTTTTGTATCCAATTCTGAACTGCATCTGAAAACAGTGTGTATCTGACAACTTCCATTATTTTGAGTCTAGTAGAGTGTCCAAAATCTGTCGGTTTTTGTATCCAATACTGAACTGCATCTACAAACACTGTCTATATTACAACTTCCATTAATCTGGGCCTAGTATAGTGTCCAAAATCAGT
The DNA here is from genome assembly GCA_033119425.1 of Bufotes viridis. Classification (NCBI taxonomy): domain Eukaryota; kingdom Metazoa; phylum Chordata; class Amphibia; order Anura; family Bufonidae; genus Bufotes; species Bufotes viridis. Next base: position 112,300,861 of record CM065593.1, on the reverse strand, counting down.
TGGTTTTTGTATCCAATACTGAACTGCATCTAAAAAAAAAAACAGTCTATATTGCAACTTCCATTAATCTGGGCCTAGTGTAGTCTCCAACATCTGTGTATTTTTGTATCCAATACTGAACTCCATCTAAAAACTCTGCCTATATTACAACCTCCATTAATCTAGGCCTAGTGTAGTGTCCAAAATCTGTGTGTTTTTGTATCCAATACTGAACTGCATCTAAAAACACTGTCTATATTAAAACTTCCATTAATCTGGGGCCTAGCATAGTGTCCAAAATATGTGTGTTTTTGCATCAAATACTGAACTGCATCTAAAAACACTGTCTATATTACAACTTCCATTAATCTGGGTCTAGTGTAGTGTCCAAAATCTGTGGGTTCTTGTATCCAATACTGAACTGAACAATCTGCGCCAAACCTACAGACAAAATCAATAAGATGAAGAAGACAAGCACAAAGGGACGTGAAAGTGGGTGTGATGCTGATGGTGCAAGCAAAGACCGGGGCCCTGGGCGCAATGAAACTGTGCCTGCTGCCAGTGCACCAGAAAAAACTAAAAAAATCCACCTTACGCAGCTTCATGTCCAAATTAGCTGGACGGCGCAGGACAACACTGTCCAAGTCGGACCAGTGCGAACAGGTGGTCGGTTGGATTGCAGAAGATAATGCTTCCAGTCGGTTAAGCGCCACCCTCTCTTCCACTAAGTCCAGTCTCTGTAGCCAAGAGTCAACTTAATCCTCACTCTGACCCTCCTTCCTCTCAACATGTCGTCTTGCCAAACAAGTGATCCCACACTCGGATATTCACATGATCTCTTTTCATCGCTAGTACTTGGTTTGGCTCTCTCACCAAGCACGCTTTAAGAGGTACCTGAGATATTGTGCCCTGATTCCCAACCTCTTGAGCCTTCACAGTCTCAAGAAGATGACGGTGGTGAACGGCAATCATTCGTTCATGAGGTGGATGATGATGAGACACAGTTATCAATCACTGAGGTTGTGGTTATGTCAAGTCAGCATGAGCAGAGTGGAAGAGGAGATGGTGGACGATGAGGTCATTGACCCAACATGGGAAGGTGAAAAGCCGTGCGAATACAACAGTAGAGAGGGGGAGGGAATCAGCACCGCAATAGTCTGGAAGAGGCAGCGGGGTTGCAAAAGAGAGAAGTCAGCACACACCAAACAGACCCGCAACCGTTATACCGAGCACCCCTATGCATAAATCTACCATGCCAAGGGTAGGTGTTCCGCAGTATGGCTTTTTGAGGAAAGCGCAGATGACAAAAGAGTGGTAGTTTGCAACCTGAGCAGTACTAAAATGAGCCAGGGCGTGAACACTAGCAACCTCACCACCACCAGGATGATCCGCCACATGGCATCCAAGCACCCTAATAAGTGGGCCGAATGCCTGGGTCCACAATATGGGTCTGCGGGTCACACCACTGCCTCCTCTTCCCCTGTGTTACGCACTGCTGGCCATGGTGCAGGCCCGGATGCCCCTCGTCCTGCACTTGAACCTTCGCATGAACCGTCAGCAACAGCATCCACTTCCATGTCCCAGCGCAGCGTCCAAATGTCGATAACACAGGCATTTGAATGCAAACGCAAATAACACAGGCCATAGCCCTAAATGCGCAATTTTTGAAATTAATGGCCCTTGAAATGTTGTCATTTAGGATTGTGGACACTCGGTACGCAGTCCCCTGCTGCCACTATTTTTCATGGTGTGCCGTGCCCGCTCTACACCAGCATGTGTCCCAGAACATCACCCATGCCCTGACCAATGCACTTTTTGGTAAGATCCACCTTACCACCGACACATGGACAAGTGCTCGTGGCCAGGGACGCTACATTTCCCTGACCGCACACTGGGCAAATGTTGTGGAGGTTGGGAGTGAGTTGGCACAGGTGCTACCCACGCCCAGGTTTGCGGGCCCTACGTCCATCAGGGTCTCCACCAGCAGCTATGTTACTGGCTCCAACCCCCACCTTTCCTCCTCTGCCGCATCATTCTCGCTAGCTTTAAGCAGTGTAGCACTGCTGTGGGTAAGCGTCAACCTGCTGTGCTGAAGGTGATCTCCTTAGGGAACAAACAGCATACTGCCGCAGAGCTGTGGCAGGGTATAAGGGATCAGACTGAGCTGTGGCTCAACCTACAACCCGACATGGTTATGTCTGACAATGGCCGTAACTTAATGGTGGCTTTTGAGCTCGGCAACCTGACTCACAACCCATGCCTAGCCCACATATTAAACTTAGTGGTTCAGCGGTTTATAAAAACCTACCCCAATTTGGCAGAGCTACTAGTGAAGGCACGCCGCGTGTGTGCCGATTTCCGCAAGGCGTCCACAGCTCCAGTCGGTTTGTCAACGCTGAAGCAGAGCTTGCGGCTTCCAGCTCACCGACTGTTATGCAACATGAGCATGCGGTGGAACTCTACATTCTACATGTTGGCCAGGCTTTGTGAGCAGCAGAGGGCAGTTGTGGAAAACCAGCTGCAACATGGTCGTCACCTTTCCAGTCAACTGCCAATGATCACAAGCGAGGAGTCGGCATTGATGTCAGACCTCAGTGAGGTTTTAAAAAACTTTTATGAATCCACACAGATGGTTAATGGCAATAACGCTATTATCAGCATAACTATCCCACTGTTGTGTCTACTCAAAGGATCGCTGCTCACAATTAAGGAGGACGCTCTGAATGTTACAGATGAGGAAATGGGGGAGAACATAACACAGGGTGATAGCCAGACCACCGATAGTTCATCTTATCAGCGTGAATTGGGTCATAAAGATGGAGGAGGAATAGCTGGAGACATTTGCCTTGGCTACAAAGGGTAGTACCCATGGAACTTTAATTCCATCTGTTCAGCGTGGATGGGCAGAAGAGGAGGAGGATGAGGGTATGGAGGGTCATCCTGATGTTGACATCAACATCTTGCCTGTTGGTACTCATGGGCAATCATGGCTGACTTCATGTTAGGCTGCCTTTCCTGCGATCCTCACGTTATTCACATTGTAGATAACACAGATTTCTGGGTGTTCACCCTTCTTGGCCCCCACTACAAAGAGAACTCATCTCTCATTCCTGTGGTGGAGAAGGCGAGTAAAACGGTGCAATACCAGAAGGTACTTGTTGAGAGATTGCTCCAAAATTTTCTGTCTTACAAACCGGCCGGCAGAGTCCGTACTTCCTTAGGCAACCGAGGAAGGGAGACAAGGGGAACAAACAGCAGTTCCAACAAAGGCAGGGCAACACTCTCCAAGGCATGGGACCCTTTCATTACACCCTCCAGCAATCTCAACCTGTAGCGCGGACTAGTGGCACAAGAAGGGAAAAGTTTTGGAAGATGGTGAAGAAATACATTGCAGACCGTGTCAGCGTCCTAAATGATCCCTCAGTGTCTTACAACTACTGGGTGTCCAAGCGTGACAGGTGGCACAAACTTGCACTCTACGTTTTGTCTGAACATGTATTTAGTGATGCTGGTGGCATTATAACTGATTAGCGTATTCGCTTGTCCACTGACAATGCTGACTCAGATAAAAATGAACAAGGCCTGGATTGCTCCTGACTTCTCAACTCCACCAGAGAAGAGTTGATGATGAACATAAAGGCAATTTGAATGTATTGTTTATTATGTACTCAGTCTACTGTAGTGTATTCCAATGCACCTTTTCCACCACAAAAAAGTGTATATGGTTGAATCTTTCTTTTCTCATCCTCCTCCTCCTCTATCATATCAACATGCCTATTTGTCACATATAATGCCGTCGCATATAATGCCCTCCCATATAATGTTTTACAGGGTCATCTCAACGGCAGGCCCTCAACCATAATATTTTAGAGGTTCTGCTCACCAGCAGGCCCTTACCGATAATGTTTTAGAGGGTCAGCTCACCAGCAGGCCCTCAACCATAATGTTTTACAGGGTCATCTTACCAGCAGGCCCTCAACCATAATGTTTTAGAGTTTCAGCTCACCAGCAGGCCCTCAACCATAATGTTTTAGAGGGTCAGCTCACCAGCAGGCCCTTAACCATAATGTTTTATAGGGTCAGCTCACCAGCAGGCCCTCAACCATAATGTTTTACATGGTCATCTCAGCAGCATGCCCTCAACCATAATGTTTTAGTGAGGCAGCTTACCAGCAGCCCCTCGCCCGTAATGTTTTAGAGGGTCACCAGCAGGCCCTTGCTCCAAATGTTTTTGAGGGTCACCAGCAGGCCACAAATCATAATTTTCCAAGGGTGTGTATGATGCCCTCCTTTATGTGTAATAAAGGGTGTATTGTAGTGCCGGTTCCTTGTCATTTTTGGCAGCCCTTTCACTTAGTGCTTAGGCTTTTTGAGTGTAGGAGTCCCACTACCTGAACAATTGTACCCCAATCGGAACTGGGCCCTCCTTTATGTGATATACAGGCTGTTTCGGAGTGCCTCTTGCTTGCTGTTTGGCGACTATTTAACCACTTCAGCCCCCCTAGCTTAAACACCCTTAATGACCAGGCCACTTTTTACAATTCTGCACTACGCTACTTTACCCGTTTATTGCTCCGTCATGCAACTTACCACCCAAATAAATTTTACCTCCTTTTCTTCTCACTAATAGAGCTTTCATTTGGTGGTATTTCATTGTTGCTGACATTTTTACTTTTTTTGCTATTAATAAAAATTTAATGACATTTTTGCAAAAAAATGACATTTTTCACTTTCTGTTGTAAATTTTTTTTAAAAAAACTACATTTCTATATAAATTTTTCTCTAAATTTATTGTTCTACATGTCTTTGATAAAAAAAAATGCAAGTGTATATTTATTGGTTTGGGTAAAAGTTATAGCGTTTACAAACTATGGTGCAAAAAAGTGAATTTCGGCATTTTGAAGCAGCTCTGACTTTGTCATGTTTCTTCCGGTGCTAGAATGTCAGGATAGTATAAATACCCCCCAAATGACACCATTTTAGAAAGAAGACACCCCAAAGTATTCGCGGAGGGGCATGGTAAGTTCATGTATCATTTCATTTTTTTTCACAAGTTAGCGGAAAATGACACTTTCTGAGGAAAAAAAAAATAATAAAGTTTCCATTTCTGCTAACTTCTGGCAAAAAAAAATAATAATTTCAGAGAGGCTGACTATGCCCCTCAGTGAATACCTTAGGGTGTCTACTTTCCGAAATGGGGTCATTTGTGGGGTGTGTTTACTGTTCTGGCATTTTGGGCGGGGCTAAATTGTGAGCAGCCATGTAAGAGCTAAAGGTACATGTTGTAATTTGGGCCCCTTTGCGCACCCAGGCTGCAAAAAAGTGTCACTCATGTGGTATCGTCGCAACTCAGGAGAAGTAGGGCAATGTGTTTTGGGGTGTATTTTTACATATACCCATATTGGGTGAGAGAAATATCTCTGTAAACTGACAACTTTGTATAAAAAAAATTAAAAAGTTGTCATTTACAGAGATATTTCTCACACAAAGTATGGGTATATATAAAATACACCCCAAAGCATATTGCCCTACTTCTCCTGAGTACGATGATACCACATGAGTGACACTTTTTGCAGCCTGGGTGCTAGAAGGCCCTAATTCCAATGAGTACCTTTAGGATTTCACAGGGCATTTTTACGCATTTGGATTCCAAACTTCTTCTCACGCTTTAGGGGCCCCTAAAATGCCAGGACAGTATAAATACCCCACATATGAACCCATTTTAGAAAGAAGACACCCCAAGGTATTCCGTAAGGGGTATAGTGAGTTCATGTAAAATTTTATTTTTTGTCACAAGTTAGTGGAATATGAGACTTTGTAAAAAAACTAAATTAAAAAAAATATATCAATTTCCGCTAACTTGTGCCAAAAAAAAAAAGTTCTTTGAACTCGCCATGCCCCTCACAGAAAACCTTGGGGTGTCTTCTTTCCAAAATGGGGTCACTTGTGGGGTATTTATACTGCCCTGGCATTTTAGGGAACCTAAAGCGTGAGAATCCAAATGCGTAAAAATGCCCTGTGAAATCCTAAAGGTACTCATTGGTTTTAGGGCCCCTTTGCGCATCTTGGCTGCAAAAAAGTGTCACATATGTGGTATCACCGTACGCAGGAGAAGTAGGGCAATGTGTTTTGGGGTGTATTTTTATATATACCCATACTTTGTGTGAGAAATATCGCTGTAAACGACAACTTTTTAAATTTTTTTATTCAAAGTTGTCAATTTACAGAGATATTTATCTCACCCAGCATGGATATATGTAAAAATACACCCCAAAACACATTTCCCTACTTCTCCTGATACGGCGATACCACATGTGTGACACTTTTTTGCAGCCAAGATGCGCAAAGGGGCCCAAATTCCAATGAGTACCTTTTAGGAGTTACCTGGTCCTCTGGTGGTCGATCCCAGCAAATGGGACCACCAGAGGACCAGGTAGCAGGTATATCAGATGCTGTTCACAAAACAGCGTCTGATATACTTGTTTGATGCGATTTATATCGCATCTACAGCCTGCCACCGATGGATCATCGCTGGCAGGCTGTAGTTAAACTCCTGAGACGCGCGTTACTGTGAACAAGCGCGCGCGCGCGTGCGTGCGTGTTCACAGGAAATCTCGCGTCTCGCGAGATGACGCACATATGCGTCGCCCCAGAACAGCCCGACCGCCGCGAGAACGCAGATGTGCGTTAGGCGGTCGGGAAGTGGTTAAATTCATGCATACCTTCAATCTCCTTTTTCTTAAATTATGATAAGGAAAGCATTACTTTTCTGGATTTGAGATTGTGTGGAAATATATCTTCTGTTAGCGTAGACACCACTTCTTTTAGGAAAGACCTTGCGGGTAATACTATACTGCATGCCACCTCTTGTCACCCACGGCATGTGGTAATGAACATCCCTAAGGGTGAACTAATACGTGCAAGACGCAAATGTTCAGACTTTGTGTCTTTTGAGGAGGAAGGCAACAGAACTGTGAATACATTGTCCGCCAGAGTGTATTCAAGTGTATTCAGATGTTATCTCATAAGAAAAAAGTTATGGCAATGGATCGTAAATCGATTGTCTTTTCTAATGAAAGGCATATAGAGTCTTCTAAAAATCGAGCACTGGATAGACATATGCCCGTCACTTTCGTAACTTCGCATTTGTAATATTGTTCGTAAGCATTTACCTGTGCTGAGTTTGGACAGCGAATGGATGGATTTTATACAAGGAGGAATTAGAGGCTGGGACTGACCAAGTTCCCTAAAGTGGGAGCTTTTCTAGCTGCACATCTATCAAGAAAAAACCAGTGTGATACCCTCCTGGCTTACGACCAAAGGCAGTTAAAAATGTGGTCATCGAAAATGTATTTGCTGTGATCATCTTTGTGTCAGAAAACAGTTTTTTTTTCTTCTTCAAATGGCAAAATATTTAACATGAATAGTTACATTAATTGTAACACAAAAAATGTCATATTCTTAATTACATGTGAAGAATGTCAATTACAGTATGTGGGCTGCACCTCTAATCATCTTAAAACACACATACGAAAACACATTTCCAATGTTCCACATTACCGCACTCGGAATGTTTCAGCTGCGAGTACACATTTTGCGATAGTGCATAGCGGTAATACAAATAAATTGAGAGCACAAGGTATTGAAAGGGTTAATGCTCCTATTAGGAGAGGAGATGTGAGAAGAAAATTGCTTAATATTGAGTCATTTTGGATGTTCCAACTAATGACACGTATCCCGCAAGGTTTAAATAAAAAATATGATTTAATTTTACAGTATTGACTTAATCTGCTTGCCCTCAGAAAGTAAAAAGAATGGTTTTAGTATTGTCTCATTTTGTGAGCCTTCTGTGATTGCGTTCAGGTTGTAAGGTCAGGTGACCATGCAATCACGGTATCAGGTGTGCTCAGGCTTTTTGAGGCTTTGTATGTTTTCTGGCATGTGTCATGATGAAGGACTCCAATATACTAGAGGTCTGAAAAGCGTAACAGTGTCGCTGTGTCCTGTTTTTATGGAAACTGTTATATTGTACCAATAAAAGTTCCACTTTTTGCATCGATGAGCTGGAGTTTCATTTTGGATATTGGAAGCATTTTAATCTGGAGATTGCTGTCCGTGCTCGAGGCAAGTGGAGGGCGGGGAAGAGCTGCCTATCTTTACATAATTTAGGTCCCGCACTATGTAACAAATAATTTTCTTTTCCCCAAATGTGTTATTTTATTTTTCTTGCAGACAAGAAGCTAAATTCTGAATACTGCTGAATTCATGTTTTCATAAAACAGTATATTGTGGAAAACCCTTAGGAATCGGAATACTAAAGATATTTTCATGCAGGTTTGCTGCAGAAATGTTTCTAACTAAATTTCCCTTCTATCTGAACGTGGTTGTTTCTGAAGCATGTGCATTGATTTCTGCAAATCCCATTCAGTTAAGTTTGCTTTGTGTAAACGTATCCTTATGTAGGAGCCAAAACAGGCACATAAAATAATTCATAAATGTACATGAATAGTAGATTTGATAATTCATCAATAACATTACAGTACATGAGGCATGATTTTAATGTTATAGTAATTGATACAATATAATCTGGGGTACCACTAAAACTAAAATATAACCTTTAATAGTTCTATTAATATGCTCAAATAATATCACAATTATCAACAGTGAGCCAGTGCCGGCTCAGTGTCATAGGCACCATGTATTGTGCCACAACAATTCTGTGCAGAAAAAATACAAGTAAGTGCATGAATGGATAGGAAGGATTACGGAGAGACAGGTCACTGGGTCTCTGACCCTATCACTCCCTATCGATCCTAAAAGGCGCCTAAATGTGCCCTGTTGAATCCCTTCTTGACAGGACAGTGATCACCCAGATTAATCAAGAAAAAGAGAAAAGGGAAATAAACAGGTTAAGGTGCTCAAATATACATGTTAAAATGTACCCCATCAAAATCTGTCCCAACGCGTTTCCTCGGCTCTCGCCGGTTCATCAGGGGACCATACAATGAATCCTCCAAAAAGGTTGCTAAGTGCATCAATATTGAGCTAAATGCATGAATGTTAGGTACCTCAATGATAACCTGAGTACGTAAATGCAGAGTGTACCAATGCTAGATGCACAGAGGCAAGCAATGTTGCCCATGTAATATAAAGTATATAAACACACTGGATACATATAAAGCTCATGAATAATGGTATTAGTGCAACCAAGGATGCCCGATGTATCATAAAGTCACAGAATTAGATATAGTATTGCCCAGCTACTTATCTTCTCCTGGTAGTTAAACGGGAGGTCAGCGGCATGTAAGGAGTCCGGTCGGGCGTGTAAGAGGCATGGCTTCACCGCGTATGGCAGCAACCTTTTTGGAGGATTCATTGTATGGTCCCCTGATGAACCGGCGAGAGCCGAGGAAACGCGTTGGGACAGATTTTGATGGGGTACACACGTCACGTACCCCATTTTAACATGTATATTTGAGCACCTTAACCTGTTTATTTCCCTTTTCTCTTTTTCTTGATTAATCTGGGTGATCACTGTCCTGTCAAGAAGGGATTCAACAGGGCACATTTAGGCGCCTTTTAGGATCGATAGGGAGTGATAGGGTCAGAGACCCAGTGACCTGTCTCTCCATAATCCTTCCTATCCATTCATGCACTTACTTGTATTTTTTCTGCACAGAATTGTTGTGGCACAATACATGGTGCCTATGACACTGAGCCGGCACTGGCTCACTGTTGATAATTGTGATATTATTTGAGCATATTAATAGAACTATTAAAGGTTATATTTTAGTTTTAGTGGTACCCCAGATTATATTGTGTCTAGTATTTGTTAGCACCCTTGGCTCTGCTTTTGATTTCAGGCCTACGTTTACATTCCTATAGTAATTGATAAAATATGCTTTATATTTTTTTTCTGCTATGCTCTTTAACATCCCTGGTAGCTTTAAGATTAAAAAATTATGCTACAATATTAAGATATATGAAAAGTTAATAAAAAGAACCTCTAGAAGGAGAGGACAAGACATTATTTTCAGACCAAAAGAGAATATATCGTAAGGTAGATCAGCTTTTTTGTTATAGGTTTAATACCTCTAGCAGCCTCCCAATGGTGGTTACAAAAACATGAGAGCGACCAGTGCTATCATATGATGCTGCTAATCAAGTACAGTAAATATTCTTTATAATGTCTGCTATTAGATGGTTCATCAATAAAAAAAAATAGCAAAACCTGTGTTTGTGACTTCTTAAACACCACTGCAACTAAATTTAATTGCAAATTGCATTTTCTACACCATCCTCACCACTTTCTGAGAAGGGTGTGTGGCAAGTGGGAGAGGGGACATGTGCATATTGTTGAGCAACAGGGTGGCTGGTTGCAGCCTCAAAAAATGTGACCGTTTTATGGCCAGATACTCACAGCCACAGTGTAAATTGTCATAACAAAGAAAAGGATGGGTGGATGGATAGTAACATAGTAACATAGGTAATATAGTAACATACAAGGCTGAAAAAGGACATCTGCCCATTCAGTTCAGCCTGTTAATGTGTTATCATGCAAGTTGATCCATAGTAAGGCAAAAAAAAAAACTATGAAGTAGAAGCCATTTTTCCTTTGCCAAATCTTAAAATTTTTTTTGCTTAATGACGAATTACTTTGTCATGAAGCACATTTTTTACTATTTCAGGTTAAATCTATTTGCTAACATAAAGCACAAGGAAATTTGGCTTTGAGGCGAATTGAATTTATCCTAAAATTCGGATCAAATTCCACTGTGGTATTCGATTCACTCATGTCTAATGACATCCATTAACTCACCGCTGTACAGTTTACAACTTACCTCCTCATAGAAACTGATTAAATTAGTTTGACAGGACCAATCCCCCATGAAGCCAAGCTGATATGGCATTATTCACTTATTTTCATTGAGATATTCCAAAATAGCATCTCTTAGAAAACCTTCAAACATTTTACACATATATGTGAAACTTACTGGCCTTTTTGAATATTGGCACCACATTTTCTAAGCGCCAATCCTGTGGAACACTCCCTGTTAATATAGAGAGTCCTTAACTATCATAAATAAAGGTCTGTCTATTCAACTACGTAATTCTCGTAGAATACAGGGGTGTATTCCATCTGAACCTGGTGATTTGTCTATTTTAATCTATGTTACTCCTTTTTTGACACAATCATTTTTAAATTCTTAAATCTGGCCTACACATGATTAGCAGAGTTAACTACTTCCACTTTTGAAAACTGGAGTGAGTGGTGTAAAATAACAAAAAGTTGCAAAGTTAACTTATGTGATGTTTTGAAGCCAGAATTCTGAAGTGCAGAGCTTGATACATCCTTCCCATACTGTTTGCAGAGCATAGCAGTAGCCATAAGCCCAATTCTTTATTTCCTATATTAACCCCAGCATGTTATATGTTTATAGTAATATATCCTGTTATTGCACTATATTTACACTGTGAAAGGATTGATAAACAGCCAGCTAATAGCGAAAGATTTTTGGACTTCCAGTCTGCACACTGAGAAGCTAGCAATTTTCTATAGTTACTATAGGGAACTATGCAGAACTAAGCTTTGGGGGGAAAAAAACAAACAGTAACCCTTTGGCCATTTGGTTTAGCTCAGTGAGATGGATCTTTATATTTGGAAACTGCATGTATTGAAGCACAGTTCAAGTCTAAGGCAGCTATGAAATGCAACAAGGCTGTGCTTCTCACTAGTGCTGATCGAGCGCCACAGTGCTCGGGTGCTCGAGTGATCTAGCTGAGCACACTGGGATAATGGAAGTCAATGGGAGATCCCAAGCATTTAAATAGGCACCCCCTGCTCTGAAGAGGGGAGGGTGCCTGGTTCATAGGAAAAGTTCAGAAATTGATGAAAACACTACCGAAATGGTTCGGGAACAGCATGGGGAGGATGTATGGGTGCATCTTGGACTCCCATGGCACTGCTGGGAACGATGTTGTGCTAGTAGTATGCCACTTTTACAGACTGACAATAATACGCACAAAACCAAAGATAAATTCGATTTTAGGGACAAAATTGTTAGGAAACATTCTTTCCTGTATTTTTACTTGTATATAAAGTGCAAGTTCTTGTGGTTTTTGGAACTGTGGCTATGATTATGAGGAACTGCCGGTGGCATCCGTATTGCGCCACTAAAGGTGAAATTCTTGGACCGGCGCAAGACGAACCACAGCGAAAGCATTTGCCAAGAATGTTTTCATTAATCAACAACGAAAGTCGGAGGTTCGAAGATGATCCGACAGGTGATCTGGCAGCGTTATTCCCATTACCAGTCAACAACAAACCATAAAGGGACACGTATATAAAGATGCAAAAAAGTTTTTATTGAAATAATCAATCTAATACACAAAAAACAATATAATTAAAATATACCATAAGAAAAGGCGGCAACCTCAGATGGTGAAAATGGCTAGTGGCTCACTAGCGCACCAGGAGGGGCATATAAAAAGGAGCAAACCCAGACAAAATGTTATTACAGCAATTGTAGCCAATAATGCCTATTATATACATGACCAAACACCATGGTCTATTACAAAAGGAAAAGCAAGCACACAAGCTGATAACAATACCTGGGAAACACAGCACGCTATAGTAGACCCTCCCGGTTGCAGGAGCTCACCCCAACGTACGTTTCGCACCTGCTTTATCAAGGGGCGTATCTATGCAGATCCCACCACTTCCATATATACCCAAATAATAAGGCTAAATAATGCGCAACAGATGTACAAAGGGAGGGGAAAGGAAGAAAAGGGAGGAAGAGGCGAGGAGGAACTACGTAACAGTATTCAAACCTGCCAATGTGTGGACTCGCAATTGCGCGCGGCAGGTGACATCACAAACCATCACAAGAGCGCGACACCAAAAAATCAGGAAGCGTGTAAAAAATACATACGACACTGAAAGTCGACAGAACACGTGATACCAAAAAGGGCTAAAACGCGCAATCACGCGATATTTGCCAGGTTCGCGTGACGTCACTGCAGCGCGAGACTACGCTGCCACACAGAGCAGGACAGAGTAGGATAAGTGAGCGTAATCATGTGGCCCTGTGCTGCAACACTGCAACAAAAAACCTGCGCGCCACCATCAAACACATTGGACTGAGGAGGCGCCGCCACATGATACACCTATAATGTCCTAATATATGTCACCGCTTATAATTACAGCATAAACACACCTCCAACTATAAGTACGAAAACACGGACCCACATAAATTGTCTCCATACATGATTTACCAAATAAATAAAGTGTTAAAAGAATTTAAGTATAAAAAGTGCTTAAATATAACCATCTCATTTAAATTACAAACATACATAATAAATACAAAATATAAAAAAAATATATATATATATATCTATCAATCATAGTGTAACAAATGTATAAAGTGGAATACATATAATATAAAATACAAATAGTTCATAAAGTATGAAATGTAATATAAAATAATATATAAAACACTCATGTGCAATAATAAAACAACACAGTGCAAAAATAAAGTGCTCAAGTGCAAGTGCAAAAGTGAAACATGCAGTGAGGTGACCAAATAATTGAAAATATAATATATAATAGGGAAAATCACATATGTAATATAAAGGTGAACAATTATTTTTACATCAATGTATATAAAAACATTAGGAGAAAATATAATGTCTAGAGTATTCATATTATTGCCCTCATAAGCCATAACATATGAACACAATACCAAAAGGGGTCCTCTATCTCATATCTTAGGCATGTACACCTCCATCCTATAACAAGGGTTTTATACTCTCAGTCCATCCTTATAGTGATACTCGTCCAACCCACACCATTTAAAATGCGCATCAAATGAAAAAGAGCCTAAAATAAGAAAAAATAAGAAAAAATAGAAATAGTGAGAATCATAAATAACTTATGTTGAAAACCTGTTAAAAAATGAATGAAAAATTAAATCATGATAAAAACAACAGTTAAAACCAACATACTAGTACGGTAAAGAACTCCGAACCACAGGGGTACAAGGTAAATATACAACTCGAAGGTACAAGGCAAGTACATAAATATAGGGATATAGACCCATCATCATGTGATATATATTATATGAAGGGAGCGTAACTAATCCCTTCATTTAGACCAAATGGGGAGACCGTATTCAGGATGAAAATCCACTTTACCTCCCGCTGGGCCAAAAGCTTCTTCCAATTTCCTCCCCTAGGTGAAATGATAACCCTGTCTATTCCACGGACCCTTAATAACGATCCATCTGAATTGTGTTTTTCTTTGAAATGCTTTGGTAGGGTCTTCAATACTGTTATATCATTTTCCTCCTTTGCTGCATTGATGGCAAGTATATGCTCTCTTACCCTTCTTTGCAGAGGGCGTGAGGTCATGCCCACATAGATTAGGTCACACGGGCAAATTGCCCAATATATGACCCCTATGGTAGCACAATTGATTGAATGTGTAATCCTGAAAGATTTATCCTGGGAGGAATTGTGGAAGTGGGACGCTCTTTCCATATTTTCACAGGCAACACAGTTGCCACATTCTTTACTCCCCCATGGGGGTCCCTTTGTTCCAAAAAAATGCTTATTGTCCTTTCCGGCATAGAAGCTGCGGACCAACTGGTCACGCAGGTTCTTTGCCCTACGGTAAGTGGTCGAGGGACGTGATGGTAGCACATCTCTCAATTGGGGATCATGCATTAGCACCTCCCAATATTTTGTCAAAGCCGCGTTAATCTCCCTCCATTTGTTGTTATAACCAGTGACAAACCTGATGGTCTGTTTGTCTTTTTTGGAACAAAGGGACCCCCATGGGGGAGTAAAGAATGTGGCAACTGTGTTGCCTGTGAAAATATGGAAAGAGCGTCCCACTTCCACAATTCCTCCCAGGATAAATCTTTCAGGATTACACATTCAATCAATTGTGCTACCATAGGGGTCATATATTGGGCAATTTGCCCGTGTGACCTAATCTATGTGGGCATGACCTCACGCCCTCTGCGAAGAAGGGTAAGAGAGCATATACTTGCCATCAATGCAGCAAAGGAGGAAAATGATATAACAGTATTGAAGACCCTACCAAAGCATTTCAAAGAAAAACACAATTCAGATGGATCGTTATTAGGGTCCGTGGAATAGACAGGGTTATCATTTCACCTAGGGAGGAAATTGGAAGAAGCTTTTGGCCCAGCGGGAGGTAAAGTGGATTTTCATCCTGAATACGGTCTCCCATTTGGTCTAAATGAAGGGATTAGTTACGCTCCCTTCATATAATATATATCACATGATGATGGGTCTATATCCCTATATTTATGTACTTGCCTTGTACCTTCGAGTTGTATATTTACCTTGTACCCCTGTGGTTCGGAGTTCTTTACCGTACTAGTATGTTGGTTTTAACTGTTGTTTTTATCATGATTTAATTTTTCATTCATTTTTAACAGGTTTTCAACATAAGTTATTTATGATTCTCACTATTTCTATTTTTCTTATTTTTCTTATTTTAGGCTCTTTTTCATTTGATGCGCATTTTAAATGGTGTGGGTTGGACGAGTATCACTATAAGGATGGACTGAGAGTATAAAACCCTTGTTATAGGATGGAGGTGTACATGCCTAAGATATGAGATAGAGGACCCTTTGGTATTGTGTTCATATGTTATGGCTTATGAGGGCAATAATATGAATACTCTAGACATTATATTTTCTCTAATGTTTTTATATACATTGATGTAAAAATAATTGTTCACCTTTATATTACATATGTGATTTTCCTATTATATATTATATTTTCAATTATTTGGTCACTTCACTGCATGTTTCACTTTTGCACTTGCACTTGAGCACTTTATTTTGCACTGTGTTGTTTTATTATTGCACATGAGTGTTTTATATATTATTTTATACTACATTTCATACTTTATGAACTATTTGTATTTTATATTATATGTATTCCACTTTATACATTTGTTACACTATGATTGATAGATATATATATATATTTTTTTATATTTTGTATTTATTATGTATGTTTGTAATTTAAATGAGATGGTTATATTTAAGCACTTTTTATACTTAAATTCTTTTAACACTTTATTTATTTGGTAAATCATGTATGGAGACAATTTATGTGGGTCCGTGTTTTCGTACTTATAGTTGGAGGTGTGTTTATGCTGTAATTATAAGCGGTGACATATATTAGGACATTATAGGTGTATCATGTGGCGGCGCCTCCTCAGTCCAATGTGTTTGATGGTGGCGCGCAGGTTTTTTGTTGCAGTGTTGCAGCACAGGGCCACATGATTACGCTCACTTATCCTACTCTGTCCTGCTCTGTGTGGCAGCGTAGTCTCGCGCTGCAGTGACGTCACGCGAACCTGGCAAATATCGCGTGATTGCGCGTTTTAGCCCTTTTTGGTATCACGTGTTCTGTCGACTTTCAGTGTCGTATGTATTTTTTACACGCTTCCTGATTTTTTGGTGTCGCGCTCTTGTGATGGTTTGTGATGTCACCTGCCGCGCGCAATTGCGAGTCCACACATTGGCAGGTTTGAATACTGTTACGTAGTTCCTCCTCGCCTCTTCCTCCCTTTTCTTCCTTTCCCCTCCCTTTGTACATCTGTTGCGCATTATTTAGCCTTATTATTTGGGTATATATGGAAGTGGTGGGATCTGCATAGATACGCCCTTGATAAAGCAGGTGCGAAACGCACGTTGGGGTGAGCTCCTGCAACCGGGAGGGTCTACTATAGCGTGCTGTGTTTCCCAGGTATTGTTATCAGCTTGTGTGCTTGCTTTTCCTTTTGTAATAGACCATGGTGTTTGGTCATGTATATAATAGGCATTATTGGCTACAATTGCTGTAATAACATTTTGTCTGGGTTTGCTCCTTTTTATATGCCCCTCCTGGTGCGCTAGTGAGCCACTAGCCATTTTCACCATCTGAGGTTGCCGCCTTTTCTTATGGTATATTTTAATTATATTGTTTTTTGTGTATTAGATTGATTATTTCAATAAAAACTTTTTTGCATCTTTATATACGTGTCCCTTTATGGTTTGTTGGTGCTCTATATGATTAGTCACGTATACTTTTTTTATGTTGTTTTGTTGGTTATCCCATTACCAGTCAAGCAGCTTCCGGGAAACCAAAGTCTTTGGGTTCCGGGGGGAGTATGGTTGTAAAGCTGAAACTGAAACTAATTAATGGAAGGGAACCACCAGGAGTGAAACTTGCGGCTTAATTTGACTCCACACGGGAAACCTCACCCAGCGCGGACACAGAAAGGAGTGACATATTGATAGCTCTTTCTCAATTGTGTGGGTGGTGGTGCATGGCCATTCTGAGTAGGTGGAGTGATTTGTCTGGTTAATTCCCATAACAAACGAGACTCCTCCATGCTAACTAGTTATGTGACCCCCAGCGGTGAGGATTGTGTTGACCAGACTCTTGGATAGAGAAACCAGACTTGTAGTTGAGGGCCTGCTGGTGAGCTGACCCTGTAAAAGTTTGTAGGTGAGGGCCTGCTGGTAAGCTGGCCCTCTAAAACATTAGGGGTGAGGGTCTGCTGCTTAGCTGAGAATCGATAAAATTATGGTTTAGTAATGATGAGCGGGAGGTGCCATATTCGATTTCGCAATATTTCGTGAATATTCGATTGAATATTAATCATATATTCGTTAAAATCGAATATTTATCATTATTCTATTTATCGCAAATAATATGCAATTTAATTATTTGCATATTGCGAATTGAACTTTGAACGGGGTATAAAGGAAACTTTCCTATTGGTTGTTCTGCTAGAATTAACGAATATAGAGAATATAGCGCTATATTCGTTAATTCTAGCAAGCCAACCAATAGGAAAGCTATAGCCCGTTCAAAGTTTCAATCGCAATACGCGAATATTACATACTGCGAATTAAACTTTGAACGGGCTATAACTTTCCTATTAGTTTGGTTGGCTTGCTAGAATTAACGAAGATAGAGAATATATCGCTATATTTGTTTTCTTTATCTTTGCTAATTCTATCAAGCCAATAGGAAAGTCTCCTATAGACAGCTCTAAGTTGGATGCGCAATGAGAAAAAATTACTTTACCTATTTTTTGCAATAGATAGAATAATGACTCAGTATTCGATTTATTGCAAAAAAAATAGGTA
Organism: Bufotes viridis; assembly: GCA_033119425.1. Classification (NCBI taxonomy): domain Eukaryota; kingdom Metazoa; phylum Chordata; class Amphibia; order Anura; family Bufonidae; genus Bufotes; species Bufotes viridis. The sequence goes on along the minus strand of CM065593.1, from coordinate 112,282,697 downwards.
AAGTAATATTTTCACATTGCGCATCCAACTTAGAGCTGTCTATAGGCAACCTTCCTATTGGCTTGTTCGAATTAGCGAATATAGAGAATATAGCGTTATATTCGTATTCGTCATATTCGTTAATTCTTCCCAGCCAAACAATAGTAAAGTAAGTTGCATATACCCCACTCTAAGTTGGATGAGCAATGCGACTAATATTACTTAAAGGGAGTCTTTCACCCCAAATAAGCAATTTCAAACAGTTAGACCATTCTGATTAATATAGCCCCCACATTAAAATGCTTCTTACCCTAATGCTCTCTGATCCACTGATCTTCTTAAAATCACTTTCATTCGATATGCAGATTTCTGGTGAAGGTGCCCAGGGGCGGCGTTGTAACGGCTGGTGCCCTGGCCTCGCGGTCTTTTTCATATGATACCACTCCCCTCTTCACCTAATCGGCCTGCCCTGTGTCTTGTTCTTCTTCTCCTTCTTTCCCACGCCTGTGCGGTGGGACGGGGCCTCCACGCCTGCGCACTGGTTTTCCCTTTACTGGCAGAAGCATCAGAGTGTCCATCAAGCGCCGCATCAGAGGGTTGTTCCGAACTTACACCCAGGAACACTCTGATGCTTCTGCTAGTAAAGGGAAAACCAGTGCGCAGGCGCGGAGGCCCCGTTCCACCGCGCAGGCGCGGGAAAGAAGGAGGAGAAGATCAAGACACAGGGCGGGCCGACTGGGTGAAGAGGGGAGTTGTATCATATGAAAATGATCGGGGGGCCTGGGCACCGGCCGTTACAACGCTGCCCCTGGGCACCCTCACCAGAAATTTGCATATCGAATAAAAGTGATTTTAAGAAGATTTGTGGATCGGACAGCATTAGGGTAAGAACCATTTTAATGTGGGGGCTATATTTATCAGAATGGTCAGAACTGTTAGAAATTGCTTATTTGGGGTGAAAGACTCCCTTTAAGATTCTCGCATTGCGCATCCAACTTCGAGCTGTGCATAGGCAAGCTAACTTGTCTTGCTAGAATTAGCGAAGATAATGAATACGAATATAGCGCTATATTCTCTATCTTCGTTAGTTCTGCCAAGCCAACCAATAGGAAAATTATGCCATGTTCAAAGTTTCATTCGCAGTACGCGAATATTACATAATGTAATATTCGCGTACTGCGAATGACACTTTGAATGGGCTATGATTTTCCTTTTGGTTGACTTGCTAGAATTAACGAAGATAGAGAACATAGCGCTATATTCACTATCTTCGTTAACGGTTTATTATTCTTGTGTTCTGTTTAAAAAAAAAAAAAGAATATTCGTTTTTACAAATATATTGCACTATATTCTAAATGTTTGCGAATTAGCAAAGTGTCAATATTCGTAAAAAAAACCATCATGGTTGAAGGCCTGCCACTGAGCTGACTAGAGTTGAGTAGACACCTGGATGTTCGGGTTTAATGAGTTCGGCCAAACTTTGCAAAACCCCGAACTTGACCCCGAACTCCATTGAATTCAATGGGAACCCAAACTTTTGGGAACTAAAATGGCTCTAAAAATGTAATGGAAAGGGCTATACGGCTGCAAAAGGCAGCAAATGTGCTTAAGAGCATGGCAAGTGCTCTGCAAACAAATGAGGATTGGGAAATAACAAAATAAAATAAATACAAATAAAAAATAACAATCTTGAACTAGGAGGAGGAGGTGGATGTGGAGTAAGGAGGTTGAGGAAGACATTCCATTTCAGCTGGTGGTGCTGGTTGTAGTGGCATGCTGAGAAAGCTTTTACACATTTCCATTATTCACGGCAAAACTGGGTTAATGTCACCCACCATTGGAACAGAAGATTTTTAGAAATTTAGGCCCATGTCACCAAGGCAGAGCAGGGGTTTATTCAAGGCAAAACTGGGTTCAAGTCATCGACCAATGGAACAGACGATTATGAGAAATTTAGGCCCCAGGCACCCAGGCAGAACAGGGGTTTATTCACAGCAAAATGGGGTTCATGTCACCCACCAATGGAACAGACTAGTGTTGAGCGAACAGTTCGAGAATAGTTCTGGTTCGTACCGAATTTTGGGGTGTTCGGGACATGGACCCGAACATTTTCTAAAAAGTTCGGGTTCGTTGTTTGCTGATTTCTTCCCGCTTTCTGAAGGGCTGCACAGCAGCCAATCAGCTAACGTTTTACTTCTTGCCCTAAGAGCCCATCACAGCCATGCCTACTAATGGCATGGCTGTGATTGGCCAAGTGCAGCATGTGACCCAGCCTCTATTTAAGCTGGAGTCACGTAGCGCCGCAAGTCACACTGCTCTGATTAGTGTAGGGAGAGGACGCAGCTGCTGTGAGGGCGAGATTAGGCAGGGAAAAGTCAGCAAAAGCACCTAATGAAGTGATCGAACTACAGCTGTGAATGATTCAACTTCTACTAGTTACTTGCTCACTGGTTTTTAGGCTGCACAGAGCGTTTTTCTGTCACTTTTTTACTGGGGTGATCATCGGCCATTTTGTGACTTGTGGTGCACCAGAACAAGCTGCCACCAAGTCCATCAATCCTAGTTTTTTTTTGTTATATCCTACATCAGGGGCTTGGCTGTGCTAATTGTCACCCCTAGAAACTCAGGATAGCAATTTCTATATTTTATTAAGGGGTTAAATACAATTGCCAAAATACCAATCCCCTAAATCTGGTGTTCCAGCTTTGGCTAGCCAAGTATAATACTGGCTGCTGTCTGGCAAAGGATAGATTATTTTCTGTGGTGAAATTCAATTGCCAAAATAGCAATCCCCTAAATCTGGTGTCCCAGCACTGGCTGGCAAAGTATAATGGTGTCCGCCAAAACATATATTTTGTTCTGGGGTGAAATTCAATTGCCAAAATAGAAATCCCCTAAATCTGGTGTCACAACTGTGGCTGGCAAACTATAATTGTGTCCGCCAAAACATATATTTTGTTCTGTGGTGAAATTCAATTGCCAAAATAGAAATCCCCTAAATCTGGTGTCCCAGCACTGGCTGGCAAACTATAATAGTGTCCGCCAAAACATATATTTTGTTCTGTGGTGAAATTCAATTGCCAAAATAGCAATAACATAAATCTGGTGTCTCAGCACTGGCTGGCAAACTATAATAGTGTCCGCCAAAACATATATTTTGTTCTGGGGTGAAATTCACTTGCCAAAATAGCAATCCCCTAAATCTGGTGTCACAGCACTGGCTGGAAAACTATAATAGTGTCCGCCAAAACATATATTTTGTTCGGTGGTGAAATTCAATTGCCAAAATAGCAATACCATAAATCTGGTGTCTAAGCACTGGCTGGCAAACTATAATAGTATCCGCCAAAACGTATATTTTGTTCTGGGGTGAAATTAAATTGCCAAAATAGCAATACCATAAATCAGTGGTTTCAGCTGTGGCTGGCAAAGTATAATAGTGTCCGCCAAAACATATATTTTGTTCTGGGGTGAAATTCAATTGCCAAAATAGCAATACCCTGAATCTGGTGTCACAGCTGTTGCAGGCCAAGTGTTAATCTGTCCGTAATAGGGTATATTTTTTTCTGGGGTGAAATTCAATTGCCAAAATAGCAATACTCTGAATCTGGTGTCCCAGCTGTTGCAGGCCAAGTGTTAATCTGTCGGTAAAATTGTATATTTTGTTCTGGGGTGAAATTCAATTGCCAAAATAGCAATACCATAAATCAGTGGTTTCAGCTGTGGCTGGCAAAGTATAATAGTGTCCGCCAAAACATATATTTTGTTCTGGGGTGAAATTTAATTGCCAAAATAGCAATACTCTGAATCTGATGTCCCAGCTGTTGCAGGCCAAGTGTTAATCTGTCCGTAAAAGGTTATATTACACTCATGGTGTATATACAAGTGCTGAGAGGGTCATCCTCATTAACGTCACACGCTACCGTGCATCTCCCATTGTATTTCTGTCTGTTAAAGGGTATATTACACTGAAGGCATAATCCTACATATTTTTTCTCACGCTACTGTGCATCTCCAAGTGTAAATTTGTCCATAAAAGGATACCTTTCATCCAGGGCCTAAATACTAGCCCTACAATAGATATTCCCCTAAATCAATGGTGACTGCTGTGCCTGGATTAGTGTAATACGGTACATAAATAAATAGGCAGATAGTGTTAGGTGCCTGTAAAAAAAGGTCTGAATTTGAAATCAATACATTGGGCCAAATTTTTTTTTTCTTATTGTGGTGCTTGGTGAACGGAAACAATGAAGAAAACATCTAGTAAGGGACGCGGACGCGGTCGTGGTGGTGTTAGTGGACCCTCTGGTGCTGGTAGAGGACGTGGCCATTCTGCCACAGCCACACGTCCTAGTGAACCAACTACCTCAGGTTCCAGTACCCGCCATAATTTACAGCCTTATTTGGTGGGGCCCAATGCCGTTCTAAGGATGGTAAGGCTTGAGCACATACAGGCACTAGTCAATTGGGTGGCCGACAGTGGATCCAGCACGTTCACATTATCTCCCACCCAGTCTTCTGCCGAAAGTGCACAGGTGGCACCTGAAAACCAAGCTAATCAGTCAGTCACATCACCCTCATGCATATCAGGGAAACTGTCTGAGCCTCAAGTTATGCAGCAGTCTCCTATGCTGTTTGAAGACTCTGCTGGCAGGGTATCCCAAGGGAATCCAACTAGCCCTTCTCCAGTGGTGGAAGACATAGAATGCACTGATGAACAACCACTGATGTTTCCTGATGATGAGGACATGGGAATACCACCTCATCGGAGTCCGCACGTCTCTGATGATGACGAAACACAGGTGCCAACTGCTGCGTCTTTCTGCAGTGTGCAGACCGAACAGGAGGTCAGGGAGGAAGACTGTGTGGAAGACGATGCAGGGGACGATGAGGTCCTAGACCCCACATGGAATGAAGGTCATGCCACTGACTTTCATAGTTCAGAGGAAGAGGCAGTGGTGAGACCGAGCAAACAGCGTAGCAAAAGAGGGAGCAGGGGGCAAAAGCAGAACAGCCGCCGCCAAGAGAGTTCGCCTGCTACTGGCCACGCCACCAGGGACCGAGCACACCAAAGGCAGCTTCAAGGAGTTCCCTGGCATGGCACTTCTTTAAACAATGTGCTGACGACAAGACCCGAGTGGTTTGCACGCTGTGCCATCAGAGCCTGAAGCGAGGCATTAACGTTCTGAACCTTAGCACAACTTGCATGACCAGGCATCTACATGCAAAGCATGAACTGCAAGGAACTCACTATGGCTCCCCCTGTTCCCTCTTCTGCTGCTGCCTCGGCCTCTTCCTCCGCCTCGGGAGGAATGTTGGCACCTGCCGCCCACCAAACAGAGGATGTGCCACCGACACCACCACCTGCGTCACCAAGCATCTCCACCATGTCACACGGCAGCGTTCAGCTCTCCATCTCACAAACCTTGGAGAGAAAGCGTAAATTCCCACCTAGCCACCCTCAAGCCCTGGGCCTGAATTCCAGCATTTCTAAACTACTGCCCTTTGAAATGCTGTCATTCAGGCTAGTAGACACAGACAGCTTAAAACAGCTGATGTCCATGGCTGTCCCACAGTATGTTGTTCCCAGCCGCCACTACTTTTCCAAGACAGCCGTGCCTTCCCTGCATAACCAAGTATCCGATAAAATAAAGTGTGCACTGCGCAACAACATCTGTGGCAAGGTCCACCTGACCACAGATAAGTGGACCAGTAAGCACGGCCAGGGACGCTATATCTCCCTAACTGCACATTGGGTAAATGTAGTGGCGGCTGGGCCCCAGGCGGAGAGTTCCTTGGCGCACATCCTTCCTCCACCAAGGATCGCAGGGCATCATTCTTTGCCTCCTTTAGCCTCCTCCTCCTACTCGGCTTCCTCCTCCTCTGCTTCCACCAGCTCATCCAGTCAGCCACACACCTTCACCACCAACTTCAATACAGCCCGGGGTAAACATCAGCAGGCCATTCTGAAACTCATATGTTTGGGGGACAGGCCCCACACCGCGCAGGAGTTGTGGCAGGGTATTGAACAACAGACCGACGAGTTTCTGCCGGTGGGCCTCAAGCCCGGCCTCGTGGTGTGTGATAATGGGCGAAACCTCGTCGCAGCTCTGGGACTAGCCGTTTTGAATCACATCCCTTGCCTGGCGCATGTGCTCAATTTGGTGTCGCAGAAGTTCATTCACAACTACCACGACATGTCAGAGCTGCTGCATAAAGTGCGGGCCGTCTGTGCGCGCTTCCGGCGTTCACATCCTGCCGCTGCTCGCCTGTCTGCGCTACAGCCTAACTTCGGCATTCCAAAGTTGAATGAACTTCTCCTCAATCTGGGCGCCAGGGCCTAAATAATTGAAAGTAGCCTTCTCCAGTGGTGGGTGATATGACGCATGATTCCTTGCTGTGGGACCTCTCTCCTCTGTATGGGTGCTGGGGCCGAAATTACTGAAAATGGCCTTCTCCAGTGGTGGGTGATATGACGCATGTGTCGGGAATCGAACCTGTGACCGGTCATGTCCCAGGCGGTAGCTCTAGCCACTAGACTACCAGCCCTTCTGGACTTTTCCTCCTGCTGAACTCTTTGATCTATCTTGCTCCAGCCTACTCTTGTTCATCAGTCTTGATTCCGTGCACCTGTTACTTCCCCTTTATAAGCCCAGCCTCTAGCACCAGACCTCTGCTGGTTATTGTGCCTCCAAGCCTGTAGCAAGCTTCCTCTCTGCTCCTCCACGACTACTGCTGTTTACCTTTGTTGCCAACCCGGACCGTTTGACCTCGCTGAACTGCCGCCTGCATTGACCCTTTGCCTTCCACCGACCACGCCTCTGTCTACTCCTGCTGTTACCTCGCTGCCATCTCTACTGCCGACCCGGACTGATCGACCACGCTATCTGCCTCCTACTTCTGTGGGTCTTTGCCACTGGACTCCAACCACCAGCCGGCTGTCCTCTGACTCAGGTGAGCCAAGGACCGTTACAGAATAACCAGCCCTACCATGGAGTCCGCAATGGCCACTCTGCGCAAACAGGTTACCGAACTGCAGGAATTCGGTACTACGTACCAGGAGGAATTTGCCCAGCTCCAAGGCGTTGTCCGAAGCCAACAGAAGGAGATTATTGAACTTCAGAGGCAACTCCTGGACGTCCGCAGCACGGCCGCAGATACTCGCATGCCACTCCCATCAAAATTCGGTGGCAACAGACGCCAGTATCGGGGGTTTCTAAACCAATGCCGCATCTATTTTCAGATGTACCCGGGCCCCTTCATTACCGAGAGAAAGAAGGTGCTATTCATGGTTAATCTCCTGACGGATGAAGCACTAGCATGGGCATCACCATACGTGGAGACTAACAGTCAGCTCCTGGACGACCTAAACAATTTTATTGCCGCCATGAGCCAAGTCTTCGATGACCCCGCTGTGCAACAGCTGAGGTGCGACTACATAGTTTACGGCAAGGGAGACGCTCCGTTGCTGAATATACCGCCAAATTTCGCTGCTGGGTCACGGACACCACCTGGAACCCAGCTGCACAGAGGAGCCAGTTCCGGCGAGGCCTGTCAGAATTAATAAAAGATGAACTCGCCAGAGTTGAGGCCCCGGACAGTCTGGATGACTTCATTCAGTTATGCATCCGGATAGACCAAAGGCTGTCTGAGAGAAAGAAAGAACGACTCTGGTCCTTGGACCACAGGCCCACTTACTCCTTCTCCTCTACCGCCCAACGCGACCTCCAGCCAGCAACTAAACCTATGCAGGTCGACGCACTACGCAGGTCTCTATCCACAGCTGATAAGGAGAGACGGCTGGCCGAAAACCTCTACCTCTACTGTGGGGAGCCGGGTCATTTTGCCATTAAATGTCCCAATAAGATCCGAAAGACTATTGCCGTCACGGAGCTAAAGGAGCAACCACTGACTCCAGCCCCACCAGCAGCCCCTGAAAATAACAACACGGCAGCTCATGGATCCCATTTCATCATCCCCATCCTCTTCGACATTGAGGGGCAACAACTCTCCTGTTCAGCGATGTTAGACTCCGGGGCAGAAGGCAACTTCATGGATCTAAACAGAACATTCCATTGACAGTCAAGGCAGCTCCCATTGACCTGGAAACCGTCGACGGATCCCCGCTCTCTTCAGGGCCGGCTAATCACGAGACCATTGAACTACAGCTCCTCATAGAACCCAATCACTGTGAAAAGATCCACTTCTCTCTGATCACTTCCCCAAAGTTCCCGGTGATCCTGGGCATTCCATGGTTGGCCACCCACAACCCCTCGGTGCATTGGGAAACCCACTGCTTACGGTTTCCGTCCGAGTTTTGTTCGCTCAATTGCTCCCACAAACCCGTCCTTCCATCCGAAGACACGACTATCTCTGAAGTATCCGTCAGGAATCTACTACCCCCTCAATATCGTGAGTTCCAAGATGTCTGCGACAAGAAAAACGCAGACAAGCTGCCGCCACACTGACCCTACGACTGCCCAATAGAACTGTTGCCCGGGGCCGAAATACCCTTTGGCAGTATCTATTCCCTCTCAGAGCCTGAACTCAAGGCTCTGAAAGAATACCTGGATGAGGACCTAAAGAAAGGGTTCATCCGGCCCTCTACCTCCCCAACAGGAGCCCCCTTTTTCTTTGTGGAGAAAAAAGACTCATTCTTGCGTCCCTGCATTGACTACAGGAAGCTAAACGACATAACCGTTAAGAACCGGTACCCGCTCCCGCTGATTTCTGAACTCCTCGAGAGACTCCGGGTAGCGAAAATCTTCACCAAACTTGACCTTCGATGGGCCTACAACCTTGTCCGAATCCGCCCTGGGGACGAATGGAAGACCGCCTTCCGGACACGTTATGGTCACTTCGAGTACCTGGTCATGCCTTTCGGACTTTGTAATGCTCCCGCCACCTTTCAGCACTTCATTAATGATGTCCTCAGGGACATGCTGGATCTGTTTGTAGTCGTTTACCTGGACGACATCTTGATCTTCTCAGAAGACCTTGAACAGCACCGCGAACATGTCCGCAGGGTATTGCAGAGACTCCGCCAGAACTCTCTTTATATCAAACTCGAGAAATGTGAGTTTGAGCGAACCACCACTCAGTTCCTCGGGTACATCATCTCCCCAGAGGGCCTGAGTATGGACCCAGGGAAGGTCCAAGCCGTGTTGGACTGGCCCATTCCAAGAAACGTGAAGGAGGTACAAAGATTTATTGGCTTCGCCAACTTCTATCGGAAGTTTATCCGGGACTTCTCCAAGGTCATCGCACCGATCACCCAACTCACCAAAAAGACAGTCCCCTTCTCCTGGACACCCGAGGCCCAGGAGGCCTTCACGAAGTTGAAACTCCTCTTCACTTCTGCTCCAATCCTAGTCCACCCGAACCCCGAGTTGCCTTTTACTATCGAAGTGGATGCATCTGACTCCGCGGTAGGGGCAGTTCTGTCACAACGGACAGGGGAGAAGATGCTACTACACCCGTGCGCATATTTCTCTCGCCAGATGTCCCCCTCCGAGAAGAACTACGACATCGGGAACAAAGAACTACTGGCAATCAAGGAAGCCTTCTCCGAGTGGAGACACCTGCTGGAGGGAGCTGCCAACCGCATAATCGTACTAACCTACCACAAAAACCTCGAGTTCATCCGCAGAGCTAAGAGACTCACAGCCAGACAGGCCAGATGGAGCCTATTCTTTTCCCGCTTCAACTTTCTCATCACATATCGCCCCGGATCAAAAAACGGCAAGGCTGACGCCCTCTCCAGAATGTTTTCGGAGCCCTCACAGAGTAATAAGGGCCAAGACAACATCCTATCCGAGAAAAGTGTTGTGGGGGCCACCTACTCTAAAGAACTCCTGGTCACAATCAAAGAAGGATACGAAAATGACCCCTTCCTCACCCACCCCACAAGGAATGTCAGCCTCCCGTTTAAAAATGGTCATTGGTTTCATCAGGACCTACAACTTTATGTACCAAAAATCGCACGACTCGAAGTGCTCAAACTTAACCATGACTCCAAGCTGGCTGGCCATCTGGGCACAAGAAAGACCCAGGAGCTTCTCTCCCGCTCCTTCTGGTGGCCAACATACCAGGAGGACACCAAGAAGTACATCTCCTCGTGCACGGTCTGTGCTCGCAATAAGACTCCTCGTTCCTCTCCCGTGGGTCTGTTACAACCCCTCCCAATTCCCTCCCGCCCCTGGGGCTCGATCTCCATGGACTTTGTGGTAGACCTTCCTCCTTCAAAAGGGATGAACACCATCCTGGTCCTGGTTGACCGCCTCACCAAAATGGCCCATTTCATCCCCTACAAGGGCCTACCCATGGCCAAACAGACGGCTGATCTTGTCCTCAAAGAGGTCTTCAGGCTGCATGGGATTCCGGGCGACGTGGTCTCAGACCGAGGCGTACAATTTACCTCAAAGTTCTGGAAGGACTTCTGCCTGGCGCTCGGGGTTAAAGTGAACCTTTCCTCCGCTTTCCACCCTCAGTCAAACGGGCAGACGGAGAGAACTAACCAGACCTTAGAGCAGTACCTACGCTGTTTCAGCTCCCATGTACAGGATGACTGGCTTGACCATCTCCCCACAGCCGAGTTCGCCTACAACAATGCTGAGTACAGCTCAACCAAGCACAGCCCTTTCTTTGCTAACACAGGCTCGCACCCCATGTTCATTCCCCACCTGCCCGTCGCCTCCACCCTCCCAGCAGAGGCCGAGCGCCTAACAACCCTACAGGAGGCACAAAAGGACATAATAGACATCCTCCAGCTCGCCCAGAGGTGCTTTAAACAGGGAGCAGACAGACGCCGCAAACCCACCCCGGGCTTCCATGTAGGAGACAAGGTATGGCTGTCCACCAGGAACCTCAGACTGAAGGTCCCCTCCAAAAAGTTAGCCCCAAAATACATGGGTCCGTTCCAGGTCACCGCACAAATCAATGAGGTCACGTTCCGGCTTGACCTTCCGGATTCCATTAGGGTGCACCCTGTCTTCCATTGCTCCCTCCTCAAGCCATATGTGGAGAATACCTTCACTGGCCGCCACTCGCCCCCTCCACCACCCATGAAGGTACAAGGTGAGGAAGAGTTCGTTGTCGAGAAGATCCTCGACTCCAGGATACACCGAGGAAAATTGCAATATCTAATTGGGTGGGAGGGCTACCCTCCCGAGGATAACTCCTGGGAGCCTGAAGAAAATGTCCACGCCCCCAGACTGGTAAAAGAGTTTCACCAATAGCACCCTGGTAAGCCTGCCCCCATGGTGCCCGGAGGTCACCTTGGAAGGGGGGGGAGTACTGTCGGGAACCTGTGACCGGTCATGTCCCAGGCGGTAGCTCTAGCCACTAGACTACCAGCCCTTCTGGACTTTCCTCCTGCTGAACTCTTTGATCTATCTTGCACCAGCCTACTCTTATTCATCAGTCTTGATTCCGTGCACCTGTTACTTCCCCTTTATAAGCCCAGCCTCTAGCATCAGACCTCTGCTGGTTATTGTGCCTCCAAGCCTGCAGCAAGCTTCCTCTCTGCTCCTCCACGACTACTGCTGTTTACCTTTGTTGCCGACCCGGACCGTTTGACCTCGCTGAACTGCCGCCTGCATTGACCCTTTGCCTTCCACCGACCACGCCTCTGTCTACTCCTGCTGTTACCTCGCTGCCATCTCTAATGCCGACCCGGACTGATCGACCACGCTACCTGCCTCCTGCTTCTGTGGGTCTTTGCCACTGGACTCCAACCCCCAGCCGGCTGTCCTCTGACTCAGGTGAACCAAGGACCGTTACAGCATGATTCCTTGCTGTGGGACCTCTCTCCTCTGTCTGGGTGGTGGGGCCGAAATAACTGAAAGTGGCCTTCTCCAGTGGTGGGGATATGACGCATGATTCCTTGCTGTGGGACCTCTCTCCTCTGTCTGGGTGGTGGGGCCGAAATAACCGAAAGTGGCCTTCTCCAGTGGTGGGTAATATGACGCATGATTCCTTGCTGTGGGACCTCTCTCCTCTGTCTGGGTGCTGGGGCCGAAATAACTGAAAGTGGCCTTCTCCAGTGGTGGGTGATATAACGCATGATTCCTTGCTGTGGGACCTCTCTCCTCTGTCTGGGTGCTGGGGCCGAAAAAACTGAAAGTGGCCTTCTCCAGTGGTGGGTGATATCACGCCTTATTCCTTGCTGTGGGACCTCTCTCCTCTGTCTGGGTGCTGGGGCCGAAATAACGGAAAGTGGCCTTCTCCAGTGGTGGGTGATATCACGCCTTATTCCTTGCTGTGGGACTGCTCTCATCTGTCTGGGTGCTAGGGCCGAAATTACTGAAAATGGCCTTCTCCAGTGGTGGGTGATATGACGCATGATTCCTTGCTGTGGGAACTCTCTCCTATGTCTAAGTGCTGGGGCCGAAATAACTGAAAGTGGCCTTCCCCAGTGGTGGGTGATATGACGCATGATTCCTTGCTGTGGGACCTCTCTCCTCTGTCTGGGTGCTGGGGCCGAAATAACTGAAAGTGGCCTTCTCCAGTGGTGGGTGATATGACGCATGATTACTTGCTGTGGGACGTCTCTCCTCTGTCTGGGTGCTGGAGCCGAAATAACTGAAAGTGGCCTTCTCCAATGGTGGGTGATATAACGCCTTATTCCTTGCTGTGGGACCTCTCTCCTATTTCTGGTTGCTGGGGCCGAAATAACTGAAAGTGGCTTTCTCCAGTGGTGGGTAATATGACGCATGATTCCTTGCTGTGGGACCTCTCTCCTCTGTCTGGGTGCTGGGGCCAAAATAACTGAAAGTGGCTTTCTCCAGTGGTGGGTGACATGACGCATGATTCCTTGCTGTGGGACCTCTCTCCTCTGTCTGGGTGCTTGGCCTAAATAAATGAATGTGGCCTTCTCCAGTGGTGGGTCATATGAAGCCTTATTCCTTGTTGTGGGACCTCTCTCCTCTGTCTGTGTGCTGGGGCCGAAATAATTGAAAGTGGCCTCTTCCAGTGGTGGGTGATATAACGCCTTATTCCTTGCTGTGGGACCTCTCTCTTCTGTCTGTGTGCTGGGTCCTAAATAACTGAAAGTGGCCTTCTCCAGTGGTGGGTAATATAACGCCTTATTCCTTGTTGTGGGACCTCTCTCCTCTGTCTGGGTGCTGGGGCCGAAATAACTGAAAGTGGCCTTCTCCAGTGGTGGGTCATATGACGCCTTATTCCTTGTTGTGGGACCTCTCTCCTCTGTCTGGGTGCTGGGGCCGAAATAACTGAAAGTGGCCTTCTCCAGTGGTGGGGATATGACGCATGATTCCTTGCTGTGGGACCTCTCTCCTCTGTCTGGGTGCTGCGGCCGAAATAACTGAAAGTGGCCTTCTCCAGTGGTGGGTGATATGACGCATGATTCTTTGCTGTGGGACCTCTGTCTGAGTGCTGGGGCCGAAATAACTGAAAGTGGCCTTCTCCAGTGTTGGGTGATATGACGCATGATTCCTTGCTGTGGGACCTCTCTCCTCTGTCTGGGTGCTGTTGCCGAAATAACTGAAAGTGGCCTTCTCCAGTGGTGGGTGATATGACGCATGATTCTCTGCTATGGGACCTCTCTCCAATTGATATTGGTTAATTTTTATTTATTTTATTATAATTAATTTTCCTATCCCCATTTGTTTGCAGGGCATTTACCACATTTTGCTGACTTTTGCAGCCCTCTAGCCCTTTCCTGGACTATTTTACAGCCTTTTTAGTGCCTAAAAGTTCGGGTCACCATTGATTTCATTCGGCCGAACTTCTCGAACCCGAACATCCAGGTTTTCGCTCATCTCTAGAACAGACGGTTATTAGAAATTTAGGCCCCTGGCTCCCAGTCAGAGCAGGATTTTATTCATGGCAAAACTGGGTTCATGTCACCCACCAATGGAACAGATGATTTTTAGAAATTTAGGCCCCTGGCACCCAGGCAGAGCAGAGGTTTATTCACGGCAAAACTGGGTTCATGTCACCCACCAATGGAACAGATGATTTTTAGAAATGTAAGCCCCTGGCACCCAGGCAGAGCAGGGGTTTATTCACGGCAAGACTGGGTTCAGAGGGGATATGATAGAAACTTTTAAATACATAAAGGGAATCATCACGGTAAAAGAGGAGAGAATATTTAAAAGAAGAAAAACTGCTACAAGAGGACATAGTTTTAAATTAGAGGGGCAAAGGTTTAAAAGTAATATAAGGAAGAATTACTTTACTGAGAGAGTAGTGGACGCATGGAATAGCCTTCCTGCAGAAGTGGTAGCTGCAAATCAGTGAAGGAGTTTAAGCATGCATGGGATAGGCATAAGGCCATCCTTCATATAAGATAGGGCCTGGGGCTATCCATAGTATTCAGCATATTGGGCAGACTAGATGGGCCAAATGGTTCTTATCTGCCGACACATTCTATGTTTCTATGTTTCTATGTTTCTATGTCACCCACCAATGGAACAGATGATTTTTAGAAATTTAGGCCCCTGGCACCCAGGCAGAGCAGTGGTTTATTCATGGCAAAACTGGGTTCATGTCAACCACCAATGGAACAGACGATTTTTAGAAATGTAGGTCCCTGGCACCCAGGCAGAGCAGAGGTTTATTGACGGCAAAACTTGGTTCATGTCAACCACCAATGAAACAGACGATTTTTTGAAATTTAGGTCCCTTTCACCCAGGCAGCGCTGGGGTTTGTCCACGTTAAAACGGGGTCCATGTCACCCACCAATGGAACAGACGATTATTAGAAATTTAGGCCCCAGCAGCCAGGCAGAGCAGGAGTTTGTACCCAGCAAAAATGGTAACATGTCACCCAACAATTAAAAAGAAGAAATTTAGAAATTTAGGTCCCTGTCACCTATGCAGTGCAGGGTTACTTGACAGCAAAAAATTGGAATATGTCACCCCCTGAACTCCCAGACGGATTAACTATATTATTGTCCCAGGCACATGCACGGCGCAGGTAATTAGGTAATTCCTGGCCTAAAAAAATATGATTTTTTTCACCACCAATGAAAAACATGCCTTAAGGAGTATATTTTGGGGTGCAGGATCTCATCGTTCTCCACATCATCTTCCACCCAGTCTTCACACCTGCCCTCTTTGTCCATCTGCACACTGCGGTGGTCTTCCCATTTCCTCATTCTGAAACATAAGTGGTTGGGCATCGGTGCGCTCAATCTCTTCCACTTCTGGGACAGGGCTATATGGATGGCCCTGGGAAACCCTGCCAGCCGCAAATGTGCAATCTACCACAAAACCAGGATTTTTTGCAACCAACTATAAAAATGCAGTATTTCACTGGTTAATTGGAATACCTAAAATGTAGCGTTGAACACTAATGTGCTTTGTGGCACTATAACAGTGTTTTTTGCAGCAAACTATAAAAATGCAGTAATTCACTGGTTAATTGGAATACCTAAAATGCAGCGTAGAACACTAATGTGCTATGTGGCACTATAACAGTCTATATATATATAATTTTATATAACTATAAAAATGCAGTATTTCACTAGTAAATTGGAATATATGAAATGCAGCGTAGAACACTAATGTGCTATGTGTCACAAAAACAGGGTTTTTTGCAACAACTATAAAAATGCAGTATTTCACTGGTTAATTGGAATATCAGAAATACAGACTAGGCCGCTAATGTGCTGTATGGCACTATAACAGTGATTTTTTTGCAGCCAACTATAAAACTGCAGTATTTCACTGGTTAATTGGAATAACTGAAATGCAGCGTAAAACACTATTGTGCTAGGTGGCACTATGTGTTTTTTGAAGCTAACTATACAAATGCAGTATTTCACTGGTTAATTGGAATATCTGAAATACAGACTAGGCCGCAAATGTGCAATCTACCACAAAACCTGTATTTTTTGCAACCAACTATAAAAATGCAGTATTTCACTGGTTAATTGGAATATCAGAAATGCAGACTAGAGCGCTAATGTGCTGTGTGGTATAACAGTGTTTTTTGCAGCCAACTATAAAAATGCAGTATTTCAATGGTTAATTGGAATATCTGAAATGCAGACTAGGCCGCAAATGCTGCAAAAAAACACTGGTTTTGTGACACACAGGGCCGGTGCAAGGATTTTTTGCCGCCCTAGGCAAAAGAAAAGTTTGCCACCCCCCTCCCCCATGTGACATCACAATGCCCCATCCATATGATCTGCCAAATTAAAGGGGTTCTGCAGTTTATTTAAACTGATCGACAGGGGTCCGATACCCGGGACCCCCGCCAATTAGCTGTTTGAGAAGGCAGCGGCGCTGGCAGTAGCGCCTCAGCCTTCTCGCAGTGACGTCACGATTAGTATCATTGGCCTGGGTGGGGCTAAGCTTCATTAAAGTGAACAGAGCTTAACCCCGCCAAGGCCAGTGATATTAGTCGTGACGTCACTGTGCCTGCAGTAAACAGCAAGAAGGCCGAGGCGCTACTGCCAGTGTCGGACCCCATCGATCAGAACCCCTTTAACTAACGCCAGTTTTCTCTCCCCCCCCCCCCCCCATGTCATTCTCTTCCCCTCCTCCATGTAATTCTCTCTCCTTTTCTTGTCATTCTCTTTCCCCCCCCCCCATGTAATTCTCTCTCCTTTTCTTGTCATTCTCCCACCCCCCCATGTAATTTTCTTCCCCCTCTTGTCATTCTCTCTCCCCCCTTTTCATTCCCCCCCCCTTGTCATCCTCTTTCTCAACCCCCCCCCCTTGTCATCCTCTTTCTCACCCCCCTTGTCATCCTCTTTCTCAATCTCCCCCACCCCCCTTACTTCTGGTGTAGCGTGGCCGAGCGCTGTATGCTCCATGGGTGCAGGAGCTTTAGTCTCCTGTACCCGGGCGGACTGATAGGAAGCGCACACTGTGTGCACACCTCCTGTCAGTCCGGCCGGGTACAGGAGACAGATGCTCCTGTACAGCGGACTATACAGGGCTCGGCCACGCTACAATGAGGAACTAACAGGAGGGAGCGCTGAGCGCTTCCCTCCTGACAGTCCCTCTCTTCGTGCTGCGCCCGGGCGGTGCGCCCTCATGGACGCACCAGCCCGGGCAGTGCTGCAGCCGCCTGAGGCTCTCTATAGAGCGCTCGGGCGGCTGCAGCATGAAGGGGGCCGGCGCTCCTAGCAGCGCCCCTTCCCAAGGGACGCTCTACGCGGCTGCCTAGTCAGCCTATAGGACACGCCGGCCCTGGTGACACATAGCACATTTGCGACCTAGTCTGCATTTCTGATAGTCCAATTAACCAGTGAAATATTGCATTTTTATAGTTGGTTTCAAAAAACACAGGTTTTGTAGTAGATTGCACATTTGCGGCCTAGTCTGCATTTCAGATATTCAAATTAACCAGTGGAATACTGCATTTTTATAGTTGTTGCAAAAAACACTGGTTTTGTGACACATAGCACAACTATAAAAATGCAGTATTCCACTGGTTAATTTGAATATCTGAAATGCAGACTAGGCCGCAAATGTGCAATCTACCACAAAACCTGTGTTTTTTGCAACCAACTATAAAAATGCAGTATTTCACTAGTTAATTGGAATATCAGAAATTCAGACAAGGCCGCTAATGTGCTGTGTGGCACTATAACAGTGTTTTTTGCAGCCAACTATAAAAATGCAGTATTTCACTGGTTAATTGGAAAATCTGAAATGCAGCGTAGAACTATCACGACCGCTGTCCCAGCAGCAGTAGTGTTGCACCAGATGGAGGGGGAGGGGGACCCTTATCTACGGATGGGAAATAGAACGGCCACCCCTGACTAACCCTAAGCTGGCACCTGTCTGTCCTGATACCCTAGACGGGGTGTGAACCCGTACGGCGAGCAGTATGCCTAAACCCTCCGTCACCCTAAGAAGACTAGACTGGGGAAAGGCAGATGGGAGCACTAGTCACCATCACTCATGTCTAGGAGAACAACAGAGAAGACAGCAACAAACAAACAATCTCCAGCAGAGATAGACTTATCCAGTCACGAGCAGAGAAGATGATCCCAACAACGACAGTCCACGCCAGACAAGAGCTCCACAGCAATACCGTCAAACGATCTCCTTCAAAGGTCAGAATAGCACTGGAAGTAAGGACTATATCTGGCAATGATTGCAAGTGAAACTGAAACTAATATAGTAGCTGGGAGTGGCAGACAGGACTCACCTGAGAAGAATGCCTACAAACTCTCAGTCAGGACAAAAAGGTTCACAAGGCAAAACCCGGATGACATACCCTGAACCACGGAGCAAACTCACAAGCTATCGCGAGTAGCAAGTCGCTGCGACCTTCTCCTCCCAGACCTGTCTGGATCAGTCACAGTCGTGACAAGAACACTATTGTGCTATGTACTATAGCAGTGTTTTTTGCAGCCAACTATAAAAATGCAGTATTTCATTGGTTAATTGGAATATGAGAAATGCAGACTAGGCCGCCAATATACTGTCTGACACAATAACAGTGTTTTTTGCAGCCAACTATAAAAATGCAGTATTTCACTGGTTAATTGGAATATCTGAAATGCAGACTAGGCCGCTAATGTGCTATGTGGCACTATAACAGTGTTTTTTGCAACCAATTTTAAAAATTCAGTATTTCACTGGTTAATTGGAATATTAGAAATGCAGACTAGGCCGCAAATGTGCAATCTACTACAAAATCTGTATTTTTTGCAACCAACTTTAAAAATGTAATATTTCAATGGTTAATTGGACTATCAGAAATGCAGACTAGGCCGCAAATGTGCTATGTGGCACCCCCTTAGACTTTTATCTTTGGGGTCATCTGAAGGCAATTGTCTATGCTGTGAAGATACGAGATGTGCAGCACCTGAAACTACGGATACTGGAAGCCTGTGCTAGCATTTCTCCTGCGGTGTTGCTATCAGTGTGTGAAGAGTGGGAGAAGAGGGTTGCATTGACAATCCAAACACAATGGACAGCACATTAAACACATTTTATAAGTGGTCAGAAACTTGTAAATAATTCATGAAAGAATAAAGTTACGTCAAAACCAAGCACACCATTGTTTTTCTTGTGAAGTTCACAATAAGTTTGATGTGTCACATGACCCTATTCCTATTGAAAAAACAAAAGTTGGATTCAAAATATCCGACTTTAAAATGGCCACCATGGTCACCACCCATCTTGAAAGTTTTCCCCCTCACATATACTAATGTGCCACAAACAGGAAGTTAATATCACTAACCATTCCCATTTTATTAAGGTGTATCCATATAAATGGCCCACCCTGTATTTTCCAATTTTGTACACCAGAGTTTTCTTCGGGGCAGTGTTAAGTGTCTGCAACTATGTTTATATTATTTTGTTATAGGTTTGTGTACTTTAATGGTTGTATAGAGAGTAGAGTTGAGCGAACCCGAACTGTATAGTTCGGGTTCGTACCGAACTTTACGGTTTTCCGCACCCAGACCCAAACCCGAACATTTACGTAAAAGTTTGAATTTGTTGTTCGGCGATTTCTTCCCATATTTTGAAAGGCTGCAGGGCAGCCAATCAACAAGCGTTTCACTACTTTGCCCTAAGAAGCCATCACAGCCATGCCTACTATTGTCATGGCTGTGATTGGCTAAGTTCAGCATGTGACCCAGCCTCTATATAAGCTGGAGTCAAGTAGCGCCGCACGTCACTCTGCTGCTCTTAGGCCTCTTTCACACGGGCGTCACATTTGATGCCCAGATCAGAGGCGGGTGCGTTGTGGGAAAATGCGCGATTTTTGATCGCATAGGTGCCGGTGTTCTGTTCTGCATTCAGCTGGGCAGGGGGTGAAGGCCCTTTAGTGACGTCACTGGGTCACATGGTCCAATCACCTGCTTCCATGATGGAAGCAGGTGATTGGACCATGTGACCCAGTGACGTCACTGAAGGTCCTTCACCCCCTTCCCGGCTGAATACAGAACTGGAGCTACGCGGCAGCTACGCGATCAAATGGAGAGGTGAGTTTGTTTTTTTTATTATTTTTAACCCTCTATTGCCCTTTTTACTTTGCATTCTCTATTGAGAATGTTATTATTTTCCTTTACAACTATGTTATAAGGGAAAATAATAAAGATAGGGTCCCCATCCCGATAGTCTCCTAGCAACCATGCGGGAAAATCGCACCGCATCCGCACTTGCCTGCCGATGCTTGCGATTTTCCCGCAGCCCCATTCACTTCTATGGGGCCTGCGTTGCGTGAAAAACGCAGAATATAGAGCATGCTGCGATTTTCACGCAACGCAAAAGTGATGCGGGAAAATCACCGCTCATGTACACAGCCCCATTGAAATGAATGGGTCCGGATTCAGTGCGGGTGCAATGCGTTCACCTCACGCATTGCACCCGCGCGGAAATCACGCCGGTGTGAAAGGGGCCTTAGTGTAGGGACAGGTTGCTGCTGGTGCTCTCAGGGAGAGATTAGGGAAGAAATCTTTTGAACTTGACGGTGTAAAATCTTCAAACTACAACAATTATTGAGGGTGCTATGCTACATATTTGTACCCAGCCCTGAGCCCAGTGATACTGCAAAATAATTTTTAATCCATCTGTTACTGAGGTGGGGGTCGGTGGCCATTTTAGCAACTGCAGTGTCCTTGAACTGCATGTGACCTGCATGTGTGCCAGCCTGCCAGGGACATCAGTCTAATTATTTTTTGGTAGCTCAGTGGAGGAAAAATTCCTTTTTTCTGGCAGGTCAAGTCCCCCTACATTACCTATTTTATAATTTTGGGGTGACATAGGGCATTTCTGTAGTTGACGGAATAAACCCGTACTGTCGTACCACAGAGCACGTTTGCATAAACCGCTGAAGAACCTGTTGTATAATTTTGCGGTGAAAAATTGTGTTTCTGTAGTTGGGGGAATAAACCCGTACTGTTGTGCCACAGAGCACTTTTCCGTACAACGCATTAAAAAAGGTTTTAAAATTTTGCGGTGAAAAACTGCATTTCTGTAGTTGGGGGAATAAACCCGTACTGTTGTGCCAAAGAACACTTTTGCATACACCGCTGAAAAACCTATTTTAAATTTTTGTGGTGACATAGTGCGTGACATAGTGCATTTCTGTAGTTGATGGAATAAACCCGTACTGTCGTACCACAGAGCAAGTTTGCATACACCGCTGAAAAAACTGTTTTAGAATTTTGCGGTGACATAGTGCATTTCTGTAGTTGGGGGAATAAGCCCGTAAGTGTCGTACCACAGAGCATGTTTGCATACAATGCTGAAAAAGAGTTTTAAAATTTTGCGGTGAAAAACTGCATTTCTGTAGTTCGGGGAATAAACCCGTACTGTTGTGCCACAGAGCACTATTGCATACAACGCTGAAAAAACTGTTTTACAATTTTACTGTGAAAAACTTCATTTCTGTAGTTGGTGGAATAAGCCTGTTCTGTTGTGCCACAGAGTACTTTTGCATACAACACTGAAAATACTGTTTTAAAATTTTGTGGTGAAAAACTGCATTTCAATAGTTGGTGGAATAAACCGGTACTGTCGAACCACAGAGCATGTTTGCATACAACGCTGAAAAAACTGTTTTAAAATTTTGTGGGGAAAAAGTGCATTTCTGTAGTTGGGGGAATAAACCGGTACTGTTGTGCCACAGAGCAATTTTGCATACGACACTGAAAAACCTGTTTTATAATTTTTGTGGTGACATACTGCATTTCTGTAGTTTGTTGAAATAAACACTGGTTTTGTGATATATAGCAGATTTGAAGCCTACCCTGTATTTTAGTCATTTTAAGTAACCTGTAGAACTTCACATTTACATATTTGGTTGCAGCACATTGCTTTGGTAGGTAGCACATTTGTACGCTGCATTTCTGACAATTTAAACTGTTAACATCTACTGTTACATTGTTGGTTTGAAAATTCAAATTTTTGTTGATGGTGAAGTAATTGTATTGAATTGCTCCATTACACTGTTGTGTGACCTAAACAAATTTTTCCAGGACGTCCTCCATGACAGCACATGGGAGGATGTCCAATCCAATCTCTGTAGGGACAGGAAGTGAGACAGGTTAAAAGCCCCCCCCCCTTCCCTCCAAACTCCAGTGTCTTCCTGTCCCTACAGGGATGGGATGTGTGGAAGGATTCCTTATTAGAAGAGGGTGCTTACCGAGGCACCTGGGGCCAGGTCCGGTCGGGGGTCCCGTACTCTCCTCTTGGCCCTGTGCGGGCGGCGTCCCGTTGGTCCCTGCTAGCTCCCCCTCCGGGGGTTCTCTAGCTTGTCCCGGTCTACCATGGGCGGCGGTAGGCGGGACACTGTAGCCGCTTCTCCTCCGGGAGCTCTGGGCGCAGCGGCGCTCTCCCATCCTGGCGACGCAGCGCGTGACGCGATTATGACGTCACGTCTGGGTCAACCGGAAACAAGATGGCGGCGCCCAGGACAAACGCTGGAGACTCGGAAATCAGGGCTCGCGCTCAGGGGTCGACTCCCCCCTCCTGGGGGTTGAGTCCCCCTATATCAAGGGAGCAGCGCGGAAGCAGAGGTGGAAGGTAAGCCCCAGTGGGGATCACTATCCGCTGTGTTCACATTCCGCTGTGTATCGCTATCCGCTGTGGTTCCTTATCCGGGGTATCACTTTCCGCTGTGATTGATTTCCGCTGTGTACCGTGTTCGTTCACTATGGAACCCCAGAGGTCAGCCAAATCTGAGATTTTGTCTGACTCCTCTGCTGCACCTCATGTAAGTGTCCTTATCCTTAAATTCTTAGGATTCTCCCCCCCAGTCTTAAGCACGGTTTTTCTCGGATTTTTTCCTAGGATAAAAAAGGTTCTGGGCAGTCGTCTATCCAGGACGCCAAGAAGAAACCGAGAAAGTGTGCGACTTGCAGGGAGAAGATGCACATTTCATATAAAAAGCAATTATGTGCCGATTGCATTTCCAAACTTGTTAAGGATGAGCAGCCGTCCTTTCTCACGGAAGTTAGAAATATCGTTCGTGAAGAAGTACAGGCTACGATTTCTTCTTTGAACCCTCCGCCTCCCCCGTCTCAACCTGACTCCCCTCCGCCAAAAAGAAGGAGGACTCAGGAGGTCTCTGATTCTGATAATCAGGAAATTTCAGACGGAGAGATTGAGGAAGATGCCATTTCCGCCTCGGGTTCTTCTGATTACGCTAAGAAATACCTATTTTCTTCTGAGGATCTAGACGCCCTCCTCCATGCAGTTAGAGACACTATGCAGATGAAGCCAGCCCTCCCGTATCCATTCAGGACGAGATGTTTGGGGGATTGAGGGCTAAAAAGACTCGCCTTTTTCCCGTAAATGCCCATTTGAAAGAAATAATTCTGGAAGAATGGAAAGAGGCTGAGAAGAAACTAATTATTCCTAAAGAGTTTAAAAATCGTTTGATTTTTAATCCTGAGGATACTAAGTTGTGGGACGAAGTTCCCAAGATTGACATCCAGGTGGCCAAGGTTACAAAAAAGACCTCCATCCCCTTTGAGGACTCCTCTAACCTAAAAGACCCTATGGATAGGAAGACAGAGGGGCTCCTTAAAAAAGCCTGGGAGTGTTCATCTACCCTCATTAACACGAACATTACCGCTACCTCGGTGGCCAGGTCTATGGCGTTGTGGCTAAACCAGTTGGAGAACCACCTTAGATTAAAAACACCAAGGGAAGACATTCTGGAATCCCTTCCCCTTATAAGATGGCTACGGCCTTTCTGGCGGACGCCTCAGCCGAGTCTATCAGAATTTCAGCTAGATGCAGCACTCTGGCGAACTCGGCTAGGAGGGCTCTGTGGCTGAAAAGCTGGTCAGGGGACATAGCTTCAAAGAATAAGCTCTGTTCAATCCCCTTTTCTGGGTCGCATGTGTTTGGTCCAGTCTTGGATACAATCCTTGAAAGCGCGGCAGACAAGAAAAAGGGTTTTCCGGAGGACAAGACTAAAATGTCCCAGTCCTTTCGTAAAAACACTGGCCAGGGACAGACGCAGAATTTCTCTAACAGAGGGAAAGGCAAATCGGGCAGGTGGAGCTACCCTAAGGGCGGAAAGGGGAGAGGGTTCCTCCTTAAACCCAATTCTTCCTCCTACCAGAATAAGTGACGCCATTCCAGTGGGGGGGAGACTTCGCTTCTTCAGTCATCAGTGGACTCAGATAACCCAAAACCCCTGGGTACTCCAGTTAGTACGCGAGGGGTACAAGATAGAGTTCAGCCAGCTCCCCCCACAGAGATTTTGCGTCACAACACCTCAGTCTCCGTCTCTAAAAAATCAAATGACTCTGGACTTAGAGAAACTTTGCAGACTGGAAGCAATAGTTCCTGTTCCAAAGCTCCAGCAGGGCTTAGGCCATTATTCCAAGCTTTTCTGGGTAAAAAAACCAGACGGTTCTCTAAGAACTATTATAAACCTAAAATTCTTGAACAAATGGATCCAATACTTCAGATTCAAAATGGAGTCGATTCGTTCAACAGTTCCACTAATTCCAGTAGGGGCCATGATGTGCACCATAGATCTCAGGGATGCCTACTATCATGTCCCCATACATCCCAGTCATCACCAGTTCCTCAGGTTTGCAATAAAGTTAGACGGCAGGGTGCATCACTTTCAGTTCCAATGTCTTCCCCTTGGGATCTCAAGTGCTCCTCGCATCTTCACGAAGCTGATAGTGGAGATAATGGCCTTCCTGAGACAACAGGGAATAACTATAATCCCGTACTTGGACGACTTTCTCCTGTCGGCATCCTCAGAGGTCCTTCTACAGAACCATCTTCAGGTAACGTTAAAGGTACTCCAAGATTTAGGGTGGATAATCAACCTAGAAAAATCAGATTTCAACATGAGTGTAAAGAAAGTCTTTCTAGGAACCCTCCTGGATTCCAAAAACAAATGTCTTTTCTTCCAGAAGTAAAATGCAACGCGTTCATAGAGGAAATTTCCTCCTTCCGAGACAAGACGTTCTGTTCCCTCAGAGAAGCGATGCGCATTCTAGGCCTAATGACGTCCTGTATCCAGATGGTCCAGTGGGCCCAGATCCGCTCAAGGCCTTTACAGAACCTAATCCTGTCCAGATGGGACAGAGACCAGGCGTCCTTAGACAGAAGGATCAGGATTCCCACTTCAGTAAGGGATGCTTTGAACTGGTGGACATCTCCTGCCAACCTGCAGAGAGGGGTGCACTGGGTAAGAAGACCTTGTCTAACAGTGGTGACCGACGCCAGCATGTCCGGTTGGGGTTCTCACGTCGAGGATCAATTCTTCCAGGGTTCATGGTCCTTTCCAGACAGTCAGCGGTCCTCAAACGTAAGGGAACTAACGGCGGTCCTAAAGTCTCTCCAAGCAGCAGAATGTCTCCTGAGAGGGAATCACGTTCAGGTCCTATCCGACAATGTGACAACAGTCTGTTACATAAGACACCAGGGGGGAACTCAGAACCCGGGTCTTGAAGCGGTAGCAGACAGGATTTTTCGTTGGGCTCAGCGAAATGTTCTCTCTATCTCGGCCCTCCATATCAAAGGGAGGGACAACGTTACTGCAGATTATCTGAGCAGAAGGAGATTCCATCCTGGGGAATGGATGCTGAACAAGCAAGTCTTTCTTCGGATCTGCAGGCGATGGGGGTACCCCCAGGTGGACCTTCTGGCCTCCAAAGAGAATGCCCAGGTGTCCCAATTATTTTCCCTAGATCCCATCGGAGATCCTCTAGGGATAGATGCAATGTCAAAAGCATGGAGTATGGAGCTAGCCTATGTATTCCCTCCAATTCCGCTCATTCCAGCTACCTTGAGGAAGATCAGCGAGAGTGCGGGAAGATTCATCTTCATAGGTCCGGCTTGGCCAAAAAGGAGCTGGTATCCTCTGTTAGACAGATTGAAGATGGAGGAGCCAATGTCTCTCCCTCGGAGACCAGACCTTCTCACTCAGGGGTCACTACTTCACCCAAATCTAGAGAAATGGAATCTGAAGGCCTGGATCCTGAAAGGAGAATGCTGAGCGGAAAGGGCTTGTCGGGTGCTGTGATCTCCACCCTACAGAAGAGTAGGAAACCTGTGACAAATGCCATCTACAAAAAGATCTGGAACAGATTTAATTCTTGGCTGGGAGATTCGCACCCGTTTAGATCATCTCCTTCCATCGCTCAAGTTCTTGACTTCCTACAAAGGGGCTTTGACCTAGGGCTACGTCCTAGCACAATCAAAGTCCAGATCTCTGCATTATCATCCTTCCTGGACTATCCTCTTGCGGAGCATCATTGGGTAAAGAGGTTCGTAAAGGCTATATCCAGACTAAGACCCACTCTGAGACAGATCGTCCCTCCGTGGGACCTATCCTTAGTCCTAGATACCCTCTGTAGGGCGCCATTTGAGCCACTGGACGCTATCCCTCTAAAACTTCTCTCCTGGAAGACGGCCTTCTTAGTGGCCATCACCTCAGCACGCAGAATTGGGGAGCTACAGGCCCTGTCTATGAAAGAGCCCTTCCTACGAGTCTTTCCGGATCGAATCATTCTAAAGCTGGATCCAGGGTTCCTTCCGAAAGTCGTATCTTCCTTTCACAGAGACCAGGAGATTTTCTTACCCTCCTTCTACGCCTCTCCTAGAGGCCAGGAGGAGGAGAGATTCCAATGCCTTGATGTCCGCAGAGCAGTCCTTGAATATCTTCACCGAACAGAACCAGATAGGAAGGACTCAAACCTTTTTGTTCAGTTCGGCAGAGGAGGAAAAGGAAAGAAGGTGACTAAGAGGACTTTTACCCAGTGGATCAAATCAACCATTGAAGAAGCTTACCGTCTTCAGGATAAGCCCTGTCCCCTCTCTATTCGAGCTCATTCCACTAGAGCAGTAGCAGCCTCATGGGCTGAGAAGGCGAACGCCTCTATAGACCAGATCTGTCAGGCAGCCACCTGGACTAGTTACAGGGCCGGCGCGTCCTATAAGCGGACTAGGCCGCCGCGTAGAGCGCCCCTTGGCAAGGGGCGCTGCTAGGAGCGCCGGCCCTGCCTCATGCTGCAGCCGCCCGAGCGCTCTGAATTGAGCCTCAGGCGGCTGCAGCACTGCCCGGGCTGGCGCGTCCATGAGGACGCACCGCCCGGGCTCAGCATGAAGAGAGGAGCTGACAGGAGGGAAGCGCTCAGCACTCCCTCCTGTCAGTCCATTAGCGCGCCGAGCTCTTTATGGCCGCGGGTACAGGAGCATGTGTCTCCTGTACCCGGCCGGACTGACATGAAGTGCGCACACACTGTGCACTTCCTGTCAGTCCGTCAGGGTACAGGAATCTAAAGCTCCTGTACCCGTGGACCATAAAGCGCTCGGCCACGCTACATTACAGGCGGGGAGGGGGAGAATGACAAGAGGGGGGAGAATGACAAGAGGGGGGAAGAATGACAAGAGGGAGGGAGAAGAATGACAAGAGGGAGGGAGAAGAATGACAAGAGGGGAGGAAGAATGACAAGGGGGGAAGAATGACAAGAGGGGGAGAGAAGAATGACAAGAGGGGAGGAAGAATGACAAGAGGGGGGAGAGAATGACAAGAGGGGGAAGGAAGAATGACAAGAGGGGGAGAAGAATGACAAGAGGGGGGAGAAGAATGACAAGAGGGGAGGAAGAATGACAAGGGGGGGGGAGAGAATGACAAGAGGGGGGAAGGAAGAATGACAAGAGGGGGGGAGAAGAATGACAAGAGGGGGGGAGAAGAATGACAAGAGGGGAGGAAGAATGACAAGGGGGGGGAAATGACAAAAGAGGAGGGGTGAAGAATGACGGGGGGGGAGAATGACAAAGAAGGAGGGGTGAAGAATGACGGGGGGGGGGGTGAAGAATGATAAGGGAAGGGGGGGGGCGGCAAACTTTTCTTTTGCCTAGGGCGGCAAAAATCCTTGCACCGGCCCTGACTAGTTATTACACCTTTTGTAAACATTACAGGTTGAACCTACCGTCCAATCGCCAGCTTGCCTTTGGACGAAAGGTTCTTCAAGCGGTAGTCCCTCCCTAGGGGTTAAGTTGGTAACTCTCCCATGTGCTGTCATGGAGGACGTCCTGGAAATCGGTAGTTAGTCTTACCGGTAACGTTCTTTCCAGGAGTCCGACATGACAGCACTCCTAATTCCCTCCCTATATTTGTGGTTCAGTGTGAAGTTAACATTGTATATCACAATAGCAATAAAATTGTGTTGCATCCATCCGGTGTAATAATTTAGAAAACACTGGAGTTTGGAGGGAAGGGGGGGGGGGGGCTTTTAACCTGTCTCACTTCCTGTCCCTACAGAGATTGGATTGGACATCCTCCCATGTGCTGTCATGTCGGACTCCTGGAAAGAACGTTACCGGTAAGACTAACTACCGATATTCTGTTTATGACACGGGCACTGCCTTACTTTTAGTGAACTTAATTGTTGACTTTTGGCAGTTAAATTGACACCTGAAATAAACCATCTGTTAGTTTGGTGGGTGAATGCAAATAATGAGGAGAACATCAAATTAGGGATGTGGACATGGTCGTGGTGGTGTTGGTGGAGCTCCTGTTGATGGGAGAGGACGTGGTAATTCTGCGCCAGCTAAAGATCCAAGTGAAACACCTTTCTCAGGTGCCAGAAGGCGACAGAACCTGTAGCATTATTTGGTAGGCCAGAATTCCGCTCTATGGATGGTGAGGCCAGAACAAGTACAGGCGATAGAAGATTGTGTGGCTGACAGTGGCGCCAGTTCCTTCACAGTATCTCCCACCCAGTCCTCTGCAGAAAGCTCAGAGTTGGCACCTGCAGCCCATGCCCATCAGTCTTTCACCTAACCCGCTTGCAAAGCAGCCGTGCAGTCTGAGCTCCAAGTCATGCAGCAGACTCTTATGCTTTTTGGTAACTCTGCTTGCAGGGTTTCTTCGTGCCATCCACATAGCCCTGCCCCAGAAGATGAAGACATTGAATGACGAAACACAGGTGCCAACTGATGCGGCTACCTGCAGTGTGCTGACCGACGAGGAGGGCAGGGGTCAAGAATGGGTGGAAGATGATGTGGAGGACGATGAGGTCCTAGACCCCGACTGGACTCAAGTTCATGCTAGTGACGTGTGCAGTTCTGAGGAAGAGTCGCACAGAGACAATTGCACAGCAAAAGAGGGAGCAGAATGCAAAAGTGGAGCGGCCGTCCCAGAGACAGTATGCTGCTACTGCCCACCGCACCCAGGGACCTAGCACACCAAAGCCAACTCCAAGGAGTTCATTGGCGCAGCAGTTCTTCAGACAATGTCCTGACGACAACACATGAGTGGTTTGCATGTTGTGCCATCAGAGCACGGAAGCGAGACATAAACGTTCTAAACCTGAGCATGACCAGGCATCTACATTCAAAGCACGAACTGCAGTGGAGTAAAAACCTTAAAAACCAAGAAAGGTCTCAGGCTCCTCCTGCTTCCTCTGTTGCTGTCTCTGCCTCTTCCTCCACCTCTGGAGTCACAATGGCACCTGCCACCCAGCAAACAGAGGATGGGCCACCAACACCACCACCTCGGTCATCATCAACAAGCATCTCCACCATGTCACACTCAAGCGTTCGGCTGTTCATCTCCCAAACACTGGAGAGAAAAAGGAAATACCCACCTACCCACCCTCGATCCCTGGCCCTGAATGCCAGCATTTCAAAATTACTGGCCATGTAAATGCTGTCATTCCGTCTGGTGGAGACAGACTGTTTTAAACAGCTGATGGCGGTGGCTGTCCCACAGTACGTCGTTCCCAGCCACCACTACTTTTCCAGGCGAGCCGTTCCTTCCATGCACAACCAAGTGGGATACATTATTGTACTCAAGCGCACTTATTCTTTGATTTGTTTTTTTTATTTGTCCCCTTATTTTGAGGGCTACCCCAATTAAAAAAAAAAACAAACATTGTTAGATGGCTACCACCCCCTCCTCCTCCTTCATCACCTCTTCCACCTACAAAACCACAGTCACCACCTCCTCAACCTCCGACTCCACATCCACCTCCTCCGAGTCGCATTTTAATAATTTTAAATTTTTATTTATTTTATTTTATTTCCCTTTCCACATTTGTTTGCAGGGCACTTACCAACATTTTTCTGCCTTTTGCAGCCCTCTTGCCCTTTCCAGGACTTTTTTACAGCCATTTTAGTGCCCAAAAGTTCGGGTCTCCTTTGACTTTAATGGGGATCGGGGTAAAGTTCGGGTCCCGAACCCGAACTTTTTTATGAAGTTCGGGCGAACCCGTCGAACCCCAACTTCCAGGTGTCCGCTCAACTCTAGTAGAGAGATCTGAACAATTTTTACTTGTCATCTTTTGATACTCCGTTGAGCAGCACTGTTAAGTTATTTGTCTTGATCTGTGAACGAATTGTCAGGAAAATCTGATTCTCTTGAAAACCTTCTTTTTACCTCTTTTGGGGGCAAATTTTTATGTTTTAAAGCCTATATATAATTTCATAAATAGAACTGATTGTAATCATCTCCATAGGTGATTATTTCCCCTGAAATCAGATCTTAGGGGCTATGACCAATTTGCTAATTAGCCATTACTATTTCTAGGCATACCCCATCCAGGACAAGCTGTATATGAACATAGAATTGAATTTCCTGAGCATTCTTAAGGAGCGTCTGTCTTCAGGGTTCAGCTGAGCTCTGAGGATGCCTGTTTGTAACATACAGAGTCTTTCATGCTGCCTCTTGCCACTTCCCCAGCTCTTGCCTTCCTATATGTGCTTTATCTCTGGTGCACCCTTGCCTGACTTGCTGCCAGTGCTAACCACTGGCAGTTCTGATACTTTGGCTCTGTTCTCTGAGCTTCTCTCTTGGCGCTAAGAGACACACTGGGAAGATAGAGAAAGAAGCGGGAGTGCAGATTTAGCGTAGGCAATGGCACAGTCAGTACCAGTAACAAAAATATTCTATAGAATCTCACAGATATATTTTGGATGCACTAATGTTATACAGCAGATTTATCGCAGGCAATGGTACGGTAAGCACCAGCTACAATACAACGAACTTGAATTTTACAGATATATTTTGGATGTGCTAACGTTATATAACAGATTTAGCCCACCGTCTATGGCAAAAATGCACTGGATGTCACAGATATTTTTTGGATGCGCACACTTTACACAGGATATGTT
Organism: Bufotes viridis; assembly: GCA_033119425.1. Classification (NCBI taxonomy): domain Eukaryota; kingdom Metazoa; phylum Chordata; class Amphibia; order Anura; family Bufonidae; genus Bufotes; species Bufotes viridis. The sequence goes on along the minus strand of CM065593.1, from coordinate 112,251,680 downwards.
CTGCAGCTAATGTAACTGTCTGCAGCAGACACCATCTTTTGAAAAAGTACAGTCTATGTCACTGATACATTTTTTAAACGCACACCTTACACTTTAGATGTGGGCCTGTTAATGTCAGTCTCAGCAGATTACACCGTCTATTGAAAAAGTGCACTTTATGTCACTGATACATTTTTTTAAACGCACACCTTACACTTTAAATGTGGCCCTGGTAATGTCACTGTCCACAGCAGACACCGTCTATTGAAAAAGTACACTGTATGACACAGATACATTTTTTCAGCACACACGTTACACTGCAGATATGGTGCAGCTAATGTCACTGTCCCCAGCTGACACCGTCTACGGAAAAAGTACACTGGATAACACTGATATTTTTTGGATGAGCACACTTTACACAGGAGATGTGGCACGGACAATTTTACTGTCCGCAGCAGACACTGCCTATGGAAAAAGTACACTGGATGTCACTGATGTTTTAGGGATGCGCACACTTTACACAGGAGATTTGGCACAAATTTTTCAGCGCACATGTTACAGCGCACACGTTACACTGCAGAAATTGCGCAGCTAATGTCACTGTCCCCAGCCAACACTGTCTATGGAAAAAGTACACTGTTTTTCACTGATATTTTATGAAAGCACACACTTTACAGAGGAGATGTGGCGCGGATAATTTAACTGTCTGCAGCGGACACCGTCTATGGAAAAAGTACACTGGATGTCACTGATGTGTCAGGAGATGTGGTGTAAATAATTTAACTGTCCACAGTGGCCATAACACGGTATTTAGCACAGGATGCGCTAAAAATATATATTGCTGCTGTCACACACAATAGTCCTTAAAATAGTCCTTAGTCCTTTTGGGTTTCTGAAACGTTTTTGTGCTAAAATAACTTCAATTACAATCCCTACACTTTCTGTCCCTTCATATGCTCAGCTCTCCCTAACACTAACCAATTTAGCACAGGTAGCGCTATAAAAATATATTGCTGCTGTCACACACAATAGTCCTTAAAAGGACTTTTGGGTCTCTGAAACGTTTTTGTGCCAAAATAACTTCAATACACTCCCTACACTGTCTGTCCCGCCCGATGCACAGCTCTCCCTGACTAATACTGAGCCATGCACGTGTCATTGGGTGCTTCATAGCACCCGATGACGCGTTCCGGCCAGCCAATCACTGTAATGCCAGCAGCCAACATGGTTACTGGCATTACAGTGAGGGCAGCACTTACCTGCACATTTATTGGCTGCTTAGCAGCCGTGAAACATGCGGGGAGGAGACTCGAGCATTGCGCTCGAGCACATGCGGTACTCGGCCCAGTACCTCCATGTGCCGAGCATAGCGAAGCTCGAGCCGAGCTGGTATTCGGCCAAGCATGCTCGCTTATCAGTTACAAACTGTGTAAAAGGAAAGTATTTAGAGCCCCTATGTGTTTGAAGATAAGGACCAGTGTTTAGTAGGGGAGACTACGGTGAATAGAAGCGGACGCTGAGACGGTGATACTGTGCTCAGTGACTGAGCCACATACCCTGGGCGATCAGCCCTTTGGTCAGGGTAGCAGCATTCTAAGCAAGAGAGAAACAACTTGCTTAGGCCTTTCCTAAGCATGGAACCTTCTTCTGCAAGGGAGGAGGCTAAAGAAGCCAGATTACTGTATTGGCAGTATTGCTTTGTCCTTGAGTTCCTCCAGTACAAAAAAATATACTGGTTTACTGCAAACCCTGACTAACCATTATTTCCCAGTGGGGTGCACCATGTCTTACCATCCTCTCCAGAGAGCATCAACACATGGTGACATTCAACATTGTCCAGGGGACCCAGCGTAGTCTTGGGATTACCTCAAACTCGGTCATTGTGTTTTTGTTTCCATCCAGGTTATGGCATCTGGTAGAGATGAGCGAAGTTTTGAAAAATTTGATTCGGCAACTCTGCTAAAGTTAGCCAAGCAATTCAATTTGTCACAAACAACTATAAATCAGGTATATTCAGGCCACTCTGCCTAGCAAAACCATTAACAGATTTATTTAACCAATCAATGGTTACAGGTGTCGTCCCAGAAGATTGGAAATTAGCAAACGTTATGCCAATTCACAAGAAAGGTAGTAGAGAGGAATCGGGCAACTATAGGCCAGTAATCCTGACATCAATAGTGGGGAAATTAATGGAAACTATACTCAAGGAGAGGATTCTGAAACATATAAAAACCCATGGGTTGATTGATAAAAAACAGCATGGGTTTACTTCAGGGAGATCATGTCAAACTAATCTTATTGACTTTTTTGATTGGGTGACTAAAATAATAGATGGCGAAGGTGCAGTAGACATCGCCTATCTGGACTTTAGTAAGGCTTTTGATACTGTCCCACATAGAAGGCTTAACAATAAACTGCAGTCTTTGAGCTTGGGCTCACATATTGTTGAATAGATTAGGCAGTGGCTGAAGGACAGAAAACAGAGGGTTGTAGTCAATGGAGTATATTCAGACCATGGTATTGTTACCAGTGGGGTACCTCAGGGATCTGTTCTGGGACCCATATTGTTTAATATCTTTATCGGCGAAATTGCAGAAGGCCTCAATAGTAAGGTGTGTCTTTTTGCTGATGACACAAAGATTTGTAACAGGGTTGATGTTCCTGCAGGGATACACCAAATGGAAAAGGATTTAGGAAAACTAGAGGAATGGTAAAAAATCTGGCAACTAAAATTTAATGCCGATAAGTGCAAGATAATGCACCTGTGGCGTAAAAACCCAAGAGCAGAATATAAAATCTGTGATACAGTACTAACCTCAGTATCTGAGGAAAGGGATTTAGAGGTCATTATATCAGACGACCTAAAGGTGGGTAGACAATTTCATAGAGCAGCAGGTAATGCCAGCAGAATGCTTGGGTGTATATAGGGAGGCATTAACAGTAGGAAGAGGGAAGTGCTCGTGCCGCTCTACAGAGCACTAGTGAGACCTCATTTGGAGTATTGTGTGCAGTACTGGAGACCATATCTGCAGAAGGATATTGAAACTTTGGAGAGAGTTCAGAGAAGAGCTACTAAACTAGTACATGGATTGCAGGACAAAACTTACCAGGAAAGGTTAAAGGACCTTAACATGTATAGCTTGGAAGGAATAATAGACAGAGGGGATATGATAAAAACTTTTAAATACATAAAGGGAATCATCACGGTAAAAGAGGAGAGAATATTTAAAAGAAGAAAAACTGCTACAAGAGGACATAGTTTTAAATTAGAGGGGCAAAGGTTTAAAAGTAATATCAGGAAGTATTTATTGACTGAGAGAGTAGTGGACGCATGGAATAGCCTTCCTGCAGAAGTGGTAGCTGCAAATACAGTGAAGGAGTTTAAGCATGCATGGGATAGGCATAAGGCCATCCTTCATATAAGATAGGGCCAGGGGCTATTCATAGTATTCAGTATATTGGGCAGACTAGATGGGCCAACTGGTTCTTATCTGCCGACATATTCTATGTTTCTGCCTTAAGGTATAGCAGGTGGGATGTGGCCCTGCTGAGTTGAAGAACCACGTGTCCAATTAGCTGCAGTTGCCTTTCATTTAATAATGAAGACTGCACTGTATAGGCCTTCTACATTGTTAATGGCAGTGCGGCACCTATAAACAGGGACTGTTGCTGGTATGGGCTTTGGCTGGTTAGGTGGGGGGACAATTTGCATATTATTGGTGTTCTGGCCTGCAATCTCCTGCAGGTGTTTTGACTGTAAGAACAGAATATTAATTATCTCTGACCCAACCACTTCTCCAGCCTCAGCACCCTCCTGTCCTATAGGTGGGAGTCCTTCTTCTGCCATCTGCTTTTCCTCCTTTTCCACATCATCTAATATCAGTGAGAATATGTCATCAGGAACATCCAGCTCCTCCTCTCTCTGCATCTTGCACATTTTTCTAGGACATGGAAACTTTTATGAAGAAGTAAAGCCACCAATAGATGAGGATGGGCATCATAAAGACCTGGCCCCCCTAAGGGGTGCAGACTGGATAGTACTGGTTGGCATGCTGACACCAGTATAATAAAGGCTTCCATCTTATTGGTATTTAATTATATTTACGGCTGATGTAGCAACAATTAAATGTATGAATAAATAAAACTGATAAGTCTCCCTGCACTCTCCCTCTCCAATATTCTTCTATTAATAATTTTCAGCAACACTGTCCCTTGTGCATGAGTGATTTCCACGTCTCGCCCTATTCTCAGCTCACAGGACAATGGTGGAGATGAGCGAATCGAATCCCACGAAGAGGAATTCGATCCGAATTTCAGGATAAACTAGATTCACCTCAAAACCGAATTTCCTCATGCTTCGTGTCAGCGAATCGATTTAACCCGAAATAGTGTAAAAAACAAATCATACTTACCTCCTCCATTTGCTGCAGAAGGGCCTGCCAGCCTCCATCTTGATTGAAGATCTCGGCCGAAATACCGTGCATGGTAACGTATGACCTCACCACACTGGCCGGCGTGATGATGTAATCTCGCGCTGGCTGAGATTTTGCTCTATATCTTCATGCAAGATGGCGGCGGCCAGCCTGTTGTGAGCAAGGTGGTAAGTTTGATTTTAAAAAAATTGAATGTTAATTTCACACTGTTTTTACACTCAGATGCCGCGATCATGTATAAAAGCAGCATCTGAGGGGCACAATGACTGGGGGTGGCTCCCTTTCCAAAATAATTTTATTAAAGTTAAACTCAAGATAAGACAAAATACAGTCATGGTACTAATAGGTACAAAAAGCAGATACTTTTAACGATTAATATCATAACAATAACTACAACCTAATCTGTTAACACAGTTCAGCAATGGGGGATATCACTCCAAAAATAATGTGTGACAGACGACAAGCTTCCAAGCTTTAGAGAATCTGAGAAATATGATAATTTTATATGGTGTTGCGAGCACGGTACTTTTACTATGGATTCCAAATCTGCTGGAATTTGCTATGTTTACGAACTTCCCAGCCTAAAAGCTCTTCCATTCTACATATTGACTTAACCTTGGCAAGCTCTCTAGAATACTTCAGGCCTGTGAAGATGGATCGAGAGGGATCAGCAACTTAGACGCAGTGAGAAGGTGTGTTAAAAGATCCTGTTGTTTAGGATGGAAGTTATAAGAGGATAGCCAAAGTAAGACCAGTGTAGAAGTTAATGTCCACTGATGACCTGTAATTTCTGCACACAAGGACTCAATCTGCTCCCAATAAGGCCTCTTTCACACGGCCGTAGTTGTCCCGTGCCCGTGCTGCGGGCCGCAAATAGGGATAATGAATGTAGGGCTAGGATATGCCCCCATTGTCTGATAGGTGCGGGTCCTACCTCTAGGACCCGCACCTACAAGGAGAATGAAGTGAGGAGAGCTGTGGCTGGAGGACCCCAGGTTTTCTGGGGTCCATCCACCACCAAGAGCTGCTCTCTGCTGCTCCCATACAAGTGAATGGGAGCTCACTGCTCACACGCGGCCCCTGCTTCCATTAATTTCTATGGGGCAGGCAGAAAAAGCCAAGCCAGCGCTCGGCTATTTTCGGCAGCCTCATTGAAATGAATAAAGGGCGGCTGCGCATGCGCAGTGCGTCCTACATTCATTTCCCTGCTCTGTACTCATTGTAGGTGGGCGCCCCAAAGGTGAGACCCGTACCTATCAGACAATGGTGGCATACTGGCGTCTTCAGGGGTATTGGGCAGAGTGCTTGGGGGGGGGGGGGGGCAGTCTGTGATTTGTTTTTAGACAGCATGCAAAGGGAGCAAAATACCAAACGCTAAGCGTATATCGAAGCGTGTACTGTTAGCAGCAAGAGATATAGTTCACGCCATCTTCCAGCTTAAAATAGCGCTGTGAGCATAACAGCGCTAGCGTATTGAACCAGGATATAGCAGGCCTTTTTAACGCAGCTGACAATTTTAACCATAGGAATTAGATAGCAAATAGTGTTGAGCGAACAGTTCGAAAATCATTCGGGTCCGTACCGAATTTTGGGGTGTCCGTGACACGGACCCGAACCCGGACATTTTCAAAAAAGTTCGGGTCCGGTGTTCGTCGATTACTTCCCGCTTTCTGAAGGGCTGCACAGCGGGCAATCAGCAAGTGTTTTACTTCTTTCCCTAAGAGCCCATCACAGCCATGCCTACTAATGGCATGGCTGTGATTGGCCAAGTGCAGCATGTGACCCAGCCTCTATTTAAGCTGGAGTCACGTAGCGCCGCACGTCACACTGCTCGGATTAGTGTAGGGAGAGGACGCAGCTTCTGTGAGGGCGAGATAGGCAGGGATAAAGCAGTGAATGATCTACCTTTCTACACCTGTGCATCAGAACAACTCAGCTGAGCTGTTCACTGAAAGTCACTATTTTGTTGAGACTGGCCAGACCGATTTTTACTGGCACATGTAACTGGGCTGACCGGGCGGTGGCCATTTTGGGACTTGTGGTGCGCCAGCACAAGCTGCCACAGAGTCTAAACCAAAGATCCAAAGAAGTGAAAAATCTACACCTGTGAATCAGAACAACAGCGATTCAGCTGCTCAGTCAAAGTCAATTCTTTTTCTGGCTGGGCAGACCGTTTTCTGGCACATGTTACTGGGCTGATAGGCGGCGGCCATTTTGGGACTTGTGGTGCTACAGCAAAAGCTGCCACAATGTCCATTAATCACATGTAATAGTCGATTTTTTCATAGATATACTACATCAGGGGTTTGGCTGTGCTTGTGTCACCCATACTAACTGCAAAGATATTTAATATATCAGTGGTGAAACTGAAAGTAACCCACTTGGATAGCAAATCCCATGAATGTGCTGTTCCAGCTAGGCTAGCCAGTGCCACTACAGCCAGGTCCAATACTGTCAGCCAGAAATATTTTTTTTTTTATGTGCCAGAAATATAAATTAAAAAAAGCTTTCACTGTAATAATAAAATTATTCTGGTGTCAGACCAGAAGAAGCACTCCTGTTGTAATTAATACTGTAAAAAGGCTTAGGCAATATTTCTCCCAGTGTGGGAAATTTATCTAGCAAAACTAGCATTTTAAAAATTCCGGTGTTCTGAAATACCAGCAGTCCTCTTGTAATTAATACCGTAAAAAGGCATTATATCGTCCAGTGTTGTAATTTTGGTGAAAAAAAGGCCAATTTAATCAATCTGGTGTTTGTTAGACCAGAAACAGTAGGCCTCACGTTTGTACTCCTGTAAAAAGGAATTATATCTCCCCGTGTGGGAATCTATGTACCAAAACTAGCATTTTAAAAATTCTGGTGTCTAATTTGCAGCAGTCTTCTTGTAATTAATACCGCAAAAAGGCATTATTGTCCAGTGTTGTAATTTTGGTGAAAAAAAGGCCAATTTAATCAATCTGGTGGTTGTTAGACCAGAAACAGTAGGCCTCACGTTTGTACTCCTGTAAAAAGGAATTATATCTCCCCGTGTGGGAATCTATGTACCAAAACTAGCATATTAAAAATTCTGGAGTCCAATTTGCAGCAGTTTTCTTGTAATTAATACCGGAAAAAGGAATTATATCTTCCAGTGTGGGAATTTATGTACACAAACTAGCATTTTAAAAATTCTGGTGTTCAATTAGCAGCAGTCTTCTTGTAATTAATACCGCAAAAAGGCATTATTGTCCAGTGTTGTAATTTTGGTGAAAAAAAGGCCAATTTAATCAATCTGGTGTTAGTTACACCAGAAACAGTAGGCCTCACGTTTTTACTCCTGTAAAAAGGAATCAATACCGCAAAAAGGCATTACATTGTTCAGTGTTGTAATTTTGGTGAAAAAAAGGCCAATTTAATCAATCTGGTGTTTGTTAGACCAGAAACAGTAGGCCTCACGTTTTACTCCTGTAAAAGGAATTATATCTCCCCGTGTGGGAATCTATGTACCAAAACTAGCATTTTAAAAATTCTGGTGTCCAATTTGCAGCAGTCTTCTTGTAATTAATACCGGAAAAGGAATTATATCTTCCAGTGTGGGAATTTATGTACACAAACTAGCATTTTAAAAATTCTGGTGTCCAATTAGCAGCAGTCTTCTTGTAATTAATACCGCAAAAAGGCATTACATTGTCCAGTGTTGTAATTTTGGTTAAAAAGGCCAATTTAATCAATCTGGTGTTAGTTAGACCAGAAACAGTAGGCCGCACGTTTTTACTCCTGTAAAAAGGAATTATATCTCCCCGTGTGGGAATCTATGTACCAAAACTAGCATTTTAAAAATTCTGGTGTCCAATTTGCAGCAGTTTTCTTGTAATTAATACCGGAAAAAAGAATTATATCTTCCAGTGTGGGAATTTTGGGGCTAAAAAATAATATATTTTATTGTGGTGCGAGTTGAATCGCAACAATGAGGAAACATTCTATTAAGGGACGAAGACGCGGTCATGGTGGTGTCCGTGGAGCCTCTGTTGCTGGCAGAGGACGTGGCCGTTTGGCCTCAGGCGCACAAAGTAGTGAACCAACTCCCTCAAGTAGCCGGCAGAATTTACAGCGATATTTGGTGGGGCCCAATGCTGTTATGAGGATGGTAAGGCCTGAGCAGGTACAGGCATTAGTCGATTGGGTGGCCGACAGTGCTTCCAGCACGTTCACCACATTGTCTTCCGCCCAGTCTTCTGCGGAAAGCGCACAGGTGGCACCTGAAAACCAAGCCCATCAGTCTGTCACATCACCCCCATGCATATCAGGGAAACTGGCTGAGCCTCAAGTTATGCAGCAGTCTCTTATTCTGTTTGAAGACTCTGCTCCCACGGTTTTCCAGGGGCGTCCACCTAGCCCTTCCCCAGCGGTGGAAGACATTCCATGCACTGACGCACAACCACTTATGTATCCAGATGATGAGGACATGGGAATACCACCACAGCAAAGTGACCGAGTCTCTGATGATGACGAAACACTGGTGCCCACTGCCGCGTCTTATTGCAGTGTGCAGACTGAACAGGAGGAAGACTGGGTGGAAGACGATGCAGAGGACGATGAGGTCTTAGACCCCACATGGACTGAAGGTCGTGCCGCTGACTTAAATAGTTCAGAGGAAGAGGCAGTGGTGAGACCGAGACAACAGCGAAGCCAAAGAGGGAGCAGGCGGCAAAAGCAGAACAGCCGCCGTCCAGAGAGTTTGCCTGCTATTGGCCAGCGCCAACAGGGACCCAGCACCCCAAAGGCATCTTCAAGGAGTTCCCTGGCATGGCACTTCTTCAAACAATGTGCTGACGACAAGACCAGAGTGGTTTGCACGCTGTGCCATCAGACCCTGAGGCGAGGCATTAACGTTCTTAACCTGAGCACCACCTGCATGATCAGGCATCTACATGCAAAGCATGAACTGCAGTGGAGTACACACCTTAAAAACAAGGAACCCGCTCAGGCTCCCCCTGCTCCCTCTACCGCTGCTGCCTCGGCTTCCGCCTCAAGAGGAATGTTGCCACCTGCCGAGCAGCAAACAGAGGATGTGCCACCGACACCGCCACCGTCACCTAGCGTCTCCACTATTTCACACAGCAGCGTTCAGCTCTCCATCTCTCAAACCTTTGAGAGGAAGCGCAAATTCCCACCTAGTCACCCTCGAGCCCTTGGCCTGAATGCCAGCATTTCTAAACTACTGGCCTTTGAAATGCTGTCATTCCGGCTGGTGGACACAGACAGCTTCAAACAGCTGATGGCCATGGCTGTCCCCCAGTATGTGGTTCCCAGCCGCCACTACTTCTCCAAGACAGCCGTGCCTTCCCTGCACATGCAAGTGTCCGATAAAATCAAGGGTGCACTGCGCAACGCCATTTGTGGCAAGGTCCACCTAACCACAGATACGTGGACCAGTAAGCACGGCCAGGAACGCTATATCTCCCTAACTGCACACTGGGTAAATGTAGTGGCGGCTGGGCCCCAGGCGGAGAGTTCCTTGGCGCACGTCCTTCCGCCGCCATGGATCACATGGCATCATTCTTTGCCTCCTGTAGCCTCCTCCTCCTACTCGGCTTCCTCCTCCTCCTCCTCTGCTTCCACCAGCTCATCCAGTCAGCCACACACCTTCACCACCAACTTCAGCACAGCCCGGGGTAAACGTCAGCAGGCCATTCTGAAACTCATATGTTTGGGGGACAGGCCCCACACCGCGCAGGAGTTGTGGCAGGGTATTGAACAACAGACCGACCAGTGGTTGCTGCCGGTGGGCCTCAAGCCCGGCCTGGTGGTGTGCGATAATGGGCGAAATCTCGTGGCAGCTCTGGGAATAGCCGGTTTGACGCACATCCCTTGCCTGGCGCATGTGCTGAATTTGGTGGTGCAAAAGTTCATTCACAACTACCCAGACATGTCAGAGCTGCTGCATAAAGTGCGGGCCGTCTGTGCGCGCTTCCGGCGTTCCTATCCTGCCGCTGCTCGCCTCTCAGCGCTACAGCGGAACTTCGGCCTTCCCGCTCACCGCCTAATATGCGACGTGCCCACCCGGTGGAACTCCACCTTGCACATGCTGGAGAGACTGTGCGAGCAGCAGCAGGCCATAGTGGAGTTTCAGCTGCAGCACGCACGGGTCAGTCGCACTGCGGATCAGCACCACTTCACCACCAATGATTGGGCCTCCATGCGAGACCTGTGTGCCCTGTTGCGCTGTTTAGAGTACGCCACCAACATGGCCAGTGGCGATGCCACTGTTATCAGCGTGACAATACCAATTCTATGTCTCCTAGAGAAAACGCTTAGGCCGATGATGGAAGAGGAGGTGGGCGAGGGCCAGGAGGAAGAGGAGGAGGAGGATGACGGGTCGTTTTTAGCACTTTCAGGCCAGTCTGTTAGAAGTGGCTCAGAGGGAGGTTTTTTGCAACAGCAGAGGGCAGGTACAAATGTGGCCAGCCAGGGCCCACTACTGGAGGACGAGGAGGATGAGGAGGAGGTGGAGGAGGATGAGGATGAAGCAGGTTCACAGCGGGGTGGCACCCAGCACAGCGCAGGCACATCCCTGGTGCGTGGCTGGGGGGGATACAGAGGATGATGACGATACGCCTCCCACAGAGGAAACTTGTCCTTACCTCTGGGGAGCCTGGCACACATGAGCGATTACATGCCTCAGTGCCTGTGCAATGACAGCAGAGTTACCCACATTTTAACGTGTGCTGACTACTGGGTGGCCACCCTGCTGGATCCACGGTACAAAGACAATGTGCCCACTTTACTTCCTGCACTGGAGCGTGATAGGAAGATGCGCGAGTACAAGCGCACACTGGTAGACGCGCTCCTGAGAGCATTCCCAACTGTCACAGGGGAACAGGTGGAAGGCCAAGGCCAAGGCAGAGGAGGAGCTAGAGGTCGCCCACGCAGCAGTGTCACGGCCAGCTCCTCTGAGGGCAGGGTTAGCATGGCAGAAATGTGGAAAAGTTTTGTCTCCACGCCACAGCTAACTGCCCCACCACCTGATACGGAATGTGTTAGCAGGAGGCAACATTTCACTAACATGGTTGAACAGTACGTCTGCACACAACTCCACGTACTGACGGATGGTTCGGCCCCATTCAACTTCTGGGTTTCCAAATTTTCCACGTGGCCAGAATTAGCATGTTATGCCTTGGAGGTGCTGGCCTGCCCGGCGGCCAGCGTTTTATCTGAACGTGTATTCAGCACGGCAGGGGGCGTCATTACTGACAAACGCAGCCGCCTGTCCGCAGCCAACGTGGATAAGCTGACGTTTATAAAAATGAACCAGGCATGGATCCCACAAGACCTGACCCTCCCTTGTGCAGAGTAGTCCTTAATAACTGCCTTAAACCATGTTGTCTTGTACTCCTGGCCACTTCTTCATTGAAAAATCCATTTTGGAAATTAAGTAGGATCTTGGGGTGCAACCCAGAGTTGAATGAACCTTCCCTAAGTCTGGGTGCCGGGGCCAAAGTACATGAAAGTGTCCTTCTCCTGTGCTGGGTGATATGAATGTTATACTTGTGCTGTCTGACATGTCTCCTTTGTGTGGGTGCAGGGGGCCAAAGTCACTGAAAGCGGCCTTCTCCTGTGGTGGGTGATCGAAATGTCTGATTCTCTGCTGTGGGACCTCTCTCCTCTTTCTGGGTGCAGGGGTCAAAGAAACAAAAGGTGGCCTACTCCTGTGGTGGTTGACATGATGCCTGATTCTCTGCTGTGGGACCTCTCTCCTCTTTCTGGGTGCAGGGGTCAAAGAAACAAAAGGTGGCCTACTCCTGTGGTGGTTGACATGATGCCTGATTCTCTGCTGTGGGACCTCTCTCCTCCGTGTGGCTGCAGGGGTCAAAGTCTCTAAAAGTGCCCTTCTCCTGTGGTGTTTGATGTAAAACTAATGCTTGTACTATCTGACCTGTCTCCTCTGTGTCGGTGCTAAGGCCTAAGTCACTGAAAGCGGCCTTCTCCTGTGCTGGCTGATATAAATGCCTGAATCTCTGCTGTGGGACATATCTCCTCCGTGTGGCTGCAGGGGTCAAAGTCTCTAAAAGTGCCCTTCTCCTGTGGTGGTTGATGTGAAACTGATGCTTGTGCTATCTGACCTGTCTCCTCTGTGTCGGTGCTAAGGCCTAAGTCACTGAAAGCGGCCTTCTCCTGTGCTGGCTGATATAAATGCCTGAATCTCTGCTGTGGGACCTCTCTCCTCCGTCTGGGTGCAGGGGTCAAAGTCTCTCAAAGTCGCCTTCTCTTGTGCTGGGTGATGTGAAACTGATGCTTGTGCCATCTGACATGGTTGCCGGGGTCCCATTAAATGGTGGTCTACTCCTGTGGTGGGTGATCTAAATGCCTGATTCTCTGCTGTGAAACCTCTCTCCTCCGTCTGGGTGTAGGGGTCAAAGTCTCTCAAAGTTGCCTTCTCCTGTGCTGGGTGATGTAAAACTTATGCTTGTGACATCTGACATGGATGCCGTTGTCACATTAAATGGTGGCCTACTCCTGTGGTGGGTGATCTAAATGCCTGATTCTCTGCTGTGAAACCTCTCTCCTCCGTCTGGGTGCAGGGGTCAAAGTCTCTCAAAGTCGCCTTCTCCTGTGCTGGGTGATGTAAAACTGATGCTTGTGCCATCTAACATGGTTGCCGGGGTCCCATTAAATGGTGGCCTACTCCTGTGGTGGGTGATCTAAATGCCTGATTCTCTGCTGTGAAACCTCTCTCCTCCGTCTGGGTGCAGGGGTCAAAGTCTCTCACAGTCGCCTTCTCCTGTGCTGGGTGATGTAAAACTGATGTTTGTGCCATCTAACATGGTTGCCGGGGTCCCATTAAATGGTGGCCTACTCCTGTGGTGGGTGATCTAAATGCCTTATTCTCTGCTGTGAAAACCTCTCTCCTCCGTCTGGGTGCAGGGGTCAAAGTCTCTAAAAGTGGCCTTCTCTTGTGCTGGGTGATGTGAAACTGATGCTTGTACCAGCTGACATGGGTGCAGTGGTCAAATTAACTAAATGGTGGCCTACTCCTGTGGTGGGTGATATGATGCCTGAATATGTGCTGTGGGGCCTCTCTCCTCTTTCTGGGTGCAGGGGTCAAAGTAACTAAAAGTGGCCTTCTCCTGTGCTGGATGGTATAAATGTAATGCTTGTGCTATCTGACATGCCTCCTCTGTCTGGGTGCTAAGGCCTAAGTCACTGAAAGTGGCCTTCTCCTGTGGCGGTTGATATGATGCCAGATTCTCTGCTATGGGACTTCTCTCCTTTGTCTGGATGCTGGGGTCGAAATAATAGTAAGCGACCTTCTCCATTGGTGGGTGATTTGAAGCCTGATTCTGTGCTATGGGACTTAACTCCAATTAATATTGGTTAATTTTATTTTATTTTATGTTAAGTCATCATTTCCCTATCTACATTTGTTTGCAGGGGATTTACCTACATTTTGCTGCCTTTTGCAGCCCTCTAGCCCTTTCCGGGAGTCTTTTAGAGCCTTTTTAGTGCCCAAAAGTTCGGGTCCCCATTGACTTCTATGGGGTTCGGGTTCGGGATGAAGTTCGGTTTGAGTTCGGATCACGAACCCGGACATTTTCCGGAAGTTCGGCCGAACCTCTCGAACCCGAACATCCAGGTGTTCGCTCATCTCTAATAGCAAATCTTAAAAAATTCACAAATAAATGTTATGTTTTAATTGATATATAAGTTGCACATGTAACCTAGAGACAATTTTTGGTCCTGTGGACCATTTGTACATATTGTATACTATTGAAGGTCTCAATATGTGCAAATGGTCATTTTTCTTTCATGGTTAAGTTAAGAATAGGGCATGACTCATAATTTTTGCGGGGCCACGGAACAGAGCAACGGATGCGGACAGCACACGGAGTGCTGTCCACATCTTTTGCGTCCCCATTGAAGTGAATGGGTCCGCACCCAAGTGGTAAAAAATGTGGCTGGGATGCGGACCAAAACCATGGTTGTGTGAACGAGCCCTAACTCTTATATATTGTTTTTAATGTGGCATTTGTTTTCGCATATTTAAATATATAATTTTTATTCCATGGAAAAATAATATGCGCATAAAGCTAACCAGCAGTAGCTGAAGCATTAAGTCACTATTATAATATTCTCACATTTCTAAAGAGAACTAATGACAAATTTTGATTTTAACATGCATTAATATTAACTTCATTAGCATTTTTTTTTATAAGCAAAGTTTTTGATGTAGACATAATCCTCTTTGACTACATCTAAACATTGAATGTATCTAGGCATTTGTTGGAATTTGCAATCGCCTATTGTGGTTTTATATATGTATTTTTTGAGTGCATGATGACACAGCATTCGTTAACACTGTTCTAAAAAAAGGTTTATGTAATATATTTTTAACCTATGACTCACAGTCAGTGCTCATATAATTAGAATCTTTCCATTCATTAACACATAACGTGATAAAAAATAATTTATCCAAAATGATTTCTATTCTCACTTTTATAACAGATAATTTTAAAGTCACTTAGCTTCCTGGTTGACACTTATTTTAACAGTCAAAGATGTCTGAAATCACAGTACGTAGGTTTAAGGAGAATTGCAGAAAAAAAAAGATCAAAGCTCTGTTCTTTCATTAAAGCTTTAAATATCTCATTATAAGAGTTCCTCTCTTCTAGTATTCTACAAATTAGCATACATGTAGGCTTGACGACTTTAGATACTTGTTTTAATAATGTTTATAACATTCTAAGAAAATAATAATAATATTATGGGGGTTACAGTGGGCTGGCTACTGTAGTAGCATGCACTGTTATGGTAGTAGCAAAATTATGGCAAAATAAAAATAAAATAAAGTGGCCATAAATTACAGTGTTTCAATTTTGTAGCATATATTTTGGTAAAAGGGCCTACAGTACATGTATAAATAATCACACCAACGGCAACAATTTATGTCCACACTAGTGTTTTTCCAACAAAGCAAATAATTATAGATGAGCAAATTTTTCAAAAATTCGATTCGGACAGATCGACAAATTTTTTGAAAAAATGTGGTTCGATCTAAATACATTTGCAGTAAATCGCATTAAAAAATGGCTATTTCCTGGCTGCAAAGAGCTTTATAGTGATTAAAGTAGAACGAACCCGAACTGTATAGTTCGAGTTCATACCGAAATTTGGGGTGTTCGGGACACGGACCCGGACATTTTCAAAAAAGTTTGGGTTCAGGTCCGTTTTTCAGCGATTTCTTCACGCTTTCTGAAGGGCTGCACAGCAGCCAATCAGCTAGCGTTTTACTTCTTGCCCTAAGAAGCCATCACATCTATGCTTACTAATGGCATGGCTGTCATTGGCCAAGTGCAGCATGTGACCCAGCCTCTATTTAAGCTGGAGTCACATAGCACCACCCGTCACTCAGGTCTGATTAGTGTAGGGATATGATGCAGCTGCTGTGAGGGCGAGATTAAGCAGGGAAGACTCAGAAAAAACACTTAATCAAGTGATCGATTTATATCTGTGAATCATTCAACTTCTGTTCGTTCATTGCTCACTGGTGTTTAGGCTGCCCAGAGGATTTTTCTGTCACTTTTTTCTGGGGTGATCCGCAAGCATTTTGTGATCTTTTAGTGCACCAACACATGATTTGAGCTGCCATCAAGGGTAGTAGGCTTTTTTTTTTTGCAGCAATATTCTACATCAGGGGTTGTACTTACTGTCACACCTTGATACACAGGATAGAAATTGCTATATTTTATTGAGGGGTGAAATTCAATTGCCAAAATACCAATCCCCTAAATCTGGTGTTCCAGCTGTGGCTGGCTAAGTTTAATACTGTAGGTAAAAGGATAGATTTTCTTTTTGGGTGAAAGTCAATTGCCAAAATACCAATCCCATTAATCAGAGTTTTAGCTGTTGCTGGCCAAGTCTAATACTGTCCGTTTAAAGGATCGATTTTTTTCTGGGGTGAAATACAATTGCCAAAATACCAATCCCCTAAGTATGGTGTTCCAGCTGTGGCTGGTTAAGTTTAGTACTGTACGTCAAAGGATATATTTTTTTCTGGGGTGAAATTCAATTGCCAAAATAACAATCCTCTAAATCTGGTTTTACAGCTGTAGCTGGCTAAATTTAATACTGTAAGTCAAAGGATAGATTTTTTTTTCTGGGGTTAAATTCAATTGCCAAAACACCAGTCCCCTAAATCTGGTGTTCCAGCTGTGGCTGGCTAAGTTTTATACTGTACGTCAAATGATAGATTTTTTTCTGGGGTGAAATTCATTTGCCAAAATACCAATCCCATAAATCAGTAGTTTTAGCTATGGCTGGCCAGGTGTAATACTGTCCGTCACAAAATATATTTTTTTCTGGGGTGAAATTCAATTGCCAAAATAACAATCCTCTAAATCTGGTTTTACAGCTGTAGCTGGCTAAATTTAATACTGTACGTCAAAGGATAGATTTTTTTCTGGGGTTAAATTCAATTGCCAAAATACCAATCCCCTAAATCTGGTGTTCCAGCTGTGGCTGGCGAAGTTTAATACTGTAAGTCAAAGGATAGATTTTTATCTGGGGGTAAATTCAATTGCCAAAATACCAATCCCCTAAACCTGATGTTTCAGCTGTGGCTGGCTAACTTTAATACTGTACGTCAATGGATAGATTTTTTTGGCCGTGAAATACAATTTGCAAAATAACAATCCCCTAAATCTGGTGTTCCTGCTGTTGTTGGCTAAGCTAACTACTGTACGTCACAGGATGTTTTTTTTTTTCTGTGGTGAAATACAATTGCCAAAATACCAATCCCCTAAATCTGGTGTTCCAGCTGTGGCTGGCTAAGTTTAATACTGTGCGTTGTAGGATAGATTTTTGTCTGGGGTGAAATTCAATTGCCAAAATAACAATCCTCTAAATCTGGTGTTCCAGCTGTGGCTGGCTAAATTTAATAGTGTACGTCAACAGATACATTTTTTTCTGGGGTGAAATTCAATAGCCAAAATACAAATCCACTAAATCTGGTGTTCCAGCTGTGGCTGGCTAATTTTAATACTGTCCGTCAAAGGATAGGACTTTTTTTCTGGGATGACATTCCATTGCCAAAATACAAATCACCTAAATCTGAAGTTCCAGCTGTGGCTGGCTAAGTTTAGTACTGTACGTCAAAGGATCTATTTTTTTCTGGGGTTAAGTTCAATTGCCAAAATAACAATCATCTAAATCTGGTGTTCCAGATGTGGCTGGCTAAGTTTAATACTGTACGTCAAAGGATGGATTTTTTTCTGGGGTGAAATTCAATTGCCAAAATACCAATTCCCTAAATCTGATGTTCCTGCTGTGGATTGCTAAGTTTAATACTGTCCATCAAAGGATAGATTTTTTTCTGGGGTGAAATTCAATTGCCAAAATACCAATCCCATAAATCTGAGGTTTTAGCTGTTGCTGGCCAAGTGTAATACTGTCCGTAAAGGATAGATTTTTTTCTGGGGTGAATTTCAATTGCCAAAATACGGATCCCCTAAATCTGGTGCTCCAGTTGTGGCTGGCCAAGTCTAATACTGTCCGTTAAAGGATATAATTTTTTTCTGGGGTGAAATTCAATTGCCAAAATACCAATCCCCTAAATATGATGTTCCAGCTGTGGCTGGTTAAGTTTAATACTGTAGGTCAAAGGATAGATTTTTTTTCTGGGGTAAAATTCATTTGCAAAAATACCAATCCCATAAATCAGTGGTTTTAGCTGTGGCTGGCTAGGTGTAATACTGTCCGTCAAAGGATATATTCTTTTCTGGGGTGAAATTCAATTGACAAAATAACAATCCTCTAAATCTGGTTTTGCAGCTGTGGCTGGCTAAATTTAATACTGTACGTCAAAGGATAGATTTTTTCTGGGGTTAAATTCAATTGCCAAAGTACAAATCCCCTAAACCTGATGTTCCAGCTATGGCTGGCTAAGTTTAATACTGTACATCAAAGGATAGATTTTTTGGGCGTGAAATTCAATTTGCAAAATACCAATCCCCTAAATCTGGTGTTCCTGCTGTGGCTGGCTAAGTTTAATACTGTAAGTCAAAGAATAGATTTTTTTCTGGGGTGAAATTCATGTGCCATAATACCAATCCCATAAATCAGTGGTTTTAGCTGTGGCTGGCCAGGTGTAATACTATACGTCAAAGGATAGATTTTTTTCTGGGGTGAAATTCAATAGCCAAAATACCAATCCCCTAAATCTGGTGTTCCAGCTGTGACTGGAAAAGTTTAATACTGTACGTCAAAGGATAGATTTTTTCCTGGGTTGAAATTCAATTGCCAAAATAACAATCCTTTAACCACTTAAAGGGAACCTGTCACCAGGAAATTCACTGATAAACCAGGCATGCTGCCTTGTAGGGCTCACTCTGCTGAATATAATGATACCTTTTACTTGGTGATCTGGTGCTTTATTGTGGAGAAATAGTACTTTTAATCCATATGCTAATGAGCTGATTTGAGTCCAGTAGTTGATATGAGTCCAGCGTTTTTTCTATTTAGAGCTATAGCCACTCCCCTATTCACTTCTTCAGTTGTAAAAGGGGCGTGGTTTATTACATCATTCATTCATTTTAATAACTGGAGGGAAAATGAATAACAGGGAATGCTTAGGTAAAAAAAGGGGGAGGAATATATTATTGAAGTTAGTAATTATAATAAGGGCTAGTTTATTCATGGGGTGATAAACACATGATGGCTGATAAGGGACATGTCGCCGTGGGTATGGCAGTTAGGCTTTAAAGTGAAAGGCAGCAAGGCTTGTATTGGCTATAATGCAGGTCATTTTTTTAAACCACGCCGCTTTTACAACTGAAGAAGTAAATAGGGGAGGGGCTACAGCTCTGAATAGAAAAAATGCTGGACTCATATCAACTACTGGACTCATATCAGCTCATTAGCATATGGATTAAAAGTAATATTTCTCCACAATAAAGCAACAGATCACCAAGTGAAAGGTATCATTATATTCAGGAGGGTGAGTCCTACAAGGCAGCATGCCTGCTTTATCAGTGAATTTCCTGGTGACAGGTTCTCTTTAAGCCCCCCTAGCTTAAACACCCTTAATGACCAGGCCACTTTTTACAATTCCGCACTACACTACTTTCACCGTTTATTGCTCCGTCATGCAACTTACCACCCAAATTAATTTTACCTCCTTTTCTTCTCACTAATAGAGCTTTCATTTGGTGGTATTTCATTGCTGCTGACATTTTTACTTTTTTTGCTATTAATCAAAAATGACCGAAATTTTTGCAAAAAAATGACATTTTTCACTTTCTGTTGTAAAATTTTTCAAAAAAAACTACATTTCTATATAAATTTTTCTCTAAATTTATTGTTCTACATGTCTTTGATAAAAAAAGTCCAATAAGTGTATATTTATTGGTTTGGGTAAAAGTTATAGCGTTTACAAACTATGGTGCAAAAAAGTG
The DNA here is from genome assembly GCA_033119425.1 of Bufotes viridis. Taxonomy (NCBI): domain Eukaryota; kingdom Metazoa; phylum Chordata; class Amphibia; order Anura; family Bufonidae; genus Bufotes; species Bufotes viridis. The sequence continues at coordinate 112,231,837 of CM065593.1, read as the reverse complement.
AATTTTTGCATTTTGAAGCAGCTCTGACTTTCTGAGCACCTGTCCTGTTTCTTCAGGTGCTAGAATGCCAGGATAGTATAAATACCCCCAAATCACACCATTTTAGAAAGAAGACACCCCAAAGTATTCACGTGAGGGGCATGGTGAGTTCATGTATCATTTCATTTTTTTCACAAGTTAGCGGAAAATGACACTTTCTGAGGAAAAAAAAAAAAAAGTTTCAATTTCTGCTAACTTCTGGCAAAAAAAAGAAATCTCAGACGGACTCACTATGCCCCTCAGTGAATACCTTGGGGTGTCTACTTTCCAAAATGGGGTCATTTGTGGGGTGTTTGTACTGTTCTGGCATTTTGGGCGCAGCTAAATTGTGAGCCGCCATGTAAAACCTAAAGGTACTCGTTGAATTTGGGCCCTTTGCACTCAGGCTGCAAAAAGTGTCACTTATGTGGTATCGCCGTACTCAGGAGAAGTAGGGCAATGTGTTTGAGGTGTATTTTACATATACCCATGTTGGGTGAGAGAAATATCTCTGTAAACTGACAACTTTGTATAAAATTTTTTAAAAGTTGTCGTTTACAGAGATATTTTTCACACACAGTATAGGTATATATAAAAATACACCCCAAAGCACATTGCCCTACTTCTCCTGAGTACGGCGATACCACATGTGTGCCACTTATTTGCAGCCTGGGTGCGCAAAGGGGCCCTAAAACCAATGAGTACCTTTAGGATTTCACAGGGCATTTTTACGCATTTGGATTCCAGACTTCTTCTCACGCTTTAGGGGCCCCTAAAATGCCAGGACAGTATAAATACCCCACATGTGACCCCATTTTGGAAAGAAGACACCCCAAGGTATTCCGTGAGGGGCATGGCGAGTTCATGTAAAATTTTATTTTTTGTCACAAGTTAGTGGAATATGAGACTTTGTAAAAAACTAAATAAAAAAAAATATATATCAATTTCCGCTAACTTGTGCCAAAAAATAAAAATTCTGTGAACTCGCCATGCCCCTCACGGAATACCTTGGTGTGTCTTCTTTCCAAAATGGGGTCACATGTGGGGTATTTATACTGCCCTGGCATTTTAGGGGCCCCTAAAGCGTGAGAATCCAAATGCGTAAAAATGGCCTGTGAAATCCTAAAGGTACTCATTGGTTTTAGGGCCTTTGCGCATCTTGGCTGCAAAAGTGCCACTCATGTGGTATCGCCGAACTCAGGAGAAGTAGGGCAATGTGTTTAGGGTGTATTTTTACATATACCCATGCTGCGTGTGAGAAATATTGCTGTAAACGACAACTTTTTACATTTTTTATTCAAAGTTGTCAATTTACAGAGATATTTCTCACACAAAGTATGGGTATATGTAAAAATACACCCCAAAACACATTGCCCGACTTCTCCTGAGTACGGCGATACCACATGTGTGCCACTTTTTGCAGCCAAGATGCGCAAAGGGGCCCTAAAACCAATGAGTACCTTTTAGGAGGGCATTTTTACGCATTTTTCTTCTCACGCTTTAGGGCCCCTAAAATGCCAGGGCAGTATAAATACCCCACATGTGACCCCATTTTGGAAAGAAGACACCCCAAGGTATTCTGTGAGGGGCATGGCGAGTTCATAGAAGATTTTTTTGGCACAAGTTAGCGGAAATTGATTTTTATTGTTTTTCTCATAAAGTCTACCTTTCTGCTAACTTTTGACAAAAAGTTAAATTTTTCATGGACTCACTATGCCCCTCAGCGAATACCTTGGGGTGTCTTCTTTCCAAAATGGGGTCATTTGTGAGGTGTTTGTACTGTTCTGGCATTTTGGGTGGGGCTAAATTGTGAGCAGCCATATAAAACCTAAAGGTACTCGTTGGAATTTGGGCCCCTTTGCGCACCTGGGCTGCAAAAAGTGTCACTCATGTGGTATCGCCGTACTCATGAGAAGTAGGGCGATGTGTTTTGGGGTGTATTTTTACATATACCCATACTTTGTGTGAGAAATATCTCTGTAAATTGACAACTTTGAATAAAAAATGTAAAAGTTGTCGTTTACAGTGATATTTCTCACACACAGTATGGGTATATGTAAAAATACACCCCAAAACACATTGCCCTACTTCTCCTGAGTTCGGCGATACCACATGAGTGACACTTTTGCAGCCAAGATGCGCAAAGGGGCCCTAAAACCAATGAGTACCTTTAGGATTTCACAGGCCATTTTTACGCATTTGGATTCTCACACTTTAGGACCCCTAAAATGCCAGGACAGTATAAATACCCCACAAGTGGCCCCATTGTGGAAAGAAGACACCCCAAGGTATTCTGTGAGGGGCATGGCGAGTTCACAGAAAAAAAAAATTTGGCACAAGTTAGCGGAAATTGATTTTTTTTTTTTTTACAGTCTCATATTTCACTAACTTGTGACAAAAATAAAATTTTGCATGAACTCGCCATACCCCTCACGGAATACCTTGGGGTGTCTTCTTTCTAAAATGGGGTCACATGTGAGGTGTTTGTACTGCCCTGGCATTTGAGGGTCTCCGCAATCATTACACGTATGGCCAGCATTAGGAGTTTCTGCGATTCTCCTTATATTGAGCATACGGGTAATGAGATTTTTTCCCGTTCAGCCTCTGCGCTGAAAAAGAAAAAATGAACGGCACAGATTTTTTCATTCGCATCAATCAATGTGGATGAAAAAATCTCTGCCCAAAAATGTGCAAAAAAACAAAACGGCACAGATTTCCTCATTCGCATCGATCAATGTGGATGAATAAATCTCTGCCAAAAATGTGCAAAAAAAAGTAGTAAGGCCCCATTCACACGTCCGCAAAAATGTCCGCATCTATTCCGCAATTCTGCGGAATAGATGCGGACCCATTCAGTGTGAATGGGGCTGGCGGTGATGCGGAGAGCACACTATGCGCTCGCCGCATCAGCATTTGCGGAGCTGCGGCCGCAAACTTCCGGGTTTCGGCCCCAAGCATCCGGCCGCAGCTCCGCAAAGATAGAGCATGTCCTATTCTTGTCCGCAATTGCGGACAAGAAAAGGCATTTTCTATATAGTTCTGGCAATGTGCGGATCCGCAAAATGCGGAAAGCACATTGCTGGTGTCCGTGTTTTGCGGATCCGTGGATCCATGGATCCGCAAAACACATACGGACGTCTGAATGAGCCTTACAGTGGGGTAATTAGTGTCAGGGGGTGACATGGGGTGATCGGGGTTAATCAGGGGTTAATCAGGGGTTAATCAGTGACGGGGTGGGGGGTGGGGTGGATGGGTGGGGGGTCTGTGTGGTGTTTTGGTGCACTTATAAAGTTTCTTTGGTGGTCCCAAGCAAAAGGGACCACCAAAGGAATGATCAGCAAGCATATCAGACGCTGTTAACAAAACAGCGTCTGATATGCCATTTTTTTAACTTCTACAGCCTGCCAGCGCACGATCAGCGCTGGCAGGCTGTAGCTTACCTTGTCCCCGACGTGATCCTGTGAACGCGCGCGCGTTCACAGGAAATCTCGCCTCTCGCGAGATGACGCGCGGGCGCGTCAAGGAGGAACAGACCGACCGCCCGCAGGACGCAATCCTGTGTGAGGCGGTCGGCAAGAGGTTAAATCTGGTTTTCCAGCTGTGGCTGGCTAAGTTTAATACTGTACGTCAAAGGATAGATTTTTTTCTGGGGTGAAATTCAATTGCCAAAATACCAATCCCCTAAATCTGGTGTTCCAGCTGTTGCTGGCTAAGTTTGATACTGTACGTTAAAGGATAGATTTTTGTCTGGGGTGAAATTCTATTGCCAAAATATCAATCCTCAAAATCTGGTGTTCCAGCTGTGGCTGGCTAAGTTTAATACTGTACGACAAAGGATAGATTTTTTTCTGGGGTGAAATTCAATTGCCAAAATACCAATCCAATAAATCATTGGTTTTAGCTGTTGCTGCCCAAGTGTAATCCTGTCCGTAAAAGGAAAAATGTCTTTCTGGGGTGAAATTCAATTGCCAAAATACCAATCCCATAAATCAGTGGTTTTAGTTGTGGCTGCCCAAGTGTAATCCTGTCCGTAAAAGGACAAATTTATTTCTGGGGTGAAATTCAATTGCCAAAATACCAATCCCATAAATCAGTGGTTTTAGTTGTGGCTGGCCAGGTGTAATACTGTCTGTCAAAGGATAGATTTTTTTCTGGGGTGAAATTCAATTGCCAAATTAACAGTCCACTAAATCTGGTGTTCCAGCTGTGGCTGGCTAAGTTTAATACTGTACATCTAAGGATAGATTTTTTTCTGGGGTGAAATTCAATTGCCAAAATATCAATCCCCTAAATCTGGTGTTCCAGCTGTGGCTGGCTAAGTTTAATACTGTACGTCAAAGGATAGATTTTTTTCTGGGGTGAAATTCAATTGCCAAAATATCAATCCCCTAAATCTGGTGTTCCAGCTGTGGCTGGCTAAGTTTAATACTGTACGTCAAAGGATAGATTTTTTTCTGGGGTGAAATTCAATTGCCAAAATAACAATCCCTTAAATATGGTGTTCCAGCTGTGGTTGGCTAAGTTTAATACTGTGCGTAAATTTGTGTTTTCTGCTGTGCCTGTATTAGTGTAATACGGTACATAAATAGGTATCTAGATAGTGTTAGATGCCTGTAAATAAAGGCCCTAATTTGAACTCTATACATTGGGCCAAATATGTTTTTCCTTGTTGTGGTGAACGGTAACGATGAGGAAAACATCTACAGTTGTGTTCAAAATTATTCAACCCCCACTGAAATTGAGTGTTTTGTCCACTTTGACATTGATTTTGATCATTTCAGTCATCTTGTTTACAATTAAATCAAAGAGGCACTTGTAAGTCAGACAAATATAACATAACATTTATAATGAAATAACCACAAATGTTTTTTCTGTGCTCACATCATTATCAGTTTTATTCAACCCCCAAGTGACATTCAATTTTAGTACTTAGTACAACATCCTTTTCCAGTTATAACAGCTTTTAAACATGAAGCATAGCTTGACACAAGTGTCTTGTAGCGATCTACGGGTATCTTCGCCCATTCTTCATGGGCAAAAGCCTCCAGTTGAGTCACATTCTTAGGCTTGCACGCTGCAACTACTTTCTTTAAGTCCCACCAGAGGTTCTCAATCGGATTTAAGTCTGGTGACTGCAATGGCCACTTTAAAATGTTCCAGCCTTTAATCTGCAACCATGCTGTAGTGGACTTGGAGGTATGCTTGGGATCATTGTCCTGTTGAAAGGTCCAACGTCTCCCAAGCCTCAGGTTTGTGACGGACTGCTTCACATTTTCATCCAATATCTCCTGGTACTGAAGAGAATTCATGGTACCTTGCACACAGCCCCAAAGCATGATTGACCCCCCGCCATGCTTCACAGTAGGCAAGGTGTTCTTTTCTTCATAGGCCTCCACTAAACATAGCATTGATCCATGGGCCCAAACAGTTCTAATTTTGTTTTATCAGTCCACAGAACACTATCCCAAAACTTTTGTGGTTTGTCCACATGACTTTTGGCATACTGCAGTCGACTCTTATTATTCTTTGGAGACAGCAAAGGGGTGCGCCTGGGAGTTCTGGCATGGAGGCCTTCATTACGCAGTGTGCGCCTTATTGTCTGAGCTGAAGCTTCAGTACCCGCATCTGACAAATCTTTTTTCAGTTCCTCAGCAGTCACACGGGGACGTTTCTCCACTTTACGCTTCAGGTAGCGCACAGCAGTCGAAGTCAGCATCTTGTTTGTGCCACGACCAGGTAGCGTTTCAACAGTGCCCTTTGCCTTGAATTTGCGAATGATGCTTCCTATGGTGTCTCTTGGTATGTTTAACATCTTTGCAATCTTCTTATAGCCATTGCTCTTCCTGTGAAGAGAAATCACCTCTTCTATTGTCTTCCTGGACCATTCTCTTGACTTCACCATGTCTGTAGAAGGAGCTGAGCATCAGTCATTTTAAATCTGCTGAATTGGTGCTTATTATGCTTGATTGCTGCTCCTTGACATCCAGTGGTGTTTTCAATACCTGATCGAAAACACTTGAATGAACCTCTGTTCTTAAGACTGGTAGTCTTTAACCGCTTCAACCCCCCTAGCTTAAACACCCTTAATGACCAGGCCACTTTTTACAATTCCGCACTACACTACTTTCACCGTTTATTGCTCCGTCATACAACTTACTACCCAAATTAATTTTACCTCCTTTTCATCTCACTAATAGAGCTTTCATTTGGTGGTATTTCATTGTTGCTGACATTTTTACTTTTTTTGCCATTAATACAAATTTAACGAAATTTTTTGCAAAAAAATGACATTTTTCACTTTCTGTTGTAAAATTTTTCAAAAGAAACTACATTTCTATATACATTTTCTCTAAATTTATTGTTCTACATGTCTTTGATAAAAAAAAGTCCAATAAGTGTATATTTATTGGTTTGGGTAAAAGTTATAGCGTTTACAAACTATGGTGCAAAAAAGTGAATTTCGGCATTTTGAAGCGGCTCTGACTTTCTGAGCACCTGTCATGTTTCTTCAGGTGCTAGAATGTCAGGATAGTATAAATACCCCCCAAATGACACCATTTTAGAAAGAAGACACCCCAAAGTATTCGCGGAGGGGCATGGTGAGTTAATGTATAATTTCATTTTTTTTCACAAGTTAGCGGAAAATGACACTTTCTGAGAAAAAAAAAAGTTTCAATTTCTGCTAACTTCTGGCAAAAAAAAAAATATCTCAGACGGACTCACTATGCCCCTCAGTTAATACCTCAGGGTGTCTACTTTCCGAAATGGGGTCATTTGTGAGGTGTGTTTACTGTTCTGGCATTTTGGGCGGGGCTAAATTGTGAGCCGCCATGTAAAACCTAAAGGTACTCGTTGGAATTTGGGCCCTTTGCGCACCCAGGCTGCAAAAAGTGTCACTTATGTGGTATCGCCGTACTCAGGAGAAGTAGGGCAATGTGTTTTGGGGTGTATTTTTACATATACCCATGTTGGGTGAGAGAAATATCTATGTAAATTGTCAACTTTGTATAAAAATTTTTAAAAGTTGTCGTTTACAGAGATACTTTTCACACAAAGTATGGGTATATATATAAAATACACCCCAAAACACATTGCCCTACTTCTCCTGAGTACGGCGATACCACATGTTTGCCATTTTTTTGCAGCCTGGGTGCGCAAAGGGGCCCTAAAACCAATGAGTACCTTTAGGATTTCACAGGGCATTTTTACGCATTTGGATTCCAGACTTTTTCTCACGCTTTAGGGGCCCCTAAAATGCCAGGGCAGTATAAATACCCCACATGTGACCCCATTTTGGAAAGAAGACACCCCAAGGTATTCCATGAGGGGCATGGCGAGTTCATAGAAGATTTTTTTTTTTTTGTCACAAGTTAGTGGAATATGAGACTTTGTAAAAAAACAAAATTTAAAAAAAAAAAAAATATATCAATTTCCGCTAACTTGTGCCAAAAAATAAAAATTCTGTGAACGCGCCATGCCCCTCATGGAATACCTTGGGGTGTCTTCTTTCCAAAATGGGGTCACATGTGGGGTATTTATACTGACCTGGCATTTTAGGGGCCCTAAAGCATGAGAATCCAAATGCGTAAAAATGCCCTGTGAAATCCTAAAGGTACTCATTGGTTTTAGGGCCCCTTTGCGCACCCAGGCTGCAAAAAAGTTTAACTCATGTGGTATCGCCGTACTCAGGAGAAGTAGGGCAATGTGTTTTGGGGTGTATTTTTACATATACCCATGCTGCGTGTGAGAAATATCGCTGTAAACGACAACTTTTTAAATTTTTTTATTCAAAGTTGTCAATTTACAGAGATATTTCTCTCACCCAGCATGGATATATGTAAAAATACACCCCAAAACACATTGCCCTACTTCTCCTGAGTACAGCGATACCACATGTGTGACACTTTTTTGCAGCCAAGATGCGCAAAGGGGCCCAAATTCCAATGAGTACCTTTTAGGAGGGCATTTTTACGCATTTTTCTTCTCATGCTTTAGGGCCCCTAAAATGCCAGGGCAGTATAAATACGCCACATGTGACCCTATTTTGGAAAGAAGACACCCCAAGGTATTCCATGAGGGGCATGGCCAGTTCATAGAAGATTTTTTTTTTGGCACAAGTTAGTGGAAATTGATTTTTTATTGTTTTTTTTTTCTCACAAAGTCTCCCTTTCCACTAACTGTTGACCAAAAGTTTAATTTTTCATGGACTCATTATGCCCCTCAGCGAATACCTTGGGGTGTCTTCTTTCCAAAATGGGGTCACATGTGGGGTATTTATACTACCCTGGCATTTTAGGGGCCCTAAAGCGTGATAAGAAAAATGCGTAAAAATGCCCTCCTAAAAGGTACTCATTAGAATTTGGGCCCCTTTGCGCATCTTTGCTGCAAAAAAGTGTCACTCATGTGGTATCGCCATACTCAGGAGAAGTAGGGCAATGTGTTTTGTGGTGCATTTTTACATGTGCCCATGCTAGGTGAGAGAAATATCTCTGTAAATTGACAACTTTGAATAAAAATTTTTTAAAAAGTTGTTGTTTACAGCGATATTTCTCACACAAAGTTTGGGTATATATAAAAATACACCCCAAAACACGTTGCCCTACTTCTCCTGAGTACGGCGATACCACATGTGTGACACTTTTTTGCAGCCAAGATGCGCAAAGGGGCCCTAAAACCAATGAGTACCTTTAGGATTTCACAGGCCATTTTTACGCATTTGGATTCTCACGCTTTAGGACCCCTAAAATGCCAGGACAGTATAAAAACCCCACAAGTGACCCCATTGTGGAAAGAAGACACCCCAAGGTACTCTGTGAGGGGCATGGCGAGTTCACAGGAAAAAAAAAATTTGGCACAAGTTAGCGGAAATTGATTTTTTTTTTTTTTTTTTTTACAGTCTCATATTCCACTAACTTGTGACAAAAAATAAAATTTTGCATGAACTCGCCATACCCCTCACGGAATACCTTGGGGTGTCTTCTTTCTAAAATGGGGTCACATGTGGGGTATTTATACTGCCCTGGCATTTGAAGGTCTCCGCAATCATTACCTGTATGGCCAGCATTAGGAGTATCTGCGATTCTCCTTATATTGAGCATACGGGTAATGAGATTTTTTTTTTTCCGTTCAGCCTCTGCGCTGAATAAAAATAAAATAAATGAATGGCACTGATTTTTTCATTCGCATCGATCAATGTGGATGAAAAAATCTCTGCCAAAATCAGTGACTGCGGTGCGGTGGGCTGGGCGCTAGCTACCTAACAAGTAGCTAACTAACTGGTGGTGATAAGGGACCCTTATGCCCCATTCACACGTCCGAAATTCTGTTTGCGGAACAGAATTGTGGACCCATTCATTTCTATGGGGACAGACTTTGTCCCGCTCGGATCCGGAATTACGGATCCGCGCTTCCGGGTCTGCACTTTCGTTCTTCAAAAATATAGAACATGTCCTATTCTACAAGAAAAAGCATTTTCTATATAGTTCTGGCAATGTGCGGATCTGCAAAATGCGGAAAGCACATTGCCGGTGTCGGTGTTTTGAGGATCTGCGGATCCGCGGATCCGTGAATCCACGGATCCGCAAAACACATACGGACGTCTGAATGGAGCCTTACAAGGGGTGTGATCAATGACAGGGGGTGATCAGGCGGTCTAGATGGGGTGATCAAGGGGTTAACAAGGGGTTAATAGGTGATGGGGGGGGGGTTAGTGTAGTGTTTGGTGCAACTTTACATAGTTACCTGGTCCTCTGGTGGTCGATCCCAGCAAATGGGACCACCAGAGACCAGGTAGCAGCTATATCAGACGCTGTTCACAAAACAGCGTCTGATATAGCTCTTTGATGCGGTTTAATTCGCATCTACAGCCTGCGAGCGATGGATCATCGCTGGCAGGCTGTAGCAGAACTCCTGAGACGCGCTTCACTGTGAACGCGCGCGCGCTCACGTTCACAGGAAGTCTCGGCTCTCGCGAGATGACGCGCTGATGTCATCGTAGTGAACCAACTACCTCAGGTTCCAGTAGCCGCCAGAATCTACAGCGATATTTGGTCAGGCCTAATGCCATTCTAAGGATGGTGGGGCCTGAGTAAGTACAGGCGCTAGTCAATTGAGTGGCCGACAGTGGATCCAGCAGGTTCACATTATCTCCCTCCCAGTCTTCTGCAGAAAGCTGACAGGTGGCACCTGAAAACCAAGCCCATCAGTCTGTCACATTACCCCCATGCTTATCAGGGAACCTTTCTGAGCCTCAAGTTACAGTATGCAGCAGTCTCTTATGCTGTTTGAGGAATCTGCTGGCAGGGTTTCCCAAGGGCATCCACCTAGCCCTTCCCCAGCGGTGGAAGACATGGAATGCACTGACGCACAACCACTTATGTTTCCTGATGAGGACATGGGAATACCACCTCAGCAGAGTCAGCACGTCTGTAATGATGATGAAAAACAGGTGCCAACTGATGCGTCTTTCTGCAGTGTGCATACTGGACAGGAGGTCAGGGAGGAAGACTGTGTGGAAGACGATGCAGGGGGCGATGAGGTCCTAGACCCCACATGGAATTAAGTTCGTGCCAATGACTTTCAGAGTTCAGAGGAAGAGGCAGTGGTGAGACTGAGCCAACAACATAGCAAAAGAGGGAGCAGGTTGCAAAAGCAGAACAGCCGTCGCCAAGAGAGTTCGCCTGCTACTCGCCACCGCCACCAGGGACCGAGCACACCAAAGGCAGATTCAAGGAGTTCCCTGGCATGGCACTTCTTCACACAATGTGCTGACGACAAGACCCGAGTGGTTTGCATGCTGTTCCATTAGAGCCTGAAGCGAGGCATTAACGTTCTGAACCTTAGCACAACCTGCATGACCAGGCATCTACATGCGAGACATGGGCTGCAGTGAAGCACCTTCAAAACCAAGACAGGGCTCAGGCCCCTCCGGCTCCCTCTTCTGCTGCTGCCTTAGACTCTTCCTCCACCTCTGGAGGAACGTTGGCACTTGCCGCCCAGCAATCAGAGGATTTGCCACCAACACCACCACCTCCATCACCAAGCATCTCCACCATGTCACACGGCAGCGTTCAGCTCTCCATCTCACAAACCTTGGAGAGAAAGCGTAAATTCCCACCTAGCCACCCTCGATCCCTGGCCCTACATGCAAGCATTTCTAAACTACTGGCCTTTGAAATGCTGTCATTCAGGCTGGTGGACATGGACAGCTTCAAACAGCTGATGGCCGTGGCTGTCCCACAGTACGTTGTTCCCGGCCGCCACTACTTCTCCAAGAGAGTCGTGCCTTCCCTGCACAACCAGGTATCGGATAAAATCAAGTGTGTACTGCGCAACGCCATCTGTGGCAAGGTCCACCTAACCACAGATATGTGGGCCAGGAATGCTATATCTCCCTAACTGCACACTGGGTAAATGTAGTTGTGGCTGGGCCCCAGGCGGAGAGCTGTTTGGCGCACATCTTTCCGCCGTCAAGGATCGCAGGGCATCATTCTTTGCCTCCTGTGGCCTTCTCCTTCTACTCGGCTTCCTCCTCCTCTTCTTCCACCTGCTCAGACAGTCAGCCACAGACCTTCACCACCAACTTCAGCACAGCCCAGGGTAAACGTCAGCAGGCCATTCTGAAACTCATGTGTTTTATACCACGCAGGAGTTGTGGCAGCGTATTGAACAACAGACTGACGAGTGGTTGCTGCGGGTGAACTTCAAGCCCAGCCTGGTGGTGAGCAATAATGGGCGAAATCTCGTTGCAGCTCTGGGACTAGCTGGTTTTACGCACATCCCTTGCCTGGCGCATGTGCTGAACAACTACCCCGACATGTGAGAGCTGTTGCATAAAGTGCGGGCCGTCTGTGCGCGCTTCCGTCGTTCTCATCCTGCAGCTGCTCGCCTGTCTGCGCTACAGTGTAACTTTGGCCTTCCCGCCCACCGCCTCATATGCAACGTGCCCACCAGGTGGAACTTGACCTTGCACATGCTGGAGAGACTGTGCGAGCAGCAGCAGGCCATAGTGGAATTTCAGCTGCAGCACGCACTGGTGAGTCGCACGGCGAAACAGCACCACTTCACCACCAATGACTGAGCCTCCATGCGAGACCTGTGTGCCCTGTTGCGCTGTTTCGAGTACTCCACCAACATGGCCAGTGGCGATGACGCCGTTATCAGCATTACAATACCACTTCTATGTCTCCTTGAGAAAACACTTAGATAATGGAAGAGCATGTGGCCCAGGAGGAGGAGTAAGAGGGGTAATTTCTAACACTTTCAGGCCAGTCTTTTAGAAGTGGCTCAGAGGCCAGGTACAAATGTGGCCAGCCAGGGCCCACTACTGGAGGACGAGCAGGACGAGGATGAGGTGGAGGAGGATGAGGATGAAGCATGTTCACAGGGGGGTGGCACCCAATGCAGCTCGGGCCCATCACTGGTGCGTGGCTGGGGGGGAAATGGAGGACGATGACGATACGCCTCCCACAGAGGACAACTTGTCCTTACTTCTGGGCAGCCTGGCACACATGAGCAAGTACATGCTGCAGTGCCTGCGCAACGACAGCAGAGTTGCCCACATTTTAACGTGTGCTGACTACTGGGTGGCCACCCTGCTGGATCCCCGGTACAAAGACAATGTGCCCACCTTACTTCCTGCACTGGATAGGAAAATGCGCGAGTACAAGCGCACGCTGGTAGACGCGCTCCTGAAAGCATTCCCAACTGACACGGGGGGACAAGTGGAAGCACAAGGCGAAGGCAGAGGAGGAGCAAGAGGTCGCCAACGCAGCTGTGTCACGGCCAGCTCCTCTGAAGGCAGGGTTAGCATGGCCGAGATGTGGAAAAATTTTGTCACAGCGCCACAGCTAACTGCTCCACCAACTGATAGGGAACGTGTTAGCAGGAGGCAACATTTTAACAACATGGTGGAACAGTAGGTGTGCACACGCCTCCACGTACTGACTTATGGTTCAGCCCCATTCAACTTCTGGGTCTCCAAATTGTCCACATGGCCAGAGCTAGCCTTTTATGCCTTGGAGGTTTTGGCCTGCCCTGCGGCCAGTGTATTGTCTGATCATGTATTTAGCACGACAGGGGGGCGTCATTTCAGACAAACGCAGCTGCCTTTCCACAGCCAACGTGGACAAGCTGACGTTCATAAAAATGAACCAGGCATAGATCCCACAGGACCTGTCCATCCCTTGTGCAGAATAGACATTTAAAACTGCCTCGCCCTCGACCATACATTCTTGTACTCCAGGGCACCTCTTTATTGAATACTCTTTTTTTAATTGTACCATTATTTTGGGGGCAACACCAAGTTGAATGAACCTCTCCTCTGTCTGGGTGCCAGGGGCCTACATTTCAGCTAATCGTCTGCTGCTTTGGTGCGTGACACTAACCTATTTTTGCTGTCAAATGACCTCTCCTCTGTCTGGGTGTCAGTGGCCTAAAATTTTGTTAATCGTCTGCTGCTTTGGCGGGTGACATGAAGCCTGATTTTCTGCTATGGGACCTCTCTCCTCTGTCTGGGTGCTTAGGCTTAAATTTCTGAAAGTGGCCTGTTCCATTGGTGGGTAACATGATGCCTGTTTTGCTGCTATGGGACCTCTCTCCTCTGTCTGGGTGATGAGGCTTAAATTACTGAAAGTGGCCTGTTCCATTGATATGTAACATGATGCCTGTTTTGCTACTATGGGATCTCTTTCCTCTGTCTGGGTGCTGGGGCCTAAATAACTGAAAGTGGCCTGTTCCATTGGTGGGTAACATGATTCCTGTTTTGCTGCTATGGGACCTCTCTCTTCTGTCTGGGTGCTGGGGCTTAAATTACTGAAAGTGGCCTGTTCCATTGGTGGGCAACATGATGCCTCTTTTGCTGCTATGGGACCTTTCTCCTCTGTCTGGGTGCCAGGGGCCTGCATTTCAGATAATCGGCTGTTGCTTTGGTGGGTTACATTATCCTCTTTTTGATGTCGAATGATCTCTACTCTGTCTGGGTGTCAACGGTCTATATGTCGTTTAATCATTTGTTGTCTTGGTGGGAGATATTAAACTCTTGTTAATGTCAAATGACCGCCACATTGTGTGGGTGTCAAAGGCCTATATTTTGTTTACTTGCTTGCTGTCTTGGTGGGAGACATTTAACTCTTTTTACTGTCAAATGACCGCCCCATTGTGTGGGTGTCAGGGGCCTATATGTCATTTAATCTTTTGTTGCTTTGGTGGGTGACATTATCCTCTTTATACTGTCAAATGACTTCTACTTTGTCTGGTTGTCAGGGGCCTATATTTCGTTTAATCGCTTGCTTCATTGGTGGGAGATATTAAACTCTTTATACTGTCAAATGACCTCTCCTCTGTCTGGGTGTCAGGGGTCTACTTGAATTATAATGGCCTGTTCCATTGCAGGTTGACCTAAGACCTGTGTTGCTTTTACGGGACTTTTCCTCTTTGCGGGTTCCTCCTGAATTAGTAAATGAGGCCTGTGTCACTGCTGGGTAAAATCAACACTGATTTGGAATGATTGTAACTCTCCTCTTTGTGGGTGCCATGGGTCTGAATCTGTGAATGAGGGCTGTGGCATTGCTGGCTGAAATCAAGATTCGTCTGAACCATAATAATGGAGGAGGGGAGTCAGGAGAAATCAGTCAGGAGGGCCTATGTAACCCTATTCCACCCTGACTAGTCCCTCAACCCACAGGAACACTCTGATGGTGGGTGGCCTGTGGCCTGTGGTCTCGTGCCTAGGCTGCCTCTCTCCAATAACCCTCATCTAACCCGATGCGTTTCCCCCCAAAAAGTTGTTAAATTGGTTCATCAGGGGATTCTTATGAGGAGAGTTTAAAAGTAGATAAAACAGTCTAAATCATAGGTTCCTATATGAAAATCACATAGTCATATATCCATATAATGAGATTGGACACCCACACTATATGTCTAGTTACACCTATCACCCCCATAGAACTAGCCGAGCAAACAGGACCCTAATAATAAGATAATAGATAGTCCTATTAGAGTATAGAGGCTAGTTGTTGAAATTATAAAAAATGAGACACTTGAGGGGTGAACACTGAGAAGTGACACAAGTTAATTCTGGCAAACTGCGTCCGATATGGTCCGCAGTTATATGACAAAAATATAGTCAATATACATGATCGATACAACACCCATATGGGCACTATGACATGGCGGTATAGCCACCTGCATCAGGTAAACAAACCCTGTATGGCCCAAAATCATATAATAGAGTTGCTCGGATAGTTCTATGAGGGTGATAGGTGTAACTAGACATATGGACCAACCATCGAGGTCTGTTTTGTGTGGGTGTGCATTCTCATCATATGGACATATGACTATGTGATTTTCATATAGGAACCTATGATTTAGACAGTTTTATCTACTTTTAAACACTACTCATAAGCATCCCCATATGAACCAATTTAACAACTTTTTGGGGGGGAAATGCGTCAGGTTAGATGAGGGTTAATGGCCCTCCTGACTGATTTCTCCTGATTCTACTCCCCCCCTCCATTAATATGGTTCAGACAAATCTTTTATATCTTGATGTCCTTTTCTTTTTGGATTTTGCAGCATATTAACTGTATAATAAAAGTTTTGTTTTATTCTTGCTTTCTGAGACTCTTCTGTGTTTTGTACTCACTCCTGCTTTTGGCTACCAAATCATAAGTCAATTCTGATGAAAAATAGGGATCATGTCATGCAGGCCCTATAGCTGTTACATAGGATCCGTTGTGCATCTCATTTTTCCTTCCTTCTGACAGATCAGAAGAAGGGTCAAATAAATGATGATGTCAGCCAGGCCGAAAGGCAAAATAGTAGCCCAGTCATGAGGTTGTGAGGGTGGGAACAGCATGAGAAGTCCACAGAGTGGCCCTATGACATAGTGGTGAGGTAGAAGCAGCATGAGGAGACCAAGAAGTGACCCAATGATAGAGTCCGGAGATGGCGGCAGCAGCAGAATCAGGAGGATGACACAGGGTGGCACAATGACAGTGTGGAGGTGGCAGCAGCATCAGGAGGCCACTGAGTGGCACAATGACAGAGCCTGGAGGTGGCGGCAGCAGAAGCATCAGGAGGAGGCCAAAGGGTGGCACAATTACAGTGTGGAGGTGGCCGCAGCAGCATGAGGAGATGACGGCGTGGCACAATGACAGAGTGTGTAGGTGCATCAGAAGGAGACCACAGAGTGTGCAAGGTGACAGAGTGTGGAATTGCAGCAGCATCAGAAGGCCACAGAGTGGCACAATGACAGAGTGTGGAGTTGGCATCAGCAGCAGCATTAGCAGGAGGCCACATGGTGGCACAATGTCAGTGGGGAGATGGAAGCAGCATCAGGAGGCCACAGAATGGCACAAGGACAGTGTGGAGGTGGTGGCAGCAGCAGCATGAGGAGAGCACAGAGGGGCACAATGACAGAGTGTGGAGGTGGCAGCAGATGCATCAGGAGAAGTTTACCGGGTGGCACAATGACAGAGCGTGGAGGTGGCATCAGCATCATCAGGAGGCCACAGAGTGGCAAGGTGACATAGTGTTGAGGTAGCATGAGGAGACCAAATAGTGTCAAGGTGACATAGTGTGGAGTTGAAGCAGCATCAGGAGACCACATAGTGGCAAGGGGACAGAGTGTGGAGGTGGCAGCAGCATCAGGAGACCACAAAGTGGCAAGGTGACATAGTGTTGAGGTGGCAGCAGCATCAGGAGACCACAGAGTGGCAAGGTGACATAGTATGGAGGTTGCAGCAGCATCAGAAGACCACAAAGTGACCCAGTGACAGAGTGTGGAGGTTGGTGAGAATACCAATACCAGCTGAAAATGGTGGGTGAAATAAGGAGCACTTGGCATCAGGTGTGTGGCATCACAGGGGTGGCAGCGTCAGAATAGTAGCTGAGGCAGGTAGCCAGAAGAAACGGTCTCTTTGTCAAAGTGTTGGTGTGGCACCATGGATGATCTAGTCTGATGCATCAGGCATTGGTGGGTGAAAATCCTGGCTGATCCACGCCTGATTCATCTTGACAAAAGGTCAGTCTCTCCACATTTTAGGTGGACAGGAGAGTTCT
This sequence comes from Bufotes viridis, assembly GCA_033119425.1. Lineage (NCBI taxonomy): Eukaryota > Metazoa > Chordata > Amphibia > Anura > Bufonidae > Bufotes > Bufotes viridis. The sequence continues at coordinate 112,214,758 of CM065593.1, read as the reverse complement.
TCTTGGGGTAACTGTGGTCCCCGCCGCACTAAACAACCACTCTGATGCCACACTTCGGGTCAGGCAGGACAGCTCTTCCAGGGCAAACTCGGCCGGTTGCGGCCACAAATCTAATTTGGCTGCCCAGTAGTCCAGTGGATCTTCAATGTGGAGTTGCAGGGTTCTGTCCAAGCAGTGGTGTAGTGTGGGCGGGGGGTCGGGGATGGGGTTGCCTCGGGCGCCAAACTGCAGGGGGGCGCTGGCCTCTGGTGCCCAAAAATCTGTGAACCGAGTTTGTTCGCTCTGCTCTGCCTCTGTTGCACTGCGGAGCGGTTTCAGCAGAATCAGCGTGCACCCTGATGAATCACTAGGGCACGCACAGAAGTACGGCACTTCACTGATTACGGAGCCGGAGCAAAATGAAGAAGATGGCTGCCGCAGTGCTTCTTTAGGACAGACTCCACAACAGCCTGAATGAACAACACTGACAGTGAGTGACAGTCAGTGTCACAGTGTGACTGTCACGACTGTGACTGATCCAGATAGGTCTGGGAAGAGAAGGTCGCAGCGACTTGCTACTCGCGATAGCTTGTGAGTTTGCTTCATGGTTCAGGGTATGTCATCCAGGTTTTGCCTTGTGAACCTTTTTGTCCTGACTGGGAGTTTGTAGGCATTCTTCTCAGGTGAGTGCTGTCTGCCACTCCCAGCTACTATATTAGTTTCAGTTTCACTTGGAGTCATTGCCAGATATAGTCCTTACTTCCAGTGCTATTCTGACCTTTGAAGGAGATCGTTTGATGGTATTGCTGTGGAGCTCGTGTCTGGCGTGGACTGTCGTTGTTGGGATCATCTTCTCTGCTCATGACTGGATAAGTCTATCTCTGCTGGAGATTGTTTGTTTGTTTGTTACTGTCTTCCCCTGTTGTTCTCCTAGACATGAGTGATGGTGACTAGTGCTCCCATCTGCCTTTCCCCAGTCTAGTCTTCTGAGGGTCACTCAGGGTTTAGGCATCCTGCTCGCCGCACGGGTTCACACCCCGTCTAGGGTATCAGGGCAGACAGATGCCAGCGTAGGGTTTGTCAGGGGTGGCCGTTCTATTTCCCATCCGTAGATAAGGGTCCCCCTTCCCCTCCGTCTGGTGCGACACGACTGCTGCTGGGATAGCGGTCGTGACAGTATATCTGGCCTTTTAAAAAAAAAAAAAAAAGTGACATTTCCTTTTTTTTTTTTGCCTGCTGTTTTGCTTTGTATTCTTCTGTTCCACTATGGATCCGGTTACGGTTTTGGCGAAACAATTACAGGGGTTATCCCTTGAAGTGGCAGGATTAAAAGCAACAGTACTGCAGCAGCAGCAGCAATCCTTGGGTTCCACCGTTGCTATGGGAGACCAAGGTACTCCTGAGCCAAAAGTGGCTTTTCCTGATAGGTTCTCAGGAGGGAGAGACCAATTTGTAACCTTCAGAGAAGCTTGTAAATTGTTCTTCAGGTTACGCCCTAGATCCTCCGGCGGTGAGGAACAACGGGTGGGCATTGTAATTTCTCTCCTGCAAGGAGATCCGCGAGCTTGGGCTTTCTCTTTACCATCTGACTCTCCGGCCTTACGATCAGTGGAGGAGTTTTTGAAGCCTTGGGTCTCGTGTATGATGACCCGGACAGGGTCTCACTGGCTGAGTCTAAGCTACGTAGACTTCGGCAGGAGAACCGGTCAGCTGAACTATATTGTTCTGAATTCCGTAGGTGGGCTACGGATACATTATGGAACGACTCGGCCCTTAGGAGTCAGTTCTGCCAGGGGTTGTCTGAAAAATTAAAAGACGCGCTGGCTGTATACGAGGTCCCTGGGTCTCTTGAGGCTGCTATGTCTCTGTCCATAAGAATCGACAGACGACTCAGGGAGAGACTATTAAATTCTACAGAGGCCTCTATAGGGCAGGGATCGGTTTGTTGTGATCCAGTCGAACCAATGCAAATAGGGCGCCACTAGACGGGTGAATCCTCCTAAGGTCCGCCATAGGTCAGAGGTTTGTTTTCGTTGTGGGGGAGGGTCATTTTGTAAGGTATGTCCCTCAGAACCCAAGAGATCACAAACTAAGGAGCCGCCGGAAAACTAGAGTCCCCAGACTGTGCGGAGGATAACAGTCTGGGCGTATTCGTTTCCTCCATACGCATGTCTCAGTTTTTGTTGTCCGCTACCGTTGTGGCGGGCAATAAGACTGAGATCTGTTCCGTCTTTTTGGACAGTGGGGCGGGGGTCAATTTGGTGGATTCACGGTTTGCTCAGGCTCTGGGTTTTACTCCGGAACCGGTGCGCAGAACTATTCCTGTTTTTGCCATCGACTCCTCCCTCTTACTCAGAGAGAGTTAACTCAGATCGTCCATAATATCCATCTGCAGGTAGGGGACCTCCATAAAGAGCATATCTCTTGTTATGTCCTGGACGGTCTTCCGGCTCCTATGGTTTTGGGGCTTCCCTGGCTGGTGACTCACAATCCCGTGGTGGATTGGCAGGCCGGGGAGATTGTGGAGTGGAGTGAACATTGTAAGGACAACTGCTTGAGTAGTAGGTGCTCAACACTCTCTGTAACATCTCTACCTTCCTTTCTGTCAGATTTTATGGATGTGTTCTCTGAGAAGGGTTGTCAGGGGTTACCACCTCATCGTCCATATGATTGCCCAATTAATCTGTTACCTGGGGCAAAACTACCTAAAACCCGGTTATACAATCTTTCTGGCCCGGAGAGGAAGGCTATGAAAGATTATATTTCGGAAAGTTTGGCTAAGGGACACATCAGACCCTCTTCTTCACCCGTGGCTGCAGGGTTCTTTTTCGTTAAAAAGAAAGATGGGGGCCTGCGTCCTTGCCTGGATTTCCGGGAATTAAACCGGATAACTATCCGAGATCCCTATCCTCTTCCTCTCATTCCCGACCTCTTTAATCAGGTTGCTGGTGCTAAATGGTTCTCCAAAATGGATCTCAGAGGAGCCTATAACCTGGTTCGCATCAAAGAGGGGATGAGTGGAAGACGGCTTTAATACTCCGGAAGGGCATTATGAAAATCTGGTCATGCCATTTGGTCTTACTAATGCGCCTGCGGTGTTCCAACATTTTGTCAACGATATTTTTAGTCACCTTATCGGGAGATTTGTTGTGATATATCTTGATGACATCCTGGTCTATTCTCCGGATCTGGATACACATAAGATCCATGTGAGACAAGTGCTGCAGATATTAAGGGCCAACAAATTGTTTGCTAAATTAGAGAAATGTGTGTTCGCCGTAAAAGAACTGCCATTTCTGGGGTATGTGTTGTCAGATTCAGGTTTCCGCATGGATCCAGAGAAAGTCCGGGCAATTATGGACTGGGATCTGCCTGAGAACCTGAAGGCATTGCAACGCTTCCTGGGGTTTGCCAATTTTTATAGGAAGTTTATAAAGAACTATTCCTTGGTGGTCAAACCACTGACGGACATGACCCGAAAGGGATCCGATTTTCCAAATGGTCACATGCAGCCAAAACTGCCTTTACATCTCTGAAGGAAAGATTCACCTCGGCTCCTATTCTCGTACAGCCAGATGTCTCGCTTCCTTTTATTGTAGAGGTTGACGCATCTGAGGTGGGGGTGGGAGCGGTACTATCTCAGGGCCCGTCCCTGGTGAATGGCGTCCGTGTGCTTTCTTTTCGAAGAAATTGTCTACTGCAGAAAGGAACTATGACATTGGCAACAGGGAACTTTTGGCTATTAAGTTGGCCTTAGAGGAGTGGCGTCATTTTTGGAGGGCGGTTCATCCCGTCACAGTGATTACCGATCACAAGAACTTAGTATATCTGGAGTCTGCTAAGCGTCTCACCCCTAGACAGGCTCGGTGGTCGTTGTTTTTACTAGGTTTAATTTTGTAATAACCTATCGCCCGGGGGCAAAAATACTAAGGCGGATGCATTGTCTCGAAGTTTTCCTGGAGGGGTGATGATGATGTTCCAGAGCCTATTTTGCAAAAGGGGTGGTGGTCTCTGCATTACACTCAGGTTTAGAGGGAGGGTGTTGGAAGCTCAGGGGACGCCCCGGCCTCCTGCCCCTCGGATAAACTGTTTGTGCCAGAAAATTTACGCCTGGAGATACTAAAGGAACACCATAACTCCGCACTGGCAGGACACCCAGGTAGTAAGGCAACCTCTGAATTAGTGTCTCGTCGGTTCTGGTGGCCTAAGTGGCGCCAGGAGGTGTTGAATTTTGTGTCTGCATGTCCTACCTGTGCTCGTTCTAAGGTGGATCATACTCGTCCGGCAGGGCGTCTTTTACCTCTGGCCATCCCCAACAGGCCTTGGACGCACCTATCAATGGATTTCATTACTGATCTACCAGTATCAGCGGGGAAGACTGTTATTCTTGTTGTTGTTGACAGATTCAGTAAAATGGTGCACTTTATTGCTCTGACCGCTTTGCCTAATGCTAACACACTGGCTCAGGTTTTTATTGACCACATCGTGAAGCTTCACGGGGTCCCTTCCGATATTGTTTCGGATCGTGGTACCCAATTTGTTTCTAAATTTTGGAAAGCTTTTTGTTCTCGTTTAGGGGTTCATCTGTCGTTTTCTTCATCTTTCCATCCACAGTCCAACGGTCATACTGAACGTAACAATCAAAACCTAGAGACATATTTGAGATGCTTTGTTTCCGAAAATCAGGAGGAATGGTCATCTTATTTACCGTTAGCCGAGTTTGCCATTAATAATCGTCGTCAAGAATCCACCGATAAGTCACCATTTTTTGGTGCGTATGGTTTCCATCCTCAGTTTTGTACGTTTAGTGAGGGGGGGCTGTCTGGGATTCCCGAGGAGGAACGATTTGCGTCTTCACTTTCATCAGTGTGGCAGAGTGTGCAAGAAAGTTTGAAGAGAATTGGTGGCAGATACAAACGTGTGGCTGATATGAAGCGCTCTGAAGGTCCAGACCTTGGGGTGAATGACTTGGTGTGGTTGTCTAATATCAAGTTGAAGGTTCCCTCATGGAAATTAAGTCCGAGATTTATTGGTCCTTATAGGGTAATTAAGATCATTAACCCGGTGGCCTTTCGTCTGGAGCTACCTCAGACTCTAAGGATCCATAATGTCTTCCACAGATCTCTGCTTAAGAGATATGTAGAACCTCCTGAACCATTGCCACTACCGCCTCCACCGGTGGTTGTTGATGGCAGTCTTGAGTTTCAGGTAGAAAAGATTGTTGATTCACGATATGTTCGCCGCTCTCTTCAGTACCTGGTGCACTGGAAAGGTTATGGTTCCGAAGAGAGAATGTGGGTGCCAGCATCAGAGATAAAGGCGGACAGACTCATTCGGGCTTTTCATAGATCCCACCGGAGAGGCCTGGTCTTGAGGGTCCGGTGGCCCCTCGTAGAAAGGGGGGTACTGTCACGACTGTGACTGATCCAGATAGGTCTGGGAAGAGAAGGTCGCAGCGACTTGCTACTCGCGATAGCTTGTGAGTTTGCTTCATGGTTCACGGTATGTCATCCAGGTTTTGCCTTGTGAACCTTTTTGTCCTGACTGGGAGTTTGTAGGCATTCTTCTCAGGTGAGTGCTGTCTGCCACTCCCAGTTACTATATTAGTTTCAGTTTCACTTGCAATCATTGCCAGATATAGTCCTTACTTCCAGTGCTATTCTGACCTTTGAAGGAGATCGTTTGACGGTATTGCTGTGGAGCTCGTGTCTGGCGTGGACTGTCGTTGTTGGGATCATCTTCTCTGCTCGTGACTGGATAAGTCTATCTCTGCTGGAGATTGTTTGTTTGTTACTGTCTTCCCCTGTTGTTCTCCTAGACATGAGTGATGGTGACTAGTGCTCCCATCTGCCTTTCCCCAGTCTAGTCTTCTGAGGGTCACTCAGGGTTTAGGCATCCTGCTCGCCGCACGGGTTCACACCCCGTCTAGGGTATCAGGGCAGACAGATGCCAGCGTAGGGTTTGTCAGGGGTGGCCGTTCTATTTCCCATCCGTAGAAAAGGTTCCCCCTTTCCCCTCCGTCTGGTGCGACACGACCGCTGCTGGGATAGCGGTCGTGACAGTGACTGAGAAACTCCCTGAGTGTTAGGTGGGTGACCAGGCAGGCAGTGTCACTCAGTGCTGATAGCCAAACACTAGGTAGTGAAGTGCCATGAGAGCCAGGCCAAGCAGGTGAGTCACTTGTCTCCCTGAGTGTTAAGTGTGGGGTGACCAGGCGGGCAGGAGGTATATAAGGGGTAATACTGGTAGGCCTGGTATATGGACAGTAGAGATGGGCAGATGGCATCCTCTTGGGATTGTATCTTACATAGAACTATATGCTGGAGGAGCTGAAGGCAGGAGAGTGATATATATTACATGGGACTGCATGCTGGAGGAGCTGAAGGGGAGTGATATATTTTACATGGGACTGTGTGCTGGAGGGGCTAAAGGCAGGGGGGGTGATGCATTTTACATGGGACTGTATGCTGGAGGGGCTGAAGGCAGAGGAAGTAATGAATTTTACATCTGATTATTTGCAAGGAGGGCTGAAGGCAGGGGGAGTGATGTATCCTACATGGCACTGTATGCTGAAGGGGCTGAAGGCAGGCGGCGAAGAGAAGTAGAGTGATATTATTTACATGGGACTGTATGCTGGAGAGGCTTAAGGCAGGGGGGGTTTGTATTTTACATGGGACTGTATGTTGGAGGGGATGAAAACAGGGAGTGATGTATATTACATGGGACTGTATGCTGGAGTGGCTGAAGGCAGGGAGGTGATGTCTCTTACATGGGACTGTATGCTGGAGTTGCTTAAAGCAGGAGAGTGACGTATCTTACATGGGACTGTGTGCTGGAAGGGCTGAAGGCGGCAGGGGGTTGTATCTTACATGGGACTATATGCTGGAGGGGCTGAAGGGGGCCATAATTATTACTCTAATACAGAGGGGGCCATAATTATTACAATAATACTACATAGGTGGCCATTATAATATTAATAATAGTAATAATAATACAGAGGGGGCAATAATAATAATACTGAGGGGCTATTATATATTTTAATTATACAGAGGGCATCATACTTGTGGGAACTATGGGAGGAGGGGAGGTCTGTTATCTGAGGATTGATAGTAAAGTGAGGAATGTAAAAAAAATCAGCAAAACTCAGCAGAGATGAGACGCAGCTGAAAGAAGGTATCATTGCAGTATGCCAGTCCTCAAGGTAAGTGACCTGTGAGGTCACGGACATTGGCAGGCAGACCGAGGGGATGAGATTTGTACTCAGTTATAAAGTCCCTGGGTAGGCGTGCAGTCAGTGATGGAGAGGTCAGCACGTGGGTCCTCTGGGGCACTCTCTAGTTGAAGGGACACAGGCCAGGTGGTATTCAGGTGCCCTTGATGTTAAGGTTTAACATGCCTGTGGCAAGGTCCCTTGTAGTTCGTGACGCCAGTGCCTTTTACGGTGGCACAACAAATTTGCAGCAGGAATAAATGAGGTACAATGGATTCCATTGATCATTAACTTCTTTACCGAACGGCAAATTATATACAGTTCTTTGTGTAATTCCGTTTTGAAGACAAATGGTATAGATGCAGTGATTTTCCTGGTATGCAGGCTTGGACACGTTGGCTGTGGACAGGCAGCTGCGTTTGTCAGTAATGACGCCCCCTGCCGTGCTGAATACACGTTCAGACAAAACGCTGGCCGCTGGGCAGGCCAGCACCTCCAAGGCATAAAATGCTAACTCTGGCCACGTGGACAATTTGGAGACCCAGAAGTTGAATGGGGCCGAACCATCAGTCAGTACGTGGAGGGGTGTGCAGACGTACTGTTCAACCATGTTAGTGAAATGCTGCTTCCTGCTAATACGTTCTGTATCAGGTGGTGGTGCAGTTAGCTGAGGCGTGGAGACAAAACTTTTCCACATTTCTGCCATGCTAACCCTGCCCTCAGAGGAGCTGGCCGTGACACAGCTGCGTTGGCGACCTCTTGCTCCTCCTCTGCCTTCGCCTTGGGCTTCCACCTGTTCTCCTGTGACATTTGGGAATGCTCTCAGGAGCGCTTCTACCAGCGTGCGCTTGTACTCGCACATCTTCCTATCACGCTCCAGTGCAGGAAGTAAGGTGGGCACATTGTCTTTGTACCGGGGATCCAGCAGGGTGGCAACCTAGTAGTCCGCAGACGTTAAAATGTGGGCAACTCTGCTTTTGTTGCGCAGGCACTGCAGCATGTAGTCGCTCATGTGTGCCAGGCTCCCAGGAGGTAAGGACAAGCTGTCCTCTGTGGGAGGCGTATCGTCATCGTCCTCCGTATCCCCCCAGTCACGCACCAGTGATGGGCCTGAGCTGTGTCGGGTGCCACCCCGCTGTGAACCTGCTTCATCCTCACCCTCCTCCACCTCCTCCTCATCCTCCTCGTCCTCCAGTAGTGGGCCCTGGCTGGCCACATTTGTACCTGGCCTCTGTTGTTGCAAAAAACCTCCCTCTGAGCCAATTCTAACAGACTGGCCTGAAAGTGCTAAAAATGACCCCTCATCCTCCTCCTCCTCTTCCTCCTGGGCCACCTCCTCTTCCATCATCGCCCTAAGCGTTTTCTCAAGGAGACATAGAAGTGGTATTGTAACGCTGATAACGGTGTCATCGCCACTGGCCATGTTGGTGGAGTACTCGAAACAGCGCAACAGGGCACACAGGTCTCGCATGGAGGCCCAAGGGGCAAGGGATGTGCGTCAAACCTGCTAGTCCCTGAGCTGCGACGAGATTTCGCCCATTATCGCACACCACCAGGCCGGGCTTGAGGCCCACCGGCAGAAACCACTCGTCAGTCTGTTGTTCAATACCCCGCCACAACTCCTGCGCAGTGTGGGGCCTGTCCCCCAAATATATGAGTTTCAGAATGGCCTGCTGACGTTTACCCCGGGCTGTGCTGAAGTTGGTGGTGAAGGTGTGTGGCTGACTGGATGAGCTGTTGTAAGCAGAGGAGGAGGAGGCTACAGGAGGCAAAAAATATGCCCTGCGATCCTTGGCGGCGGAAGGACGTGCACCAAGGAACTACATTTACCCAGTGTGCAGTTAGGGAGATATGGCGTCCCTGGCCGTGCTTACTGGTCCACGTATCTGTGGTTAGGTGGACCTTGCCAGAGATGATGTTGCGCAGTGCACACTTGATTTTATCAGATAATTGGTTGTGCAGGGAAGGCACGGCTGTCTTGGAGAAGTAGTGGCGGCTGGGAACAACATACTGTGGGACAGCCATGGACATCAGCTGTTTGAAGCTGTCTGTGTCCACCAGCCTGAATGAAAGCATTTCAAAGGCCAGAAGTTTAGAAATGCTGGCATTCAGGCCCAGGGCTCGAGGGTGGCTAGGTGGGAATTTACGCTTTCTCTCCAAGGTTTGTGAGATGGAGAGCTGAACGCTGCCGTGTGACATGGTGGAGATGCTTGGTGACGCAGGGGGAGTTGTCGGTGGCACATCCTCTGTTTGGTGGGCGGCAGGTGCCAACATTCCTCCCGAGGCGGAGGAAGAGGCCGAGGCAGCAGCAGAAGAGGGAGCAGCGGGAGCCAGAGTGAGTTCCTTGCTTTTAAGGTGTTTACTCCACTGCAGTTCATGCTTTGCATGTAGATGCCTGGTCATGCAGGTTGTGCTAAGGTTCAGAACGTTAATGCCTCGCTTCAGGCTCTGATGGCACAGCGTGCAAACCACTCAGGTCTTGTCGTCAGCACATTGTTTAACCCCTTAAGGACCAAGGGCGTACATGTACGCCCTGAGAAGTTCCGATCACCGCTGCACACGTGGCGGTGATCGGAACAAGATGCCTGCTGAAATCAATCAGCAGGCATCTTGGCACAATGCCCAGGGGGGTCCTGTGACCCCCCCATGTCAGCGATCGCAGCAAACCGCAGGTCAATTCAGACCTGCGGTTTGCTGCGCTCTGTGCGATCTCTGATCCCCGCGGTCTGTGACCACGGGGATCAGAGACTAAAATATGCCCCCAATGTTAAATTTTAACCCCCCCCCCCTGCACCCCGCTATCTTATTGTCCCCCCGGGCGGTGCAGGGGGGGGATTGCGGGCGGTGATGCTGGTGGGCGGCGCGGGAGGCGGGCGGGATCGCAATTGCGATCCCCCGCCCGCCTCCTTTCAATCCATTTCCCTGGTGTCTAGTGGGTAATAGCAGGGGGTCAGCACATTGCTGACCCCCTGCTATTAACTGCTGACATCTGTGCTGCCGATGTCAGCAGTTTAACCCCTTCTATACCGCGGTCCGTACGGACCACGGTATAGAAGGTGTTAACATGGAGCTCGCTCCCTCCCTCTCCCATCGGGGGGCTGCCGTACCTTTGCAGCCCCCCCGACAGGAGAGGAAAGTAGAGGGAGGGAGCTCACCTCTCTTCCCATCACCCGCTGCTCTGTAATGGCAGCGGGTGATGGTTAAAGGACCAGGAAAGGTTAAAGGACCTTAACATGTATAGCTTGGAAGCAAGAAGAGACAGAGGGGATATGATAGAAACTTTTAAATACATAAAGGGAATCATCACGGTAAAAGAGGAGAGAATATTTAAAAGAAGACAAACTGCTACAAGAGGACATAGTTTTAAATTAGAGGGGCAAAGGTTTAAAAGTAATATCAGGAAGAATTACTTTACTGAGAGAGTAGTGGACGCATGGAATAGCCTTCCTGCAGAAGTGGTAGCTGCAAATACAGTGAAGGAGTTTAAGCATGCATGGGATAGGCATAAGGCCATCCTTCATATAAGATAGGGCCAGGGGCTATTCATAGTATTCAGTATATTGGGCAGACTAGATGGGCCAAATGGTTCTTATCTGCTGACACATTCTATGTTTCTATGTTACCATGGCAGCAGGACGCTTTCAGAAGCGTCCTGCTTGCCATGGTATAGTAACTCTGGTCAGACTTCTGCTAAAGGCAGAAGTCTGACCAGACTGTGAAAAGTAAAAAATACAGTGAGTACACTATATAGTGTACTTCCTGTATTATATAGACACCAGATCCACTGGATCTACAAGAACCAAGTGGATCTGGGTCAAAAAAATGTCAAAAAAGTGAAAAAATAAGAAAAATACATATCACTGAATAAAAAAACAAAAAAAACAAATAAACTACACATATTAGGCATTGCCGCATCAGTAAAAATCGCCTCTATAAAAATATCATGTGACCTAACCCCTCACGCAAATACCGGAAAAAAACCACAAAAAATGGTGTAAAAAAGCCATTTTTTGTCACCTTGCATCACAAAAAGTGTAATACCAAGTGATCAAAAAGGCGTATGCCTCCCAAAATAGTACCAATAAAACCGCCATCTCATCCCGCAAAAAATGAGTCCTTATATAGGACAATCGCCCAAAAAAATAAAAAAATATGGCTCTCAGACTATGGAGACACTAAAACATAATTTTTTTTTTCTAAAATGCTATTATTGTGTTGAAGTAAAATAAATAAATAAAAAGTATACATATTATGTATCGCCGCGTCCGTAAAAACTTGCTCTTTAAAAATATCACATTATCTAACCCCTCAGGTAAATACTGTTAAAAAAATAAAATAAAAACAATGTAAAAAAAAAAATTTTTGTCACCTCACTTCTCATAAACTGTAATATCAAGCGATCAAAAAGTTATATGCACCCAAAAATAGTGCCAATCAAACCGTCATCTCATCCCGCAAAAAATGATACCCCACATAGGACAATCACCCCCAAAAAAAATAAAAAATAGGGCTCTCAGACTATGGAGACACTAAAACATGATTTGTTTTGTTTTAAAAAATGATAATATTGTGTAAAACTTAAATAAATAAATAAAAAGTATACATATTTGGTATCGGCACGTCCGTCGCAACCTGCTCTATAAAAATAACACATCACCGAACCCCTCAGGTGAACACAAAAAAAAAAAAAAAAAAAATACGGTGTCAAGAGCCATTTTTGTCATCTTACATCACAAAAAGTGTAATAGCAGGCGACCAAAATGTCATATGCACCCCAAGATAGTTCCAATCAAACCGCCATCTCATCCCGCAAAAAATGAGCCCCTACATAAGACAGTCGCCCAAAAAATAAAAAAAATATATGGCTTTCAGAATGTGAAGACACAAAAAAATCTTTTTTTTCAAAAATGCTGTATTATGTAAAACTGAAACAAAACCCCCAAAAAAGTAGCCATATTTGGTATTGCCGCGTCCGTAGCAACCTGCTCTATAGAAATAGCACACAATCTAACCTGTCAGTTCAACGATGTAAATAACAAAAAATAAAAACGGTCCGAAAATTATTTTTTTGCAAATTTTCCATTTTAATCAATTTTTCCAGTAACAAAGCAAGGGTTAACAGCCAAACAAAACTCAATATATATTGCCCCGATTCTCTAGTTTGCAGAAACACCCCATATGTGGTCGTAAACTGCTGTATGGCCAAACGGCAGGGCGTAGAAGAAAGGGAACGCCATATGGTTTTTGGAAGGCAGATTTTGCTGGACTGGTTATTTGACACCATGTCCCATTTGAAGCCCCCCTGATGCACCCCTACAGTGGAAACTCCAAAAAAGTCGCCCCATTTTGGAAAGTACGGGATAAGGTGGCAGTTTTGTTTGTATTATTTTAGGGTAAATATGATTTTTGGTTGCTCTATATTACACTTTTTTTGAGGCAAGGTAACAAAAAATAGAAATACTGAAATTTCATCTCCATTTGCCAATAACTCTTGTGGAACACCTAAAGGGTTAACAAAGTTTGTAAAATCAGTTTTGAATACCTTGAGGGGTGTAGTTTCTTATATGGAGTCACATTTTTGGAGATTCTACTCTAGGGGTGCATCGGGGGGCTTCAAATGGGACATGGTGTCAAAAATCCAGTCCAGCAAAATCCGCCTTCCAAAAACCATATGGCGTTCCCTTACTTCTGTGCCCTGCCGTTTGGCCATACAGCAGTTTACGCCGACATATGGGGTGTTTCTAAAAACTACAGAATCGGGGCAATAAAAATTGAGTTTTGTTTGGCTGTTAACCCTTGCTTTGTTACTGGAAAAAATGGATTCAAATGGAAAATTTTCCTAAAAATCAAAATTCTGAAATTTTATCTCCATTTGCCATTAACTCTTGTGGAAAACCTAAAGGGTTAATGACATTTGTAAAATCAGTTTTGAATACCTTGAGGGGTGTATTTTCTAGAATGTGGTCATTTTTGGATGGTTTCTATTATGTAAGCCTCACAAAGTGACTTCAGACCTGAACTGGTCCTTAAAAAGTGGGTTTTTGAAAACTTCTGAAAAAATTCAAGATTTGCTTCTAAACTTCTAAGCCTTGTAACGTCCCCAAAAAATAAAATGGCATTCCCAAAATGATCGATACATGAAGTAGACATATGGGGAATGTAAATCAATAACTTTTTTGGGCGGTATTACTATGTATTATAGAAGTAGAGAAATTGAAACTTGGAAAATTGCTAATTTTTCCAAATTTTTGGTAAATTTAATATTTTTTTATAAATAAAAATGAAATTTTTCGACTTAATTTTACCAGTGTCATGAAGTACAATATGTGACGAAAAAACAATCTCAGAATGGCCTGGATAAGAAAAAGCGTTTTAAAGTTATCACCACATAAAGTGACACTGGTCAGATTTGCAAAAAATGGCCTGGTCCTAAGGTGAAAATGAGCCCGGTCCTTAAGGGGTTAAAGAAGTGCCATGCCAGGGAACTCCTTGAAGCTTCCTTTCGGGTGCTCGGTCCCTGGTGGCGGTGGCCAGTAGCAGGCGAACTCTCTTGGAGGCGACTGTTCTGCTTTTGCTTCTGCTCTCTCTTTTGCTACGCTGTTGGCTCGGTCTCACCACTGCCTCTTCCTCTGAACTATGAAAGTCAGTGGCACGACCTTCATTCCATGTGGGGTCTAGGACCTCATCATCCCCTACATCGTCTTCCACACAGTCTTCCTCCCTGACCTCCTGTTCGGTCAGCACACTGTAGAAAGACGCAGCAGTTGGCACCTGTGTTTCGTCATCATCAGAGACGTGCGGACTCCGATGAGGTGGTATCCCCATGTCCTCATCATCAGGAAACATCAGTGGTTGTGCATCAGTGCATTCTATGTATTCCACCACTGGGGAAGGGCTAGGTGGATTCCCTTGGGAAACCCTGCCAGCAGAGTCCTCAAACAGCATAGGAGACTGCTGCATAACTTGAGGCTCAGACAGTTTCCCTGATATGCATGGGGGTGATGTGACAGACTGGTGGGCTTGGTTTTCAGTTGCCACCTGTGCGCTTTCTGCAGAAGACTGGGTGGGAGATAATGTTGTGAACATGCTGGATCCACTGTCGGCCACCCAATTGACTAGCGCCTGTACCTGCTCAGGCCTTACCATCCTTAGAACGGCATTGGGCCCCACCAAATATCGCTGTAAATTCTGGCGGGTACTGGAACCTGAGGTAGTTGGTTCACTAGTACGTGTGGCTGTGGCAGAATGGCCACGTCTTCTCCCAGCACAAGAGGGTACACTAACACCACCATGACCGCCTCCGCGTCCCTTACTAGATGTTTTCCTCATTGTTACCGTTCACCAAGCACCACAATAAGAAAAAAAATATTTGGCCCAATGTATTGATTTCAAATTCAGGCCATTTTTTACAGGCACCTAAAAATATCTGCCAATTTATTTATGTAGCGTATTAAACTAATCCAGGCACAGCAGTAACCACTGATTTAGGGGAATATCTCTTTTAGGGCTAGTATTTAGGCCCTGGATGAAAGGTATCCTTTTATGGACAGATTTACAATTGGCCTGCAACAGCTCGAACACCAGATTCAGGGTATTGCTATTTTGGCAATTTAATTTCACCCCAGAAAAAAATATATAATTTGCATGACACTATGAAACTTGGCCAGCCACAGCTGAAACCACTGATTTGTGGTATTGCCATTTTGGCAATTGAATTTCACCCCAGAACAAAATATATGTTTTTGCGGACACTATGAATCTTGGCCTGCAACAGCTGACACCACTGATTTATGGTATTGCTATTTTGGCAATTGAATTTCACCCCAGAACAAAATATATGTTTTGGCGGACACTATTATACTTTGTCAGCCACAGCTAAAAACACTGATTTATGGTTTTGCTATTTTGGCAATTGAATTTCACCCCAGAACAAAATATATGTTTTGGCGGACACTATGAATCTTGGCCTGCAACAGCTGGGACACCAGATTCAGGGTATTGCTATTTGGGCAATTAAATTTCACCCCAGAGCAAAATATATGTTTTGGCGGACACTATTATACTTTGCCAGCCACAGCTGAAACCACTGATTTATGGTATTGCTATTTTAGCAATTGAATTTCACCCCAGAACAAAATATATGTTTTGGCGGACACTATGAATCTTGGCCTGCAACAGCTGGGACACCAGATTCAGGGTATTTCTATTTTGGCAAATGAATTTCACCCCAAAACAAAATATATGTTTTGGCGGACACTATTATACTTTGCCAGCCACAGCTGAAACCACTGATTTATGGTATTGCTATTTTGGCAATTGAATTTCACCCCAGAACAAAATATATGTTTTGCGGATACTATGAATCTTGGCCTGCAACAGCTAGGACACCAGATTCAGGGTATTGCTATTTTGGCAATTGAATTTCACCCCAGAACAAAATATATGTTTTGGCGGACACTATTATACTTTGCCAGCCACAGCTGAAACCACTGATTTATGGTACTGGTATTTTGGCAATTGAATTTCACCCCAGAACAAAATATATGTTTTGGCGGACACTATTATACTTTGCCAGCCACAGCTGAAACCACTGATTTATGGTATTGCTATTTTGGCAATTGAATTTCACCCCAGAACAAAATATATGTTTTTGCGGACACTATGAATCTTGGCCTGCAACAGCTGGGACACCAGATTCAGGGTATTGCTATTTTGGCAATTGAATTTCAACCCAGAACAAAATATGTTTTGGCGGACACTATTATACTTTGCCAGGCACAGCTGAAACCACTGATTTATGGTATTGCTATTTTGGCAATTTGAATTTCAACCCAGAACAAAATATATAATTTGTAGGACACTATGAAACTTGGCCAGCCACAGGTGAAACCACTGATTTATGGTATTGCTATTTTGGCAATTGAATTTCACCCCAGAACGAAATATATGTTTTTGCGGACACTATGAATCTTGGCCTGCAACAGCTGGGACACCAGATTCAGGGTATTGCTATTTGGGCAATTGAATTTCACACCAGAACAAAATATATGTTTTGGCGGACACCATTATACTTTGCCAGCCACAGCTGAAACCACTGATTTATGGTATTGCTATTTTGACAATTGAATTTCACCACAGAAAATAATCTATCCTTTGCCAGACAGCAGACAGTATTATACTTGGCTAGCCAAAGCTGGAACACCAGATTTAGGGGATTGTTATTTGGGGAATTGTATTTAACCCCTTAATAAAATATAGAAATTGCTATCCTGAGTTTTTAGGGGTGACAATTAGCACAGCCAAGCCCCTGATGTAGGATATAGCAAAAAAAAACTAGTATTGATGGATTGATGGACTTGGTGGCAGCTTGTTCTGGTGCACCACAAGTCACAAAATGGCCGCCGATCACCCCAGAAAATAAGTGACAGAAAAACGCTCTGTGCAGCCTAAAAACCAGTGAGCAAGTAACTAACAGAAGTTCAATCATTCACAGCTGTAGATCGATCCGTTCATTAGGTGCTGTTGCCGACTTTTCCTTGCCTAATCTCGCCCTCACAGAAGCTGCATCCTCTCCCTACACTAATCAGAGCAGTGTGACGTGCGGCGCTACGTGACTCCAGCTTAAATAGAGGCTGGGTCACATGCTGCACTTGGCCAATCACAGCCATGCCATTAGTAGGCATGGCTGTGATGGGCTCTTAGGGCAAGAAGTAAAACGCTAGCTGATTGGCTGCTGTGCAGCCCTTCAGAAAGCGGGAAGTAATCGCCAAACAACGAACCCGAACTTTGTTTTAAATGTCCGGGTTCGGGTCCGTGTCCCGGACACCCCAAAATTCGGTACGAACCCGAACTATGCTTGAACTGTTCGCTCAACACTAGTCCTGACTTGTCATGATACATTTCCAGAACAATAGTGGCATCTCGACGTGGTATGAAGATTTGGTACACTCTGTCGCAGGTCACTGGATCCAGACTCCTTCTCAGCAGCAGGCCTTTTTGAAGGAAAAGTTGATGGCAGTGTCTCCACAATTTTAGCAGTTCTGGGTCTGCGTTCTTTCTGCGGATTCTTTCAGGAGTTCTCCCACTAGTAAGGAAGTCAAGCAGTTCATCGAGGACTCTTTCTGACTGGAGCTTGATCCACCTTTCTTGTTCGCCTCTAGGTTCAAGGTAATCTTGTGGAGAGAGATCTGAGGTAATGTTGCTCCCAATGCGAAGGTTATCTCGCTGAGCAAATTTATTATAGAAAGCTGGCATTTCCACTTCTTCCCATGCATCTGATGGATCATCAGGTCCTTCTTCATTAGGAAGACGGGACAAGGTGTCAGCTTTTTCATTGGAGCGGCCTGTCCGGTATTTCACAACAAAGTCATAATTAGCAAGACGAGAGGCCCACCTTTGCTCTAGGGCACCTAATTTGGGTGTGTTCAAATGTGCCAAAGGATTGTTGTCAGTGAAGGTAATACCTTCACCTTCTTTACCTTCTTGCACTTGCGCTAAGAATGCCCCCAGTCCTCTCTTGCTGGCATCCGTGTAGAGGTGAAATGGTTTCTGATAATCCGGGTAGCCAAGGACAGGGGGGTTCAGTCAGCTTCCTCTTTAGGAGCTGGAAAGCAATCTACCGGTCTTCATTCCACTCGACAGTAATAGGAGTCTTTGGACTCTTCTTAGGATGACCCCTCATTAGTTTGTGGATGGGATCTGCGATCTGGGCGAAATGTGGAATGAAGCGCCTGTAATAGCCTGCAAAGCTGAGGAAACTTCTCACCTCTTTCACGGTGGTGGGAGTAGGCCAATTTCGGACGGCCTTAAGTCCATACTTAATCAGGACTTGGAGGACTTCGGACAGATGCTTTAGATGGTCCTCATAGGTTTTGGAGTAAATAATGACGTCATCCAAGTAAAGCAGCACTGTCTCAAAGTTCTTATGGCCTAAACAACGCTCCATCAGTCTCTGAAATGTCCCTGGAGCATTACACAGTCCAAAAGGCATATAGGTAAACTCAAACAGATCCATGGGAGTAGTAAAGGCGTTTTTTTCGCGGTCTTCTGGGGTCATAGGCCCCTTGCCAGTATCCACTGGTTAAATTAAGGGTGGAGAAATAGGCTGATGATTTCAAAGCAGTCAAAGACTCTTCAATCCGTGGCAACAGATAAGCATCTTTGTGGGTAATTTGATTGATCTTTCTATAATCCACACAAAATCTGATGTTGCCGTCTTTTTTACGGACAAGAGCTAATGGTGCAGCCCATGGACTATGGCTGTCCCGTATTATATTAGAGTCTTTCATTTCCTGTATCATCTCCTTCACGGACTGGTACATGGTAGGTGGTATGGGTCTATACCTCTCCTTGATAGGAGGGTGAGAGCCAGTAGGTATGGCATGTTTTAGAATACTGACCTCTCCATGGTCCGCAGAGTGTTAACTGAAGGCTTGATGGTGTTCCTTCACAAGGTTCAGGACCCCCTCTATTTCGTCCCCCAAATGAAGTTCTTCCCATCAATGTGCCGTAGAAGCGCTGACAGGAGAGCTGCCACTCTGTGCAGATTGTGCTGACTCCATAACAGGCAGACGGATAATGTCCAGGAAGGAAACCTGTAGAAGCTGAGCGACAGGAGAGTGCTTAGTAAGAGCAACAGGATGGTTACTCAGATTAATCAGACGAATAGGCACTTTACCTTAAGACACGGTTACCAGGCTCTTTGCAGCTTTCACAGAGGGATGATTTTCAATCTGGATGGGCTCCACCAGAACTTGATAGTCTTGGCCTTGGACCCCCAGGACAGCACGGCACCACAGGATGGTCTGGGTATTCGGTCGAAGGATCACAGGCCGGTTATCTCTGATTCGGGCACTGTAGATTTCTCCTTTCTAATTGGCAAACCTTTGTTGTGCGCACAACACACTGATAGTCTTTTGAATAACCCTTTGAGAAGCGGTTGAAGCTGTAGGTATAGATTGATGTAGGGCTTCCAACACTTCTGGGTAAAACTTCCCGAAGATATTGGTCCCCAGAATCACTGGATGTCCACCTTTATCTCCGGCTTGCACTACAACCACACCTTGTTGCGGTAAGGTGATTTCTCCCACCTGGAGGGTAGGTTCCCAGTGCCCATGGATTTTTTTACTGGTTTGCCATTGCTAGCAGTGATATCCAGCCAGGTCTCGGGTGGCTGGGTAAGGAGACTCTGGTCCCAGTATTAGTCAAAGGTGGGTTGCTGGATAGTGGTGACTTGAGACCCGGTGTCCAGCAAGGCTTCAAAAGGTATTCCGTTGATGCAGATATTTACCTTTGGACGGGACCCCACATATCTGGGCATCCAGTTGGGATCTCTTGGACCTACTGTTCTACCTCCCGAGGGGTGGTCCTCAGCCTCGAGGATCGCCCGTTTAACCTGCCAGCACATGGGTTCAGTGTGGCCAATTTTGCGACAATAGATACAGACAGGCTGCTTGAGGTTCTTAGACCGGTCATTCTGTCGTCCACCAGAGCCTTTAGGGAAGACTTCTTGGTATGCTGGAGGAAAGTGCTTTTAAGTAAATAATGAGAGTTCATCCTCTGGCAATATCGGTTTCTCCCACTCTTCTATTTTTTGCAACACCTTCTCAAGACTCTTGGTGAGAAAATTGACCTGTTCCATCAATGCAGCCACTGCATCGGATGTCGGGGCTTGAGTGGCTTGGCTGGCCCCAGAAGGACTGATAGCAGTAGCTGTAGACTTGCAAGCAGGTGGTTGAGCAGAGGCTACAGGCTCTGGGGATGGGCTTTTGCCCAGAATACTAATGGCAAGCTCTTTAAGGTCCAAGAAAGTAAGATTGGGGTGCTGGGTCGACAGCATTCTCAACTGGCCCTTCATGTGGTCAGTGTTTACACCCTCAATGAACTGCTCTTTCAAAGTCTGGTCTTGGTTCTCAGCCCCCCGGGGGTCCACTTGAACTACGGCCCTTAGTGCCTCTTGCAAAGATAATGCAAAATGGTGGAGCAACTCACCGCTTTGCTGTTTTTTGCTGAAGAACCTCATCTTAACATCAGACACAGTCCTGGACTTCAAAAATCCGCTCCATTGTATTCCTCTCTGAGCTGGGCCATGACATGACTTTCCGGTGGGCGGCCCCTTCTATCTGTGCTAGTGGTATTTCCATCTGTTGCTCGGCAGAGATATGGTAAAGCCGGAACAAGTCCATTATTTTGTCCTTGAAGTCCTTTAGGCTATGGGCTTCCCCCGAAAATCATGGGAACCATGGGGCCCCAAAATAGTTAGCGGCATCATATTGAGTGTGGCAGCTGGCATACTATTTCCAGTTGCGGTAGCTGCAGAATGCTCACTAGGGGCAGACTGCCACATTTCCTCTGGTGCGGACATGGCGTGGCCTGTGGATGCGCTGACTGCAGGCAGAACAGAGCTGGGACTCACTCTTACAGAGCGTTGCTGTAGGTGACCACTGAGGGGGTATGGCCCTTTAAGAGACAATGGTGCAGGCCGAAATCCAGTTGGAGATAATATTTTCATAAATTGTGTTCCTTATTATTGGTGAGTGGTCTCTTCCAGGCCATCGGTATGAATCGAAACCCTCCCTGGCACTTTGACACTAGAGGCGTGCAGTCAGTGATGGAGAGGTCAGCACGTGGGTCCTCTGGGGCACTCTCTAGTTGAAGGGACACAGGCCAGGTGGTATGTGAGGTGCCCTTGATGTAAAGGTTTAACGTGCCTGTGGCATGGTCCTTTGTTGTTCGTGACGCCAGTGCCTTTTACGGTGGCACAACTGATTTGCAGCAGGAATAATTGAGATACAATGGATTCTGTTGATCATTAACGTCTTTACTGGCAAATTATGTACAGTTCTTTATGTAATTCCGTTTTGAAGACAAATGGTAGAAAATGCAGTGATTTTCCTGGTATGCAGGCTTGGTAAAGAATTGGCTAATCCTAGCAAGTTAGAAAGAGGGTAAAATGCTTACTGGACAGGACTTGACTTGATCCCTGGTAACTCAGTAGCTGTATTGGTTCGGTGATTAATAATCCGACTCCTGCACCTATATTCTCCCAAGGTCCAAATGCAGGAAGGGTTGCTTTATTCTTGGGGCAGGCTCCTCTGGAATATATGTTCTCTTGCTGGATAATTGTCTTATATCAGTTACACTACTAGCAGCTGCAGGCTGACTAGCCTCCTCACTTCTGGAGGTCCACACTTCAACTCCATACTTTTCACTGCTCTTCACTACTCTCCTTCTGACTAGCCCCAGGCCTGACTATATATATAAAGGGCGGTCCCTAGCTCCCTCTAGTGGCTTGGGGGAATACTAACACCCTGACAGGCCTGTACCAAGGAAACTCTCAGCAATTTATATGCAATCATGATGACATAATACAAGGTACATGGAACGACATGTTGAATACAATGACCATAACACCATTGTGTAGTGCCCACCCATACGTAGTGGGACACTACATCATAACGGTCCTATCTCCGAATGAAGACTCTGAGGAAAGTCTACATCACAGGAGATGTCACTGGATGTAATAGGTATGATGCTGTATTCTCCTGTATATTTCATAGCAATGTATGTTATGTCCATCCAAATATCTGTTTTTGGGGTGTGTGTGTGGGGGGGATATAGAATTTGTAGAATTTGGCCAACACTGCCGAAGCCTGGTCCCAGACTTCAGGTCACATTGTGTGTGTTCTGAATTCTGGGGTCTCACAACCATCTACTACATTATCTGTACTTAGAGAGTTATCACCATGTTATCTGTAAAAAAGGGGCATGGTCACATGTTGGGGGGCGGGGGGGCAATACTTAGCTTGCCCCGGGTGCTGGCAACCCATGCTATGCCACTGTGTCCAAGTATGCCACTACCTGCTGGTACAGGTCCTGCTCCAGGTCTAGCTGTTGCTGTTAAATAGTTTCTTCACTAAGCAGGTGAAGAAAGCTGCTTAACAGCGACTCTAGACTCTAACAGCGACTCTAGTTGCTGCTGACAGAGCAGGAACTGCTCCTACCCCCCCACCCTGTCACAGCAGCCACGGCAGAGGAACGTGAGCACAGTGGCCCCCACAACGGTCAGACCTGCGGGAGGATGGATGATGGCGCAGATAAGCAGCAGCCAACTGACTGCATAGGATGTCTCTATAGTAGTTCAGTTTGTCCTCCCTCTCAGAGGATGTAAAATAGGCCCCCAGTTGGGACCGGTAGCGACTGGTCCAACAAGGTGGAGAGCCAGAAATCATCCCTCTGCCAAATGCTGACAATTCGGCTGTCACTATTTAAGCAAGTGAGCATGCATCGGGCCATTTGTGTAAGTGACTCCGAGGGACTCCCTGCCTCCATCTCCACTGCATGCTGCCACGGTGTGTCTGGGTCCTCTGCCTCGTCTTCCTCATCGCCCCGTAGCTACTCTGGCTACTTCTGCCCTTCCTCTCCTGTCACCTGTGTAGAAAAACCACCCATGTCGCTACACATTGCTTGTGCTCCAATGTCCTCCCCCTCCAGTTCAGCCCCCACAGGCCTCATGTGGCCGTGAGATCTAGGCGCCACGACACCAGTGCCCTGACCAGACAGATTTACCAGCATCTGTTCCAGGACATGAAACAGTGGAAAGACGTTCATCCCATAGTACTGGCAAATAACGGCAGGTGTCAAGCATGAGCTGCCAGTGGCTGACATCGAAGTTACACAGGGGACTACTCCTTACCACTTGGATCATCAAGAAATCGTTTATGGCCTCTCTCTGTTCTTATAGTCGGTCCAACATATGGAGGGTGGAATTCCAACGGTTGGAATCGTTTCATATCAGCCTATGTTGGGGGATGCTGTTCTGCACCTGCAGCTCTAGGAGGGTGTGCTTTGCGGTATACGAGTGGATGAACTGCATGCAAAGTTTCCTGGCCATTTTTAGGATGTCTTGAAGATGGGTGGAAGACTTCAGGAACAGCTGGACAACCATATTGAACATGTGTGCCAGGCAGGGTGCATGGCTCACCCCTGCTTGACGCGGAGTCAACACCATGTTCTTCCCGTGTGACTCTATTTGCTTAGGCAAATGAGGTGCAGAACAGTGTGAGGTGCAGAACTTGTGGTATGCTGGAGGGGTACTGTGAATTGTTCCTGCAGTGGAGGCTGAGGACACGGTGGAGGATGAGGAGGCAGAGGCGGACATTGTCGCAGGACTAATGGCGTGACAACTTGGAGGCGGAAGCGGCGTCACCTGGCCAAGTTGCTAGTGTCGCTGTAAAGGAACCACATTCACCCAGTGGGCCGTAAAGGACGTGTATTGTCCCTGACCGCAGTTATAGCTCCACATGTCGGTGCTGCCGTGCACTTTGGCAGACACCAACATGCTCAAGAACTGGCCCACCTTCTGTTCTTTATACGTGTGCAGGGCTGATACTGCCTTTTTGGCAAAAAAATTACGGCTTGGGACTCTCCACCTCGGCACAAGCCATCAGTTCTCTGAAAGGTGCAGAGTCCATCACTTGAAAAGGGAGGGACTGCAGCACCAGCAACTTGGCCAGGAGCACGTTCAGCTTCTGCGCCGTGTGATGAATGCACGCATACTGTTGTCTCTTGGCAATCTATTTGGTGATCGATTGCTGATGGAATGACCGACAAGGAGTAGGAGAAGGAGCAGGAGTATCAGGACCAGCAGATGATCGGGAGGACAGACAGCTCTCTTCGGCTGATGTGGTGGAGCCTTTACTTCCTGATATCGGGTGCATGCCACTGGGTGATACAGCAGTTGCTGCGGTAGGCTGGACCACCACACCAGAGCCATGGTTCTCCAAGGCCATTTTATTGTGACGCTGTATATGTTGACACAGGGCTGTGGTGCCAACATTGGCACCCTGGCCACGCTTCACCTTCTGCCCACAGATTCTACAAATGACCATGTTCGCCTTCTCCGGCAGCTTAACAAAAAACTGCCACACCGCCGAGTAGGTGATTTTACCCCCAACACTTTGCATTGACTGATGCTACTGCCGCTGCTTCCATGAACCCCTGCACCACCATTTTCCAGGCAGGTAGGCTCCTGCAAAGTGGGTGGTCTACCCCAGGCATGTTTGGCTCCCAACTTCCCACTGCTGCCACCCTCCTGACTCCTAGCCAGGCCAGCGACTTCTGGCTCCGCCGCTGCCTCACAGGCAAGCTGCCACCTTCTTCTCCCGATGATGATGAAGCCCCTAATTTCTACCACTGACCCTAGCGCCTGCTGATCTTTCTCCCTGCACTAAGTACACTGGAAAATGACTGAATCCAAGATGACTGAGGCTATTTATAGGGCTGTGACATCACAGGGCTGGCTGACTGCTGATTGGCTGCATGCATGGCATTGTGGGTGATCCCTCATTCTCAGTGTTCCTTGCTCCCTGTTCTAACACATGCAGCAGCCATTTTAGGAAAAAAATTTGATTTGTTACCACGAAGGATGAGGAAATTCCTATTCGGTGCAAAACGAATTTTTCCTGAAGTTCGGATCAAATTCCCATTCTTCAACTTCGATTTGCTCATCTCTACAGATAATGATGTATTAGATCACAGATCCTATGTATTTCTATGGGAAAGGCTGATAGTAAAGTCCAAATTGCAACTTTTCCCTGATCATGCCTGGTCTAAAAAAGTGGGTGTGGTGTGGGTGAGGAAGGGGGTGGGTTGGAAGGCCCATCTCATTCATCATTTTTTATGCCTGGTGCTGGATGCGCCAAAGTTATGTAGAGGCCTGCAGTATGTGGTGCCAGATTACTAAGCCCAGGTGTTCTCCTGAAAAATGCGCAACAGCATGAATGGGTTAGCATAGGAACCTGCCAGAACTGAGACCACCTTGTCACCTGGTAGGTGGGCTTAGATGTATTTTGATCAAAATGTATTGACCAAGTTATCAATAGAGTGAGGGCTTAGTCCATATGTTGGGCTTGCATTTACTAATTTATAGTGCATTCATTTCTGTGATTTTGTAAATGTAGCCATATAAATCCGCGCATTTAATACCTTATCGTACAGGATGGTTTATATATATATCTATAGTTTTTTCTGTAATTTGTTTGACTAGTCTTGGAACAAATGCAGGGAGTTACCTGCCAAATGGGAATCCAGGAAGACATGTTCAGTGAACTGGACGTTAATGCACAACAAGATTGTTAGATCAGGAAAGTGGGTATTCTCACCCTCGGTTTTCACTAAGCCAGCCCTAGGCACTGGAATTTAACACTTTCTGGGGACAGGTCCTGATGTAATGCTCCTTACCTCCACAGTACATATAGTCATTACTGCGTCTGTGCTGGCACTCTTCCTCAGACAGTCTTACTCTGTCCATCTACAAGGGTTCCTGAGCAGGAGTCATAGGATGAGCTAGGTGCCTCTGAAAGGACAGTGCCAGTCTCCGAGTTCTCTTCTCTCGCACAGACTCCTTGAGATGTTCCCTAAAGAGGAGCTCTATGCTGATGACTGGGGTGATCCGGTCATTGAATGTGGTGGATACATCCTGCCAACTCATCGTCAATGTGCCCAGATAATTCCTCCCAGAATGCAACTACCAAACCCTCATTATTTTTTGAAACAGGCTTTTTTGGGGAAAATTAATGGGTGACTGTAACCTCTTTTTGCTGTATGGACCGAATTACGTTTTGGTGAAAGTTGTTATATGAAACAGGCTTTTTTTCGTCAAATTCATGGGTGACTGTACACCTCCTTTTGCTGCATGGACCGAATTACGTAGTGGTGAAATTTGTTATATAAAACAGGCTTTTTTTCATCAAACTTATGGGTGACTGTACACCTCCTTTTGTGGTATGGACCAAATTACTTAGCGGGGAAATTCTTAATGTGATTATAGAGATTTGTTCGCACCCGGTTAGTGGATGCTGTGCATAGGGTTCCCACCCCAGATGCAAGTAATAATAGATCACAGCAAAAGCTTTTCCTTGAGTTCAGAATGCTTTTATTTTTTTTATCTTTGCATGCGGCAGTACGTGTGTAAACGTTTTCAGACAACTGACAGAAACAATTTAATTCATTTTACCAACTTTCATCCCCCAGCAACCAAGAAATCCCTTCCTATTTCACAAGTTAAAAGAATAGAAATAATAGTAGAAGATCCCCAAATACGTAAGAGGGGGAGGACGAAATGAAACAGTGTTTCAGAGAAAGAGGATACCCTGCATACACATTACTAACTACCTTAAGCAAAAAAACTAAACCTAACACATCCAAAAGGATCCCTTTTATTCACACATTCCATCCTAGCACCAATAAAGTATTAAATATTATCCGGAACCACTGGCCACTACTTAAGAAAGCTTAACCTAAAGTTGATGAATTTCATAACACTGTTCTGCCATGCAATGGTCAACCGAGGAATTTAAGGGATAACCTAGTTAGGGCTGACTTGTGATCTAATACGCATATACCTAAACAGTTATTTCTTTAACCCTTTTCTTTCATGACCAAGGTTCATTGATGCCCCAGTGTCCAGGTCAAAATTTACAAATCTGACATGTGTCATTTTATGTGGTAATAACCATGGAACGCTTTTACTTATCCATGCCATTCTGAGATTGTTTTCTCGTGACACATTGGACTTCATTATAATCATAAATTCGAGTCAATATATTTCACCTTTATTTATGAAAAAATCCCAAATTTGCAAAAAAACAAATTGAAAAATTAGCAATTTTCAAAATTTCTATTTCTCTGCTTCTAAAACAGAAAGTGATACCTCATAAAATATTCATTACTTAACATTCCCCGTATGTCTACTTTATGTGGGCATCATTTTGTAAATGTCATTTTTTTTTCCTTTGAGGACGTTAGAAGGCTTAGAAGTTTAGAAGCAATTCTTTGAATTTTTAAGAAAATTTCCAAAACCCACTTTTTAAGGACCAGTTCAGTTCTGAAGTCACTTTGTGGGGCTTACATAGTGGAAACCCCCATAAATGACCCCATTATAGAGACTACAACCCTCAAGTTATTCAAAGACTGATTTTACAAACTTTGTTAACCATTTAGGCGTTTCACAAGAAATAAAGGAAAATGCAGATGAAATTTCAAAATTTCTCTTTTTTGGCAGATTTTCCATTTTAATTAGAGTTGAGCGAACACCTGGATATTCGGGTTCGAGAAGTTCGGCCGAATTTCCCGAAAATGTTTAGGTCAATGGGGTCCCGAACTTTTGGGCACTAAAAAGGATGTAAAATAGTCCAGGAAAGGGCTAGAGGGCTGCAAAAGGCAGCAAAATGTAGGCAAATGCCCTGCAAACAAATGTGGATAGGGAAATGAATTAAAATTAAATTAAAAAATTTAAATTAACCAATATCAATTGGAGAGAGGTCCCATAGCAGAGAATCAGGTTTTAAGTCACCCACCAATGGAGAAGGTCACTTTCTGTTATTTAGGCCCCAGCACCCAGACAGGGGAGAGAGGTCCCACAGCAAGGAATAAGGCGTCATATCACCCACCACTGGAGAAGGCCACTTTCAGTTATTTAGGACCCAGCACCCAGACAGAGGAGAGAGGTCCCACAGCCAGGAATAAGGCATCATATCACCCACCACTGGAGAAGGCCACTTTCAGTTATTTAGGCCCCAGCACCCAGACAGAGGAGAGAGGTCCCACAGCAAGGAATAAGGCGTTATATCACCCACCTCTGGAGAAGGCTACTTTCAGTTATATCGGGCCCAGTACCCAGACAGAGGAGAGAGATCCCACAGCAAGGAAAAAGGCGTCATATCACCCACCACTGGAGAAGGCCACTATCAGTTATTTAGGCCCCAGCACCCATACAGAGGAGAGAGGTCCCACAGGAGAGAATCATGCGTCATATCAGCCACCACTGGAGAGGGCCACTTTCAGTTATTTAGGCCCCAGCACCCAGACAGAGGAGAGAAGTCGCATGACAGAGGTTCAGACTTCATGTCACACACCATTGTAACAGGCCACTTTCAGTTATTTAGGCCCCAGCCCCTAGACAGAGGAGAGAGGTCCCATAGCAGAGAATCATGCGTCATATCACCCACCACTGGATAAGGCCACTTTCAGTTATTTCGGCCCCAGCACCCAGACAGAGGAGAGAGGTCGCATGGCAGAGGTTCAGGTTCATGTCACCCAACATTGTAACAGGCCACTTTCAGTTATTTAGGCCCCGGCGACCAGATTGAGGAGAGGTTCATTCAACTTTGGGTTGCACCGCAAGATCATGGTAAGGTTAAAAAAATGAGGATTCAATAAAGAGGTGCCCCGAAGTACAAGAATACATGGTTGAAGGGGAGGCATTTATAAATGTCTATTCTGCACAAGTGAGGGACAGGTCCTGTGGGATCCATGCCTGGTTCATTTTTATGAAAGTCACCTTGTCCACCTTGGCTGTGGACAGGCGGCTGCGTTTGTCAGTAATGATGCCACCCGCCATGCTGAATACACGTTCAGACAAAACGCTGGACGCCGGACAGGCCAGCACCTCCAAGGCATAAAATGCTAACTCTGGCCACGTGGACAAATTGAAGACCCAGAAGTTGAATGGGGCCGAACCATCAGTCAGTACGTGGAGGGATGTGCACACGTACTGTTCAACCATGGTAGTGAAATGCTGCCTCCTGCTAACACGTTCCGTATCAGGTGGTGGTGCAGTTAGCTGTGGCGTGGAGACAAAACTGTTCCACATTTCTGCCATGCTAACCCTGCCCTCAGAGGAGCTGGCCGTGACACAGCTGCGTTGGAAACCTCTCGCTCCTCCTCTGCCTTCGCCTTGGGCTTCCACCTGTTCCCCTGTGACATTTGGGAATGATCTCAGGAGTGAGTCTACCAGCATGCGCTTGTACTCGCACATCTTCCTATCACTCTCCAGTGCCGGAATTAAGGTATGCACATTGTCTTTGTACCGGGGATCCAGCAGGGTGGCAACCCAGTAGTCCGCACACGTTAAAATATGGGCAACTCTGCTATCGTTGCGCACACACTGCAGCATGTAGTCGCTCATGTGTGCCAGGCTCCCCAGAGGTAAGGACAAGCTGTCCTCTGTGGGAGGCGTATCCTCATCGTCCTCCGTATTCCCCCAGCCACGCATCAGTGATGGGCCTGAGCTGTGTCGGGTGCCACCCCGCTGTGAACCTGCTTCATCCTCATCCTCCTCCACTTCTTCCTCATCCTCCTCGTCCTCCAGTAGTGGGCCCTGGCTGGCCACATTTGTACCTGGCCTTTGCTGTTGCAAAAAACCTCCCTCTAAGCCACTTCTAAGAGACTGGCCTGAAAGTGCTAAAAATGACCCCTCATCCTCCTTCTCCTGGGCCTCCTCCTCTTCCATAATCGCCCTAAGCGTTTTCTGAGGAGACATAGAAGTGGTTTTGTAACGCTGATAACGGTGTCATCGCCACTGGCCATGTTGGTAGAGTACTCAAAACAGGGCACACAGGTCTCGCATGGAGGTCCAATCATTGGTGGTGAAGTGGTGCTGTTCCGCAGTGCATCTGACGCGTGCGTGCTGCAGCTGAAACTCCACTATGGCCTGCTGCTGCTCGCACAGTCTCTCCAGCATGTGCAAGGTAGAGTTCCACCTGTTGGGCACGTCTCATATGAGGCGGTGAGCGTTAAGGCCGAAGTTCCACTGTAGCGCAGACAGGCGAGCAGCGGCAGGATGTGAACGCCGGAAGCGCGCACAGACGGCCCGCACTTTATGCAGCAGCTCTGACATGTCGGGGTAGTTGTGAATGAACCTCTGCACCACCAAATTCAACACATGCGCCAGGCAAGGGATGTTCGTCAAACCGGCTAGTCCCAGAGATGCGACGAGATTTCACCCATTATCACACACCACCAGGCCGGCTTGAGGCCCACCGACAGAAACTCGTCGGTCTGTTGTTCAATACCCCGCCACAACTCCTGCGCGGTGTGGGGCCTGTCCGCCAAATACATGAGTTTCAGAATGGCCTGCTTACATTTTCCCCGGGCTGTGCTGAAGTTAGTGGTGAAGGTGTGTGGCTGACTGGATGAGCTGGTTGAAGCAGAGGAGGAGGAAGCCGAGTAGGAGCAGGGGGCTACAGGAGGCAAAGAATGATGCCCTGCGATCCTTGGCGGCGGAAGGACGTGCACCAAGGAACTCTCCCCCTGGGGCCCAGCCGTCACTACATTTACCCAGTGTGCAGTTAGGGAGATATAGCGTCCCTGGCCGTGCTTACTGGTCCACGTATCTGTGGTTAGGTGGACCTTGCCACAGATGGCGTTGCGCAGTTCACACTTGATTTTATCGGATACTTGGTTGTGCAGGGAAGACACGGCTGTCTTGGAGAAGTAGTGGCAGATGGGAACAACATACTGTGGGACAGCCATGGCCATCAGCTGTTTGAAGCTTTCAGTGTCCACCAGCCTGAAAGACAGCATTTCAAAGGCCAGGAGTTTAGCATCCCTTACTAAATGTTTTCCTCATTGTTACCGTTCACCAAGCACAAAAAGAAGCACAATAAGAAAAAAAACTATTTGGCCTAATGTATTGATTTCAAATTCAAGCCTTTTCTTACAGGCACCTAACACTATCTGCCTATTAATTTATGTACCGTATTACACCAATCCAGGCACAGCAGTAACCACTGATTTAGGGGAATATCTATTGTAGGACTAGTATTTAGGCCCTGGATGAAAGGTATCCTTTTATGGACAGATTTACACTTGGAGATGCACAGTAGCGTGTATAAAAATATGTAGGATTATGCCTTCAGCAATTGTATTGTAACACTTTGTGTAAAATTACCTTTAACGGAGAAAACGGAGAAATGCAATGGGAGATGCACGTTAGCGTGTGAAGTTATTGAGGATGACTCTCTCAGCAGTTGTATATACACCTTGAGTATAATATACCCTTTTACGGACAGATTAACACTTGGCCTGCAACAGCTGGAACACCAGATTCAGGGTATTGCTATATTGGCAATTGAATTTCACCCCAGAAAAAAATATACCCTGTTACGAACAGATTTAAACCTGGCCTGCAACAGCTGGAACACCAGATTCAGGGTATTGCTATATTGGCAATTGAATTTCACCCCAGAAAAAAATATACCCTGTTACGGACAGATTTAAACTAGGCCTGCAACTGCTGGAACACCAGATTCAGGGTATTGCTATTTTGGCAATTGAATTTCACCCCAGAACAAAATATATCCTTTGCAGGACACTGTGAAACTTGGCCAGCCACAGCTGAAACCACTGATTTATGGTATTGCTATTTTGGCAATTGAATTTCACCCCAGAACAAAATAAGTAACCAAAATAAGTAACAAACGCTAGCTGATTGGCTGCTGTGCGGCCCTTCAAAAAGCGGGAAGAAATAGCCGAACAACGGACCCCAAAATTCGGTACGAACCCGAACTATGTTCGAACTGTTCGCTCAACAATAATTTTAATCAGTTTTTTCTTTAACACATCGAGGGTTAGCAGCCAAACAACAATCAAAATTTATTGCCCTGATTCTGCGGTTTACAGAAACACTCCACATGTGGTCGTAAACTGATAATAGGGCGGATGGCAAGGCACAGAAGGAAAGGAGCGCCATATGGTTTTTGGAGAGCAGATTTTGTCCCATTTGAAGCCCCCCTTTACAGTAGAAACTTCCAAAAATTGACCCCATTTTGGAAACTAGGGGATAAGGTGCCACTTTTATTGGCACTGTTTTGGGGTACATATGATTTTTAATTGCGCTATATTATGTTTTTTGTGAGGCAAGGTAACAAAAAAAGGGCTGTTTTGGCACTGTTTTTATTTCTTACAAGATTCATCTGACAGAGTAGATCATGTGATATTTTTATAGAGCAGGTCCTTACGGACGCGGCGATACCTAATATGTATACCTTTTTGTTATTTATTTAGGTTTTACACAATAATAACATTTTTGAAACAAAAAATTCATGTTTAGTCTGAGAGCCATAGTTTTTATATTTTTTGGGCGATTGTTTTAGGTAGGGCCTCATTTTTTGAAGGATTATTGGTATTATTTTGGGTGACTTGCGCCTTTTTGATCACTTTGTGTTGGAATTTTTGTGATGTAAAGTGACAATAAATGCCATTTTTAACATGGTTTTTACTATTTTTTTTACGGTGTTCACCAAAGGAGTTGGGTCATGTGATATTTTTATAGAGCTGTTTTTTACGGACGCGGTAATACCAATTATGGATGTGTATTTTTTATATTTTTTTATGACAAATGGATTTGAGAAAATACTATTTTTATTTTATTTTTATTTATTTTTTTCACTTTTTTTCTATTACTTATCAAGACCCATCTGGATCCTGAAGATCCAGTGGGCCTGATCACAGTACAGTGCATTGCAATAGTCATCTATTACAGTGCACTGTATAGTCAGTGCTACACTTACACTAAGGACCCTTTCACACGGGCGAGTTTTCCGCGCGGGTGCAATGCGTGAGTTGAACGCGTTGCACCCGCACTGAATCCGGACCCATTCATTTCTATGGGGCTGTGCACATGAGCGTTGTTTTTCACGCATCACTTGTGCGTTGCGTGAAAATCGCAGCATTCTCCAGTTTCTGCATTTTTCACGCAACGCAGCTCCCAAAGAAGTGAATGTGGTTTCGGGAAAATCGCAAGCATCCGCAAGCAAGTGCGGATGCAGTGTGATTTTCCCGCATGGTTGCTAACAGACGGGACCCGATCTTTATTATTTTCCCTTATAACATGGTTATAATAATAGCAAAGAATGCTTTGTAGAATGTGGATTAATGGGTTAAAAATAAAAAAACTTAACTCACCTTAGCCACTTGATCGCATGGTTGGCGATCTCTCCTCTCTTCTTCAAGCATTAGCTGCAGTCTAAAGGACCTGTGATGACGTCACATCACATGGTCCAATCACATGGTCCATCACATGGTCCATCTGGGTACCAAACATGCCGATTTTTCCCATTTTTCTGTTTTTTTGGGAAAATTGCGCAGGGCCTCATCAGCCTTAAGTACTTGGCAACCAGGACGCCTTAGTAAGGCGTCCAGTAGCCATGACAACCATCGCGCCGCTGCAATCGCAGCAGCAGCAGTGCAATGGCACAGAGAGAGAGCTCCCTCCCTCTTAACCCCATGGATGCCGCGGGTGGCTGCTGACCGTGGCATCTATGGGGTTAAATGCCCCAGATCGGTGCCTGCACCGATCTGGGGTGTAGCAGCAGAGTGTTAGCTGTGAGCTAACACTCGCTGCTGAATACAGCCGGCAGCAGGAGGAGCGGAGCAGAGGGGGGCACAACCAGGAGGAGGAATGGAGGGGCAGCGGGGCATATGGCCACATGTGGGGGCATAAATTCTATATTGGGGGAACACAAGAGGGGGCATATTTTACTGGGGGCACTTAGTACATTTCAGGCTGCGATCTCCAGAGTGGAGATCGCAGCCTGAAACAGGCATTTTATACTAGAGAGCTCTGATTGGTTAGTCTGCACAGACTAACCATTCAGAGCAATCCTCTGCAAGTGACCACTCTGATTGGTCCCTTGCCAGCATGCCCAGGCTCTGAGCTGTCCGTGACAGCTGCAGAGCAGGGAGAGAAGCTTTAATCCAAGCGTTTTGTAGCGCTCGGATTAAAGATCCACCATGACGTCTATACACATGCTAGCTGTGGTGGTTGGGAAGGGGTTAAACCCAGAAGAGAGGCACAATCCCGTGCTTACATTGCCTACAATGTTTACATGTCCAGAGAGGTCCCTTCATTACCCATCCACAAACAGGTAAATTTATTGACATTAAAGGTTTCTTTACTTGCGATTCCGAATATGTTGTGTATATGATAAAATTTATACTTAGGCCTCATGTACACGACCATATGTTTGGTCCGCGTCCGAAAAGCATATTTTGCGGCTCGGGCACGAACCTATTTACTTCAATGGGGCCACAAAAGATGCGGACAGCACTTCGTGTGCTGTCCGCATCCATTGCTCCGATCCGTGGCCCTGCAAAAAAAATAGAGCATGTCCTATTCTTGTACGTTTTGCGGATTTGGCATTTCTACAATGGGCCGCGTTCTGTTCTACAAATTGCGGAACGGAACGCTGAGCAGCTTCAGTGTTTTGCGGATCTGCGGTTTGCGGACCGCAAAACACATACGGTCGTGTGCATGAGGCCTTAGGGAGGCCTAGTGGATCCACACCTTACAGACCCTTTGCCCTAGAGGCAAAAACAGGGAGTATGAGATACAGAGTCTCCTCTAATACACCCCCTCGCCTACACTGAATGAGCACCATGGCCTACATTTCCATGTAGACAATGATATAATAGTAGAATATGATATAAAGTTTGATCATATAATGATTACTTTATGTACTAGGTTGTTTGAACATACAATTGACCTCATTTCTGTATTCATCCTACACACCCCTTGAACATTTCCTTTGGGACCACGTGCTGCAAGACAATATCCTTTTTCCAGGTTACATACTCACACTTTCCACTTTTCGCTTTCCACTCTCTTCCTTTCTTCTTCTTCCTTCATTCTCTCCATGAAATCTTATCTACTTACATGTAGACAACTAGAGACCATGTTATCTTGTTTTTACCCTTCAAATGGACATAGACCTCTTGTTTAGTGTTGAGCGAACAGTTCGAGCATATTTCGAGTTCGTAACGAATTTTGGGGTGTTCGTGACACGGACCCGAACCTTTTTTAAAAAAGTTAGGGTTCAGGTCCGATGTTCGGTGATTTCTTCCCGCTTTCTGAAGGGCTGCACAGCAGCGAATCAGCTAGCGTTTTACTTCTTGCCCTAAGAAGCCATCACAGCCATACCTACTAATGGCATGGATGTGATTGGACAAGTGCAGCATGTGACCCAGCCTCTATTTAAGCTGGAGTCACGTAGCGCCACACGCAACACTGCTCTGATTAGTGTAGGGAGAGGACGCAGCTTCTGTGAGGGCGAGATTAGGCAGGGTCAGCAAAAAAAAACAAAAATCGATTGAAATGATCAATCTACAGCTGTGAATGATTCAACTTCTGCTAGTTAATTTCTCACTGGTTTTTAGGCTGCACAGAGCGTTTTTCTCTCGCTTTGATCGGCAGCCATTTTGTGTCTTGTGGTGAACCAGCACAAGCTGCCACCAAGTCCATCAATACTATTTTTTTTTTTTTGCTATATCCTACATCAGGGGCTTGGCTGTGCTTATTGTCCCCCCTAGAAACTCAGGATAGAAATTTCTATATTATTAAGGGGTTAAATTCAATTGCTATGGCTGGACAAGTTTAATAGTGTCCGGCAAAGGATATATTTTTTTCTGGGGTGAAATTTAATTGCCAAAATAGCAATTCCCTGAATCTGGTGTTCCAGCTGTGACTGGACAATTTCACTAGTGTCCGTCAAACGATATATTATTTTCTGGGGTGAAAGTCAGTAGCAAAAATAGAAATACAGTAAATCTGATGTTCCAGCTGTTGCAGGACTAGTTTAAATATGTCCGTAAAAGGGTATATTTTTTTCTGGTGTGAAATTCAATTGCCAAAATAGCAATACCTTAAATCAGTGGTTTCAGCTGTGGCTGGCCAAGTTTTATAGTGTCCGTCACAGGAAAGATTTTGTTCTGGGGGGAAATTCAATTGCCGAAATAGCAATACCATAAATCAGTGGTTTCAGCGGTGGCTGGCCAAGTTTTATAGTATCCGTCACAGGATAGATTTTGTTCTGGGGTGAAATTTAATTTCCAAAATAGCAATACCCTGAATCTGGTGTTCCAGCTGAGACTGGACAATTTCCCTAGTGTCCGTCAAAGGATATATTATTTTCTGGGGTGAAAGTCAGTAGCAAAAATAGAAACAACAGTAAATCTGTGGTTTAAGCTGTGGCTGGCCAAGTTTAATAGTGTCCGTCAAAGGATAGATATTGTTCTGGGGTGAAATTTAATTGCCAAAATAGCAATACCCTGAATATGGTGTTCCAGCTGTTGCAGGCCTAGTTTAAATCTGTCCGTAAAAGGGTAAATTTTTTTCTAGTGTGAAATTCAATTGCCAAAATAGCAATACCGTATATCTGGTGTCCCAGCAGTGGCTGAACAAGTTTAATAGTGTCAATCAAAGCATATATTTTTTTCTGGGGTGAAATTCAATTGCCAAAATAGCAATACCGTAAATCTGGTGTCCCAGCAGTGGTTGGCAAAGTTTATTAGTATCCGTCAAAGGATTATTTATTTTTTTCTGGGATGAGATTCACTTGCCAATATAGCAATACCCTGAATCTGGTGTTCCAGCTGTTGCAGGACAATTGTTAATCTGTCCGTAAAAGGGTAAATCACACTCAGCATGCATCTCCAAGTATTTTTCTTCCCGTAAAAGGGTATATTACTAGAGTTGAGCGAACTCGACCTGAACTTTATCCCGAACCTGAACCCCATTGAAGTCAATGGGGACCCGAACTTTTGGGCACTAAAAAGGCTGAAAAATAATCCAGGAAAGGGCTAGAGGGCTGCAAAAGGCAGAAAAATGTAGGTAAATGCCCTGCAAACAAATGTGGATAGGGAAATTAATTAAAATAAAATAAAATTAACCAATATCACTTGGAAAGAGGTCCCATAGCAGATAATCATGCGTCATATCACCCAACACTGGAGAAGGCCACTTTCAGTTATTTCGGCCCCAGCACCCAGACAGAGGGGAGAGGTCCCACAGCAAGGAATAAGGCATCATACCACCCACCACTGGAGAAAGCCACTTTCAGTTATTTAGGCCCCAGCACCCAGACAGAGGAGAGAGGTCCCACAGCAGAGAATCATGCGTCACATTACCCACCACTGGAGAAGACCACTTTCAGTTATTTAGTCCACGGCACCCAGACAGAGGAGAGAGGCCACATGGCAGAGGTTCAAGCTTAATGTCACCCACCTTTGTAACAGGCCACTTTCAGTTATTTAGGCCCCGGCACCCAGATTGAGGAGAGGTTCATTCAACTTTGGGTTGCACCGCAATATTATGGTAAAGTTAAAAAAATGAGGATTCAATAAAGAAGTGCCCCGGGGTACAAGAATATATGGTTGAGGGGGAGGCAGTTATAAATATCTATTCTGCACAAGGGAGGGACAGGTCCTGTGGGATCCATGCCTGGTTCATTTTTATGAAAGTCACCTTGTCCACGTTGGCTGTGGACAGGCGGCTGCGTTTGTCAGTAATGACGCCCCCTGCCGCTCTGAATACACGTTCAGACAAAACGCTGGCAGCCGGGCAGGCCAGCACCTCCAAGGCATAAAAGGCTAACTCTAGCCAAGTGGACAATTTGGAGACCTAGAATTTGAATGGGGCCGAACCATCAGTCAGTTCGTGGAGGGGTGTGCAGATGTACTGTTCAACCATGTTAGTGAAATGCTGCCTCCTGCTAACATGTTCCATATCAGGTGGTGGTGCAGGTGGTGGTGCGCTCAGAGGAGCTGGCCGTGACACAGCTGCATTGGCGACCTCTTGCTCCTCCTCTGCCTTCGCCTTGGGCTTCCACCTGTTCCCCTGTGACAATTGGGAATGATCTCAGGAGCGCGTCTACCAGCGTGCACTTGTACTCGCGCATCTTCCTATCACGCTCCAGTGCAGGAAGTAAGGTGGGCACATTGTCTTTGTACCGGGGATCCAGCAGAGTGGCAACCCAGTAGTCCGCACACGTTAAAATGTGGGCAACTATGCTGTCGTTGCGCAGGCACTGCAGCATGTACAAAAATGATAGGTATCTACCTCTATGACCAACATATGCTCGTAGGGCAAGTGACCACTTGCTACCCAATATTAGACAACAAAATGAAAAAAGGGGGTGCAATAATATAAAACGTACCGTTTACTTCCTCAATTAAAATATATAATCGATTTCAATACATCATTAAACACATGATCAGCGTAAGTCATTCCATTCAGACATAAAATCTCAATTGATCAGAGCACCAATTACATTCCATGCGTCCGGGAGAGAGAAAATGTACAGGAAGTAATCAGTATATAGTCAGCCCTAGTGCAGCCCTACTTGGCCTAACAGTCCCTGGGCCTACTAACAGTGTCCTATCCCACAAGGGACAGCACCGTTACCGGATCCTGTCACTAGATACACTGCCCCTAATTAGGTACTGTTAATGGCACAAGTCTCCCGACACATATATGAACCTTGCTACTAAGAGGTACCGCCGACCTCAAATTAAGTTAATATTGCAAGAGGTCTGAATTGAGCATGGTATCCCGTAACTATCCAAAAACATGGAAAAATATTACTTATCGATTGGTGTTTCTATAGACGTGTCAAATTCCATCCCAGTTGATTATGTCAGCCTGCATGTGCTATCCCGACGCGTTTCATCTCTAGTCAGGCTTATTATGTGGCCCAGAGAATCTTCAGGGGGCATAAGGCCACCAATGGGTATGGGAGTATAGCAAATCAAATACGCTCCTATTGATAATTGACCGGTATGACGTATGGTCCAGATCGGTCAAGTGGAGCTCCTGCAGGGACCGATGTGTCCCGTGCGCCCGTTTGGAAGGAATGCGCTCTTGAGCAAAGAACGGTGCCCTGCGATCCTTGGCTGCGGAACGACGTGCGCCAAAGAACCCTCCGCCTGGGGCCCAGCCGCCACTACATTTACCCAGTGTGCAGTTAGGGAGATATAGCGTCCCTGGCCGTGCTTACTGGTCCACGTATCTGTGGTTAGGTGGACCTTTCCACAGATGGCGTTGCGCAGTGCACACTTGATTTTATCGGATACTTGGTTGCGCAGGGAAGGCATGGCTGTCTTGGAGAAGTAGTGGCAGCTGGGAACAACATACTGTGGGACAGCCATGGCCATCAGCTGTTTGAAGCTGTCTGTGTCCACTAGCCTGAGAGGATGTGCCACCGACACCACCACCTGCGTCACCAAGCATCTCCACCATGTCACACGGCAGCGTTCAGCTCTCCATCTCACAAACCTTGTAAAGAAAGCATAAATTCCCACCTAGCCACCCTCGAGCCCTGGGCCAGAATGCCAGCATTTCAAAACTACTGGCCTTTGAAATGCTGTCATTCAGGCTAGTGGACACAGACAGCTTCAAAAAGCTGATGGCCATGGCTGTCCCACAGTATGTTGTTCCCAGCCACCACTACTTCTCCAAGACAGCCGTGCCTTCCCTGCACAACCAAGTATCCGATAAAATCAAGTGTGCACTGCGCAACACAATCGGTGGCAAGGTCTACCTAACCACAAATACGTGGACCAGTAAGCATGGCCAGGGACAATATATCTCCCTAACTGCACACTGGGTAAATGTAGTGGCGGCTGGGCCCCAGGCGTAGAGTTCCTTGGCGCAAGTCCTTCTGCCGCCAAGGATCGCAGGGCATCATTCTTTGCCTCCTGTAGCCTCCTCCTCCTACTCAGCTTCCTCCTTCTCTGCTTCCACCAACTCATGCAGTCAGCAGTGGCGGATTAACATAGGAGCGCCCACATACTGCGGCGGGGCACGGGAGCGAATAGTTCCCTGCCCCGCCGCCTATCACCGCCATAGGCTTCAGGCCTAGTAGGCCTGAGGCCTATGTCGTGGTATAAGCCCGGCGTGCGCGATGACATCATCGCGCGGCGCGCGTGATGACGTCATTGTGCGCCTGTATAGTGACGCGCGCACGCTCTGATGTACGCGCGCCTGCCACAGCATACAGGTAAGTATTAGCTCTTTATTTTTTTTGTGTGTGTGTGCTAACTTGGGGGGGATATTAGGGACAGTAAGGGACAGTAGGGCATGTTTCCATGGGGGCAAATTAGTTAATGAATGGCAGTTGTGGGGGCAAATTAGTTAATGAATGGCAGTTGTGGGGGCAAACTAATTAATGGATGGCAGTGTGGGGAAAATTAATTAATGGATGGCAGTTGTGGGGGCAAATTAATGAATGGCAGTTGTGGGGGCAAACTAATTAATGGATGGCAGTGGGGAAAATTAATGGATGGCAGTGTGGGGAAAATTAATGGATGGCAGTGTGGGGAAAATTAATGAATGGATGGCAGTGTGGGGGCAAATTAATGGATGGCAGTTGTGGGGGAAATTAATTAATGGATGGCAGTGTGGGGGCAAATTAATGGATGACCGTGTGGGGGCAAATTAATGGATGACCGTGTGGGGGCAAATTAATGGATGACCGTGTGGGGGCAAATTAATGGATGACCGTGTGGGGGCAAATTAATGGATGACAGTGTGGGGGCAAATTAATTAATAGATGGGAGTCTGGGGAAATTACTATATGGGGACAGTGTGGGGAAATTACTATATGGGGGCAGTGTGAAGGGAAAATACTATATGGGGGCAGTGTGGGGAAATTACTGTATAGGGGCAGTGTGAAGGGAAAATACTATATGGGGGTAGTGTGGGGTATTGGGGGACACTATACAGGGATTATTACCTGGAGCACAATATAGGATGTTAGTATTACTGGGGGCACTCTAGGGGACATTATAACTGCTGTAGACACTATAGGGATCTTTGGGGTCATTTATAAAACTGTTGTAGTAGAACTGGCTTAGTTGTCCATAGCAACAGATTCCACCTTTCATTTTTGACAGCTCCTCTGGAAAATGAAAGGTGGAATCTGATTGGTTGCTATGGGCAACTAAGCCAGTTCTAATTTACACCAGTTTGATAAATGACCCCAATTATGAGAAATCTAACGTGTCTGTGTAACAAACTCTGTAGGGACGAGATGCGGCGGGAGGAATTAGTCATGGCGGTCTGGGTCAAACGGAGGAGAAGAGGAAAGAGAAGAGCTACATGACAGGAGAAGTCCCTGGATGTAAGAGGTATGTGGTGCTGTATCCTCACTGCTGTGACCTGCGTCTCATCTTCTCCTCCAAGTCTTTATCATAATCATATGTATTTTAAATTTGGCACCTCAAATTTAAATTTTTCACCTGCAGTCCTATGTAACAGCCCAGATAACAGTGATAACTTTCTGTGTGCAGATAATGTACATGTTCCCTGCAGTCCTAGGTAACACCCCACATAACACAATAATTCACTGTGTTATGTGGGGTGTTACATAGGACTGCAGGTTACATCTATGACATCTGTACTCAGAGAGTTATGAGATGGTGGGGGTATGACTCCTGGCAGCCCCGCCAATCAGCTGTTAGAGGAGACCGCGATGTTCCAGTGAGCGCCGCAGCCTCTTTGCTCCTTACCAAGCACGGCGCTGTCCATGTGATAGCACTGTGCTTGGTATTGCAGCTCAGCCCCAATCACTCAGATAGGACAGAGCTGCAGATAGGCCATGTGAACGATGAATGTGATGTCATATGGCCGAGGAAGAGACTGTGACGCTTACAAAGCATCGCAGCCTCTTTATACAGAAAAAAAAACTAAAACCTAAAATGGAGTGGGAGTGGGGGGGGGGGGCCCAAGTTGGGTAGACAGCCCCGGGCCTATCATGCACTTAATCCGCCCCTGGCAGTCAGCCACACACATTCATCACCAACTTCAGCACAGCTTGGGGTAAACGTCAGCAGGCCATTCTGAAACATATGTTTGGGGGACAGGCCCCACACCGAGCAGGAGTTGTAACGGGGTATTGTACAACAGACTGACGAGTGGTTTCTGCCGGTGGGCCTCAAGCCCGGCATTGTGGTGTGCGATAATGGGCAAAATCTCGTCGCAGCACTGGGACTAGCATCAAATCCTGCCATCGCCTGTCTGTGCTACAGCGGAACTTCAGCCTTCAGGCTCACCGCCTCATATGCGACGTGCCCACCAGGTGGACATCCACCTTGCACTTGCTGGAGAGAGTGTGCGAGCAGCTCCAGGCCATAGTGGAGTTTCAGCTGCAGCACGCACGGGTGAGTCACTCAGCGGAACAGCACTACTTCACCACCAATGACTGGGCCTCCATGCGAGACCTGTGTGCCCTGTTGCGCTGTTTAGAGTACTCCACCAACATGGCCAGTGGCGATGACGCAGTTATCAGCGTTACAATACCACTTCTATGTCTCCTTGAGAAAACACTTAGGGCGATGATGGAAGAGGAGGTGGGCCAGGAGGAGGAGGAGGATGAGGGGTCATTTTTAGCACTTTCAGGCCAGTCTGTTAGAAGTGCCTCAGAAGGAGGTTTTTTGCAACAGCAGAGGCCAGGTACAAATGTGGCCAGCCAGGGCCCACTACTAGAGGACCAGGAGGATGAGGAGGAGGTGGAGGAGGATGAGGATAAAGCAGGTTCACAGCGGGGTGGCACCCGACACAGCTCAGGCCCATCACTGGTGCGTGGCTGGGGGGATACGGAGGATGATGACGATACGCCTCCCACAGAGGAAAGCTTGTCCTTACCCCTCGGCAGCCTGGCACACATGAGCGACTACATGCTGCAGTGCCTGCGCAACGACAGCAGAGTTGCCCACATTTTAACGTGTGCGGACTACTGGGTTGCCACCCTACTGGATCCCCGGTACAAAGACAATGTGCCCACCTTACTTCCTGCACTGGAGCGTGATAGGAAGATGCGCGAGTACAAGCGCACGCTGGTAGACGTGCTCCTGAGACCATTCCCAAATGTCACAGGGGAACAGGTGGAAACCCAAGGCGAAGGCAGAGGAGGAGCAAGAGGTCGCCAACGCAGATGTGTCACGGCCAGCTCCTCTGAGGGCAGGGTTAGCATGGCAGAAATGTGGAAATGTTTTGTCTCCACGCCACAGCTAACTGCACCACCACCTGATACGGAACGTGTTAGCAGGAGGCAGAATTTCACTAACATGGTTGAACAGTACGTCTGCACACCACTCCACAAACTGACTAATGGTTCGGCCCCATTCAACTTCTGGGTCTCCAAATTGTCCACGTGGCCAGAGTTAGCATTTTATGCCTTGGAGGTGCTGGCCTGCCCGGCGGCCAGTGTTTTGTCTGAACGTGTATTCAGAGCGGCAGGGGGCGTCATTACTGACAAACGCAGCCGCCTGTCCACAGCCAACGTGAACAAGCTGACGTTCATAAAAATGAACCAGGCATGGATCCCACAGGACCTGTCCCTCCCTTGTGCAGAATAGACATTTATAAATGCCTCCCCTTCAACCATGTATTCTTGTACTCCGGGGCACTTCTTTATTGAATCCTCATTTTTTTAACTTTACCATGATATTGCGGTGCAACCCAAAGTTGAATGAACCTCTCCTCAATCTGGTCGCCGGGGTCTAAATAACTGAAAGTGGCCTGTTACATTGGTGGGTGACATGAAGCTTGAACCTCTGCCATGCGACCTCTCTCCTCTGTCTGGGTGCCGTGGGCTAAATCAGTGTTTCCCAACCAGTGTGCCTCCAGCTGTTGCCAAACTGCAACTCCCAGCATGCCTGGACAGCCTTTGGCTGTGCGGGCATGCTGGGAGTTGTAGTTTGGCAACAGCTGGAGGCACACTGGTTTGGAAACACTGGGCTAAATATCTGGAAGTGGCCTTCGCCAGTGGTGGGTGATATGAAGCCTTATTCCTTGCTGTGGGACCTCTCTCCTCTGTCTGGATGCTGGGGCCTAAATAACTGAAAGTGGCCTTCGCCAGTGGTGGGCGATATGAAGCTTGATTCTGTGCTATGGGACCTCTCTCCTTTGTCTGGGTGCTGGGTCCTAAATAACTTAAAGTGGCCTTCTCCAGTGGTGGGTGACATGACGCCCAATTCTCTGCTGTGGGACCTCTCTCCTTTGTCTGGATGCAGGGGCCTAAATAACTGAAAGTGGCCTTCTCCAGTGGTGTGTGATATGAAGCTTGATTCTGTGCTATGGGACCTCTCTCCTCTGTCTGTGTGCTGTGCGTTAAATGTCTGGAAGTGGCCTTTTCCAGTGGTGGGTGATATGATGCCTTATTCCTTGCTGTGGGACCTCTCTCCTCTTTCTGGGTGCTGGGGCCTAAATAACAGAAAGTGACCTTCTCCATTGGTGGGCTACTTGAAGCCTGATTCTCTGCTATGGGACCTCTCTCCATTTGATATTGGTTAATTTTTATTTATTTCATTTTAATTCATTTCCCTATCCACATTTGTTTGCAGGGCATTTACCTACATTTTGCAGCCCTCTAGCCCTT
Organism: Bufotes viridis; assembly: GCA_033119425.1. Lineage (NCBI taxonomy): Eukaryota > Metazoa > Chordata > Amphibia > Anura > Bufonidae > Bufotes > Bufotes viridis. The sequence continues at coordinate 112,170,574 of CM065593.1, read as the reverse complement.
TCCTGGACTATTTTACGGCCTTTTTAGTGCCCAAAAGTTCGGGTCCCCATTGACTTCAATGGGGTTCGGGTTCGGGATGAAGTTCGGGTCGAGTTCGGATACCGAACCTTTTCGGGAAGTTTGGCCGAACCTCTCGAATCCGAACATCCAGGTGTTCGCTTAACTCTACTCACGTTGCACAACATTGAGTGACCTGTAAGCCACAAGTGCTTCTGCAGCATTGACAGACAGGCTGAAGGTGTGGAACACTTGTGGTAATGAGCAGACAAGCGGCGCGCCTTCACTAGTAGCTCCTGCAAATTGGGGTAGGTTTTGATAAACCGCTGAACCACTAAGTTTAGGACGTACGCTAGGTATGGAATGTGTGTGAGGTTGCTGAGCTCCAAAGCCGCCACCAAGTTACGGCCATTGTCGGACACAACCATGCCTGTTTCTAGGTTGAGTGGCGAGAGCCACATCTCAGTCTTGTCCCTTATACCCTGCCACAGCTCTTCGGCGGTGTGCTGTTTGTCCCCTAAACAGATCAGCACGGCCTGTTGACGCTTACCCACAGCACTGCTACACTGCTTCCAGCTAGCGACTGATGGCTGACTGCTGTTGGAGGTGGAAGTGGAGGAGGAGGCGGCAGGGGAGAAGAAGTGGGGGTTGGAGCCATTAACATAGCTGCTGGCGGAGACCCTGATGGACGTAGTGCCCGCAATACTGGGCGTGAGTAGCACCTGTGCCATCCCAGGGTCTGACTTACTTCCGGTCTCCACAAAATTTACCCAGTGTGCGGTCAGGGAAATGTAGCGTTCCTGGCCACCAACACTTGTTCATGTGTCCATGGTGAGGTGGACCTTCCCCGTAAGTGCATTGGTCAGGGCACGGGTGATGTTCTGGGACACATGCTGGTGTAAGGCGGGCACGGCACACCGTGAAAAATAGTGGCGGCTGGGGATTGCGTACCGAGCGACGGCCGTCGACATCATGCTGAGGAAGTCCTTAGTGTCCACAAGCCTAAATGGCAACATTTCAAGGGCCAGTAATTTCAAAATTACATATTCGGTGCTATGGCCTGTGGGAGGGTGGGTATTTGCGCTTGCGTTCAAATGCCTGTGTTATCGACATTTGGACGCTGCACTGGGACAGGGAAGGGGATGCTGTTGCTGACGGTTCATGCGAAGGTCCAGGGCGAGGGGCATCCGGGCCTGCGCCTTCAACAGGGGATTGGCCAGCTGTACGTAACACAGGGGAAGTGGAGACAGTGGTGGGACCCGCAGACACAGAATGTGGACCCAGGCTTTCGGCCCACTAATTCGGGTGCTTGGATGCCATGTGGCGGATCATGCTGGTGGTGGTGAGGTTGCTAGTTTTCACTCCCCGGGTCATTTACGTACGACATAGGTTGCAAACTACCACTCTTTTGTCGCATGCGCTTTCCTCAAAAAAGCGCCATACTGTGGAACACCTACCCCTTGGCCAGGTAGATTTATGCACGGGGGCGCTCGGTGTAATGGTTGCGGGCCTGTTTGGTTTGGGCCGACATCTCCCTTTTGCCACCCCACTGCCTCTTCCAGACTGTTGCAGTGCTACGGATCCCTCCCTTGCTGTCCTTGCTCGGCTTTTCACTTCCCATATTTGGTCAGTGACCTCATCGTCCACCATCTCCTCTTCCTCACTCTGCTCATCCTCCTGACTTGACCTAACCACCAACTCAGTGATTGCCAACTGTGTCTCATCATCATCCACCTCATGAACGAATGATTGCGGTTCACCACCGTCATCTTCTTGAGACTGTGAAGGCTCAAGAGGTTGGGAATCAGGGCACAATATCTCAGGTACCTCTTAAAGCGTGCTTGGCGAGAGAGCCAAACAAAGTACTGACGATGAAAAGAGATCATGTGAATATCCGAGTATGGGATCACTTGTTTGGCCAGACGTGACATGGTGGGAGGAAGGAGTATCAGAGTGAGGATTCGGTTGACCAGACTCTTGGCTACAGAGTCTAGAGTTTGTGGAGAAGAGGGGTGGTGCTTAACCGACTGGAAGCATTATCTTCTGCAATCCAACAAACCACCTGTTCGCAATGGCCCGACTTGGACAGTGTTGTCCTGCACTGCCCTGCTAATTTGGACATGAAGATGGTGTCAAGGATGGAGAACAGTTAGCAGAAACTGATAAATAATGACAGACTGGCTTGATCCAAAACTAAGGAGCATATAGTTGAGCCCTTTAAAACCCTAAGAGCTCTCTCTGACTGCTACACATGCAAAGGCCTCAATGGTAGATGATTGCATGCCCACGTACCTAAGACTGTGTGACACCTGAAAACCCTATAGTAGTGAGGGCACACGGCCACCGGCTCCCTGCACTGAATACGGAGGGAGTCAGGGTCACCTAGAATCAAGCCAGCAAACAAAACACAAAGTAAACGGAATGCACTTATCTTAGAGCAAAACAACTGCAGCCTCCAGCAGCACACATTTCATCCAGGAAGTAATATAAACCGCAAAGAGGATCAGTATGAAAGGAAATATAAAGCAAGCCAATTAATCAAGATAAGAGACAGCTGAGGGAGAGAAAGGAACTGAGCAAAGTGAAACCAAAACAAAGAACGTCTTGCAGAAGACAGGGAGGAACCTCTGACCGACCGTCTCCCAGAATCGGCGGTGACAGATGGGTAAGGTGGATTTTTTTTTCTTTTTTCTGGTGCACTTCCAGCAGGCACAGTTTCATTGCGCCCAGGGCCACGGCCTCTGCTTGCACCATCAGCATCACGCCCAGGGCCACAGCCTCTGCTTGCATCATTAGCATCACGCCCAGGGCCACGGCCTCTGCTTGCACCATCAGCATCACACCCAGCTCCACGGCCTCTGCTTGCACCATCAGCATCACACCCAGCGCCACGGCCTCTGCTCTCACCATCAGCATCACGCCCAGAGCCGCGGCCTCTGCTTGCACCATCAGCATCACACACCACTCCCCTTTGTGCTCGCCTTCTTCATAATAATGGTTTTGTCTGTAGATGTGGCACAGATTGTTTTACTGTCCGCTAAAGACACAGTTTTCTGATGCATGACAATACTGTATACAGAAAAATTTAGATTTTTGGCACTACCGTAGCCCAGAGATAATGACATTTTTATAACACACACTTTATAGGCTTGCTATAATGTACTGTAGACAGAGAAAAACAAATTTTAGGCACTACAGTAGGTCCCAGATAATGAAATTTTTACAGTACACACTGTATTGGCTTGCTGTAATGTACTGTAGACAGAGAAATACAAAATTTCGGCACTACACTAGCCAAGAGATAATGTAATTCTTATAGTACACACTGTATTGGTTTGCTGTAATGTATTAAATACAGAAAAATAAATATTTTCAGGATTACATTAGATATGGTATCACGTGTTTGGGCCAGCCACTCAGTGTAAGGCTTACAGCTAACATTGCTATGGCCTTACACTTAGGGGGAATTACAGGGTACAATTTACCCCAGTCCAGATGGGTTTGTAATACCTATGGGTAGGGGATAGGATAAGGAGGGAGGGGGCTGCTGGGTCTCTGCCCCTACTATGCACCCTAACAGTCCCTTATCCTAATCACAACAACTCCTTTACTGTCCCTATAAACTTCCCTGAACAGTGCCTGACTGCCCAGCTTCGTCCTGAAGGGGAAGGGAAAAAGGGGGGTAGGAGACCCTGAGTTACAAACCCACCTAAGTCAGGTGTTGTGTACCCAGAGCCCTGGGACACAACCACACTAACACAAATGCTTAATTAAGAAAAATACAGTGCATCCTGCATATCCAATAGCTCAGGCATCACAGGTCATGTGAACACCCATATTCAGCTATATGGATAGATGCTGGAATCTGCACCTCAGATACACCATGCATAACCCGACGCGTTTCTCTGGTCTTGCCAATTCATCAGGGGTCATTGACACAAAAAAGCATACAGGAACAATGACAATGAATGTCTTGGTATTTAATGTCTAAATGTAAGCTAGCAACCACACACTGCTTTGGCGATGTACCAATATGCCAAATCTACAGTGGGAGGTTACAAGCAGAAGGATTACTTATCTCGGGCGAAGCAGTCAGTGGACATGTTCCCAGGATTGCAGGCTGAGCAGTATACTTCTTGTTGACCCGGCAGCTGGAGTCCGCGTATGGCAGCACCGCTCCAACAGCCGGCACGGCCACACTATTTGAAGCCGTCCGCACTAATCAGACCGCCCATAGTTCTGATCACATAACCCATCACATGGCCATACACGTCATGGTCAAGTGGGGTATCATGTGATCGCAGGTCCTGCGACCACACTATGTCGGAACAAGGTATGTAGAGAGGCTGGCAAGTAAGGGGCGGGCAAGAGATATTCAAGCCCCACCCACCTCTCCCACATACAGAAGATGCTCCACAAGAGTATAGAATTTTTAACCCCCGCAGAAATACTGCGGTAGACGTTTGTGCAGGGGTAAACTTACAGGGCAAAGTTCCGCCGCACTTTTAGACTGAGATATTGAATCAGTATATGAGGGCCGCTGTTCGACACTTAGTAGTGTCAGAACAGTTGCCCAGAGTACTTCTTGCCAGTGGAGGGTTCAAAGGTAATGAGTTAAAGTTGTTAGCAACGCCCCCCACCAAAAAGGTTGGGGACATTACATTACAGAGGCATTCACTGATATTCAGAGATATATAAATATATATATCTACAGCGAGATGGACAAAGTAGAAGTGAGTCTACATGGAAGCTGCGCAGGAGAGTTTCGGGGTTAAATGAAACAGCCAAATGATAGCTGTTCATTCAAACACCTTGGTTGGACACTTTTTAATTCAAAAATCCACCAAGTTTCTCTTTGGAGGATTTTTTGGTCCCAGTCTCCCCCCTAGATGGAGGTGGGACTACCTCAATGCCCATAAACCGGACCTGTGAGTAGTCCCCTCCATGGATCGATGTCATATGGCGTGCCAAGGGGGTATCTTTTGCTTGGCGTAGGTCCCCCAGATGTTCCCCTATCCTCCTGCACAGCTCTCGTCTTGTCTTGCCCACGTATTTCAGGCCACAACCACATTGTGCCCGGTATATTACCCCTCTTGTGCGACAACTCACGAATTGTTTGATCTCATATGTTTTATGGGTCACATGGCTCTTAAAGGTATGGCCCTGCCTAATATACGGGCAATTCAAAAGAAATGGATGGCACTGTGCATTTATCGAGGTCCGGGTGCACGGTCAGCAGGTCGGGGCCCCATCAAATGCAATGAATGGACCGGCACTCCGCAATTTTTGTGTACAAAATTTCTTTATTCGTCACCCATATGTGACGCGCGTTTCGGCACAAGCATGTGCCTTTGCAGAGTTATGCATATTAACATATACATCTCTATAGAGCCCGAGTATTATAGTCAGTGGTTCATTGCTCAAGCGTTATTAAGGGCTAAAACATATCACACCCATACACAGGACAACAAATTCCAGTCCGGGGTCACTTTACATGTGACAGTAGTTTTGTTATCTACTTACTAAAATGTCTGTGTCGGTTGTGTAATGTTGGGGAGACCACAATGTGCATAAAAGATCGGGTGGGAAAACACAAATCTACAATTAGAAAAGAAAACACTTTGTTACCCATTCCTCAGCATTTTATTGGAAAAAAACATCGCATCTTACAACTGCGTTTTCAAATTATAGAAGAAGTGACTCTACCTCGACGTGGAGGAAACAGGATTCAGATGCTACACCAACATGAAGAATATTGGATTCATCGGCTTGAAACACTTGCCCCGAAGGGTTTGAACAAGGAATACTCATTGAATAGTTTCATTTGAAACCAGTTTATTGAACGTATAGTGTCAAAATGTATGTACAGTACTTAAATATATTGCGCATCAGGTTCTCACAATAGACCACTGACTATAATACTCGGGCTCTATAGAGATGTATATGTTAATATGCATAACTTTTTAGTTTGCATTTGTGTTACTTAGCAACATGACGCCACAGTCATGTGATCAGGGGGCGGGTTATTTAAAGGTATCTTTTTCCTGTGGGATTGAGCAACGATCACTAATTGTTTGACAAAGGCACATGCTTGTGCCGAAACGTGCGCCACATATGGGTGACGAATAAAGAAATTTTCTACACAAAGATTGCGGAGTGCCGGTCCATTCATTGCATAATATACGGGCATGTGATACAGCCGCTATAATGGTACGAGCCACTAGGTGGTCTCAACCAATTTGTCAGTACTGAAGTTGTGCCAGAGTAGTGGCTGTGTACAACATGATTACGTATATTGCGTCCTCTGCGGTAAGTTACTTGCGGATTAGGAGTCACCACTTTAGCTATATCAGGGTCCAGCAAAAGGGTTCCCGAATGTCTCGTCAGAATTATTTTTATCTCCTCCCCCCCGTGTCATACAGTTGTGTTCAAAATTATTCAACCCCCACTGAAATTGAGTGTTTTGGCCAGTTTGACATTGATTTCGATCATTCCAGTCATCTTGTTTACAATTAAATCAAATAGCAACATAACATTTATAATGAAATAACCACAAATGTCTTTTCTGTGCTCACATCATTATCAGTTTTATTCAACCCCCAAGTGACATTTAATCTTAGTACTTAGTACAACATCCTTTTCCAGTTATCACAGCTTTTAAACGTGAAGCATAGCTTGACACAAGTGTCTTGCAGTGATCTACGGGTATCTTCGCCCATTCTTCATGGGCAAAAGCCTCCAGTTCAGTCACATTCTTAGGCTTGCGAGCTGCAACTGCTTTCTTTAAGTCCCACCAGAGGTTCTCAATCGGATTTAAGTCTGGTGACTGCGATGGCCACTTCAAAATGTTCCAGCCTTTAATCTGCAACCATGCTCTAGTGAACTTGGAGGTATGCTTGGGATCATTGTCCTGTTGAAAGGTCCAACGTTTCCCAAGCCTCATCACATTTTCATCCAATATCTCCTGGTACTGAAGAGAATTCATGGTACCTTGCACACGCTAAAGCTTCCCTGTACCTGTAGAAGCAAAACAGCCCCAAAGCATGATTGACCCCCCGCCATGCTTTACAGTAGGCAAGGTGTTCTTTTCTTCATAGGCCTTGTTCTTCCTCCTCCAAACATAGCGTTGATCCATGGGCCCAAACAGTTCTAATCAGTCCACAGAACACTATCCCAAAACTTTTGTGGTTTGTCCACATGACTTTTGGCATACTGCAGTCGACTCTTCTTATTCTTTGGAGACAGCAAGGGGGTGCGCCTGGGAGTTCAAGCATTGAGGCCTTCATTACACAGTGTGCGCCTTATTGTCTGAGCTGAAACTTCAGTACCCACATCTGACAAATCTTTTTTCAGTTCCTCAGCAGTCACACGGGGACTTTTTTTCACTTTGCACTTCAGGTAGCGCACAGCAGTCGAAGTCAGCATTTTCTTTCTGCCACAACCAGGTAGCGTTTCAACAGTGCCCTTTGCCTTGAATTTGCGAATGATGCTTCCTATGGTGTCTCTTGGTTCGTTTAACATCTTTGCAATCTTCTTATAGCCATTGCCCTTCCTGTGAAGAGAAATCACCTCTTCACTTGTCTTCCTGGACCCTTTTCTTGACTTCACCATGTTTATAAACACACCAGTAAATGTCTAGAAGGAGCTGAGTATCACAGTCATTTTAAATCTGCCTAATTGGTGCTTATTATGCTTGGTTGCTGCTCCTTGACATCCACAGGTGTTTTTTTAATACCTGATCGAAAACACTTGAATAAACCTCTGTTCCTAAGAGTGGTAGTCTTTAAGGGGTTAAATAATTGTGTCAATGAAGAAATCACAAAAAAAAAACATTTAATACTGTATTACAAAAACAATTGATGCCATTTTAGTTGCATTTGGTTCTTTAAAAAGTCCTTGTAAGATTTCATTCTGAACACAATTAAAAACGTACACTAAATTCCCTAAAACCCTTTACAGCATTGGGGGTTGAATAATTTTGAACACAACTGTATGTGGCAATTATGCGTATAACATTTTTCCCACCACCAGGTTCCTTCGAATGCAATAAACCTGTGCAGTCAGAGGTTAGTGCTCTTTGATACGCCATTCTCAGCACATAATCCGGGAAGCCTTTTGCCAGGAACCTCTGGCGGAGGTCCCCTGCCTGTTCCTTGAATTGCCGGATAGTGGAACAATTCCTCATCATACGGAGGTATTGTCCCATGGGGATCCCTTGTTTGAGTGGCTCCAGATGGTAGCTCCCCCAATCGAGGAGGGAGTTAGTGGCCGTTGGTTTTCTAAATGTTTCCGTACAAATTTCCCCCTCCGGTCCTCTATCAATATGGATGTCCAGAAACGGCAGGGATTATATGGATGTCTCATGTGTGAACCGCAGGCCCAGGTTGTTGACATTGAGGGTCTTCAACAGTTGTGAGAAGGTGTTCACCGACCTCCGCCAGATAATGAAGATGTCATCAATATATCTGGCCCACATCACCACTGGCATGGTGAGTGGGCTTGGGGGGGGGGGGTCAGTGAACACCACCTCCCTCTCCCACCAGCCCAGGAAAAAGTTAGCATACGATGGGGCACAAGGACTCCCCATCGCGGTGCCTCTGAGCTGGTGGTAGTAGGACCCATCAAAGACAAAAAAGTTACATGTCAGGATAAAGTGCTACAACTTAAGGATTAACGCATTATGATTGGCAAACTGGCAACCCCTAGTGGTCAGAAACTGTTCCACTGCACTAAGGCCCAAGTCATGTGGAATGGAGGAATATAATGCTTCCACATCTATGGATGCTAGGAGACAGTCATCTTCCAACATTACTCCTTCCAATCTAGCTAGTAGGTCACTGGTATCCCTTGTATAGTAGGGTAATGCATTGACAAAGGGGGCCAGTATTTGGTCAACATAGATCCCCACATTTTGGTTGAGGCTGTTGATCCCTGAGACTATGGGTCGTCCTTTAGGGGGGGGGGGATGTCCCCTTGTGGATTTTTGGTAATGCGTAGAAGGTTGCTACTATAGGATACCGACTCTCCAGGAATTCAAATTCCTCCTGGGATATGAGGCATTGATCTTTCGCCTCCTTTAGTATTTAATAAAGTTGTAATTGATACTGTTTGGTCGTATTTTCCTTCAGTCTCTCATGTGTTTCTGAATCGAACAACAGCCTCAAACACATCTCCGTATATTGTGGGGTATCTAGGACCACAACATTGCCCCCCTTGTCAGAGGGTTTGATCGTCGAACCTTTATCTTTTTCATGATTCCTCGATGTACCGTCAGATGCTCCAAATCTGTGAGGACCTGATGCAAGAAGACATCTGCACATGTGGGTGCATCACCCACAGGTGGCATCTTAGTGCTTTTGTTTTTTAGCGATGTAAAGGGGCCTTTACCGTCTAATGGGTTGCTGTCAGTCAGACTGAGGAGAAGGCGCACATCCTGCATAATTTCCTGGGAAATCCCAAATTCCCTACTCTCCCGTTTGTCAATCAAGGCAAACTGTTTGGACCAGCGGAGCTTCCTTACAAACAGGTATAGGTCTTTAACCCAATTGAATAAATTAAAGGTTGGTGTTGGCACAAAAGAGAGGCCTTTTTTGAGGATGTCAGTTTCCACTGGCGAGAGGGTTCTTTTGGATAGATTCAGTATCTGTGTGGGGGATTCTGCGGAGTGTTGGTGTCTGGGGGTGATTTTCGTTACCGCAGGTGATAGGGCACTGTTTGATCTAAAAACCCCCGGCTACCACTGTCTTGACTCCCTCTCCCACCCCTTCCTTTGAACCTGCCCCTTCCTCTTCTTCGGGGCTCTTTTTCCCCATCCTTTTCCCCCTCTGAGATATCGATATCACTTGAAGAAACGTCAGAGTCTGCTTTTTTATGGGATTTTGCAGACACCTCCAGCGTTGAATGTCCTCTATTGTCGCAAAAATCCTGTAGATCGCAATTAAATTGCTTATGTTCCATTCCTTTAAATGATATTCAAATTTCTCTATTGTATTTTTCAATTGGAGCTCTTTACTTCCAAAGTCAGGCTCCCGTTTAAATTTGTTAACAGTCTCAATTAAGCCTTTCAAGGAAGAATTCAATTCTTCTAGCTTAAGTTTTTCCTCTTCCAGCAACAGGTTCATAAAACGAAGGGAGCACTTAGTGGCTTCCTGTTCCCACCAGGATATGAGCTGAGCGCTGCGATTGGCCAGCACTCCAGCCCTGGAAGAAGGAGACGCCCAGGACAGAAGAAGTCTCCGCCCCAGGCAAAATTAGAGCAGCAGGAGCGCCGGTACCGGGGGCTACAGAGGACGAACGGAGCGGCACCGAGGGATACAAGTAAGTGCAGGGACATCCCTGGGTGCCGCTCTCCATGTAAATAGCTTTAACTCATAAACTGTGGACCAGTGAAAGGTCCTCTTTAAGGGTGAGTCTAGAGCTTCTGCACCTGCTTGCTGGCAATAGAGGAATCCGTAGGCCCCGGGGGACTATTTTCTGTCTGATGTAGTTCTCCAGGGTTTGCACCTCCCACCAAGAGGTCACCTTTTCCTTATATGCTCTAGTCAGCTCCTTGAATGCCGCTTTGAATGAAGGGGTATACTTAGTTTGTGTAAGGGCCTTCTTAGAAAATACATCATTGACTGCATTCAACCGTGATACATGCTCAAACCCTGTCTCCAAAAAACCGGCCATACTCTAACAGTTAGAAAAAAAACTTTAACTAGTGGTGTTACTTGATATCTATTTAGGTACCCTAATATTTATGTAACAAAAAACTGAAAAAAAGGGGGTTACCTTTAAAACATAACTTTTAATGATAAGTAAAACGCCCATAAGTGAATAATTACTTACCTGGACCTTCAGTGGCTGGTTAGAAGGTGCCAAACGTGCGGGGAGGAGACTCGAGCAATGCGACGAATACATGTGGTGCTCTGCCGAGTAAAGCCGAGCATAGCGATGCTGGAGCCGAACCAATACTCGGCCGAGCATGCTCGTTAATCAGTAGACCTGACCTGTACATGTATGGCGTATATGTCGAGGAGGAGGTTAAAGACTACCTGTTATAACACAATGCAGTGTAATCTGCAGGCAGCAGGTCATAAAGCAGAAGGAGCTGAGCAGATTGACATATAATTTTGTGTGAAAACTTTCATAAAACTTTTTATTTATACATTTAAGTCTCTGTTTTTTCTGACTTCAGCTGTACATGGGGGAGGTGTTCACAAATTTATAAATTACAGGTTTTACAGAATTTTTTCCACCAATCTAAATATCAGTCTGCTCAGCTCCTCCTGGTATATATCATGCTGCCTTCAGATTGCATTGCATTTTTGTTGAAAGGTCATCTTTAAGTTATCATATTCTAGATTCCAGTGAGAGATAATGAACAGAAGACTATGCATTGTGTAATATCATGACATTTGGATCATATGACCTATAGGAGATTTATGGAGTGTTAAAACTATGTCACCCTTTTCATATATCCATTCCATGATCTTTAAACAAAAAATAGACAATTAGAAGTCAGTCAATGAACAGGATGAACAAAAGCCTCTCTTACTCAATATCCTGTTCTTTATAACCTCTCTCATTAAATAGCTTATAATGAGGAAGCAGAAACAGATGGTAATCTAAAAGCTATAAGCAGAGCAGCAGGAAACCTGAAATAAAACTTTATCAACTTGCAGCTTCTATGTGTATTTACAGTAGCGTAGATATGTTGGGGACTGCATACAAAGATCTACAAGAACCAATGATGTCATAATGTATAAGCATGTAGGGTACTATAAAGCCCTTAATAACTGAGCATACTGTACAGAATTCATCCTTCCCTGCAACAGAATAATCTGACATCACTCTTGCTCTATACCAGGTAACTGACTTAGCTTAGCACATTACACCTCCAATATAACTTCTGAATACATTACTGATACATCATTCAGTAAGATCGGAAATGTTTAGTTTGCTATTTCTAATGTGTTTTTGATTTACTGACTTTTGAAACACTGTGGCCCATTAATAAGAAAAGAGAAATTTCAAATTTTTATTGCTTCCATACAGAGCATTTAGACTTACAATAGCACACTAAAATTACAACATGTTCACATAGTTTTGGACAATCCTGTTATTTTTGCACAGGTCAGATTTTACATTCTGGTAAGTAGGATTTTAGAATTTCTGCTCATGCATTTCAGAAGAAAACAGTACAGTTTTTGGGTACTGCCTACCCTAAATAGCATGAACATATTGCAAATTTGCTTCAATGTATCTATTTTATTTATTTATTATATGCACTTATATAGTGCTTACATATTCTGCAGCGCTTTACAGACATTAGCAAACTGTCCCCAATGGAGCTCACAATCTAAGGTCCCTATCAGTATGTCTTTGAAGTGTGGGAGGAAACTAGAGAACCTGGAGCAAACCCACACAAACACGGGGAGAACATACAAACTCTATGCAGATGCCTTTGGTCGGATTCGAATCTAGGACTCCAGTGCTGTAAGGCACCAGTACTAACCATTGAGCCACCATGCTGCTCATAGCAACATTAACCCCTTAATGACTGCTGATATGACTATTTTATGGTGGTCATTTTGGGGCCTTATTTTAGGCTACCACCTTTTTATGGTGGTCTAGTCGTGCAGCGAGGAGTAGGAGCTTGGCTGTCATATGACAGCCAGGTGAAGACTCTCATACTCACGACCTTGGCCGTTTAACCCCATAGATGTTCTGGTCAATAGCGACCACAACATCCAAGTGATTTCAGAGGGAGGGTGCTCCCTCTGTCAGGAATCGGTGCTATAGCCAATGAGACTGTGGGGTGTTGATGTCTGTACACAGAATTTGGGTCCTTAATCAAGGTCCTCAGGTCTGCCCTCAGTGTATGCCTATCAGACTATGCAAGAGACCCATCCTGATTGAGTGCCTGTCATTTTATACCAAAGTAGTACAATGTACTATGTAAGTGATCAAACGATCGCATGTCAAAGTCCACTTGTAGAATTAATTAGTGGTACAATAAGATGGAAAAAAAGTTTTATCAAAAAAAATAATAAAATCTCCACATTTTGTTTGGTATCTCTACATCTGTAACAACCCACACTATACGAATATCACATAACCACATGATAAGTGCTGTCAAAAAAACAACAAAAAACGATGGCAGAACTGCTGTTCTTTTCTTATTCGCCATGTAAAAGATGAAATGAAAAGCAATTAAAACGATACCCATTAGAACTGCAAGTCATCCCGCAAAAATCAAGCCCACTATAATCATACAGACCCAGAGAGTAAAATCATCATGTTATTTATGCGGCACAGTGAAGGCTGCAAAATTTATCATGTAAAATGACAATGGCTTATACTACTGTGATGTGTGCCCCAAAATGATGACTTTAAAAACTACAACTTGTCCCATAAGAAAACAAGCCCTCATATGGTTACATTGACAGAAAAATAATCAACAATCAAAAAATGAAAAAATGCCTGGTCGGTGCACAAAGGCCCAAAATGCATACAAGAGAAGAGGTTAAAGAAGAAAGATATGGTTTTGAAGACCTGATGTGAAGTGAAAGACATGATGATAAAAAAAAAAAAAAAAAAAAAAAAAGGTCATTCATTATTCTTGTACCCAACAATAGCTGTCTTTAAAAGGCGAATATATGTAGTGTTAATTGCGAATATTCTAATCGCGAATTTATATCGCGAAAATCGTCACTTCGAGAATTTGCGAAAATCTAGAATATAGTGCTATATATTCGTAATTGTGAATATTCTAGTTTTTTTTTTTTTTCATCAGTACTACTGCTTATTGCTTGTGGGCTAATGAGAAGGCTTCAATATCTTTGTCAGAGCTTAGCAACATCCCTAGTAACCTTTACTATAGGTAACGCCTATAGGAAACTCCCCAGTAGTGATGAGCAGCAGGGGCGATATTCGAATTTGCAATATTTCACAAATATTTGGGGAATATTCATCATATATTCGAGAATTTGCGATTCTTTTCTTGATTGCGAAAATCAGCAATGTAATATTCACGTTTTGTGAGCGGAATACATGCGTGGGTCACTTTTGCTAAATTTTTCAAGCTGCTAAAAGTTTCCTGAGGCTGGAGAAAATTGTTGGCATGGCAGAACATTAGAATAGCTTTACATGCAGATAGACTGCTTCAATATATTTGCAATTGCGCAAATCGGCAATTGATGAGCATATTTTACACATTTTGCACATTTTAGCAGGTCTGACTACTTATTACTGATTGGTGCACTAAGTATTATTGTAAACTTGTGACATTCAAGCACTGTAGCATGTATCTATGGACATTAGAACCTACGACCCTACTTAACACCCTGCACTGGAACCAGCTACACTATATCACTATCTAACCTACTCTGACTATCTCACACTAACTATCTTTATTATATTTGTGGTAAGGGCTACATGACATGTAACCGTCTACTTGCCTAACTAACTAAACTAAGAGGCTTGAATTGTGCCATACCTGCTGCGTAGGAGGAATGCCTGAAAGGGGGGCATACCCTGCAAGGTGTTTATGAAAAAGAAGGGCAGGTTGGGAGGGTTCGCAGCACCGTCGACACACCCAGGGGAGGCGTCTGCCTGGTATAAATGTGCTACTTACGCCCCTCCCACAAATACAGGCCAATAAATCGGCCTTCAAACTTGTGGTCAGGGCTACATGACACGTAACCGTCTAGCTGCCTAACTAACTAAACTAAGCAGCTTGAATTGTGCCATAACCGCTACGTAGGAGGAATGCCTGAAAGGGGGCAAAAAACCCACATCTAAATAATACACAATAGTTTATACCAACAACACTAACATGATCAACCTCTGGGATCTCTCAACCAGGTTGAGGTATGAACCTATTAAACATGCAGAGTGCCTAACTTCCAGATAACATGGGCCAGAACTTTTTTTCCAGAGGCAGCACATGCTGCACCTGACCTGAAGGAAAGGCCCAGTAACTGTCGGTGTCAACCCTAAAATTGGACACCGGCATACGGATATGCCGCACAACTGAGAGGTGGTGAGTGGTGCAGTGAGGACCGTAACAGAGTACTCTCAAGGTCTTTGTCTGTTACTACTGCTAGTTATTGCTGAAAGACACGAACCGGGCACCCTGAATGGAATGTCGGAAAGAGAATGATTATATTAAGGGCCAAAAAATGGCAACAAAAACCAGTGCCAGCAACGACACTAACATGACCAACCTCTGGAATGCAAGAACATGGACCAGAACTTTCGTACCTAGAGGCAGAATATGCCGCACGTCACCTGAAGGAAAGGCCCGATAGCTGTCGGTTTCAACCCTAATTGGACACCGGCATATGGACATGCTGCACGACTGAGAGGTGTTGAGTAGTGATAAGCGCAAAGACCCACATTCGACAAGCAACCCACATCACGTTGATCACACACTCGCGACCTCACAACACTCGTCCACCCCGCACCCAACATCACGACCCGCAACCCATCTTTCAAGTCATATTCGCATGCGCATGGAACCTGTATGTTCTTAATAATGTTTAAACAGCTTTACACGTATTGAAAGCTTGAAATGGCGGGAGTCGTTTGTGCGAAAGGAAGGGCACGAAAAGACATACGAATTATCGCAATACATGCAGAGTACTGGAGTCTGACACAACCAGTTAACGCTAGCTAGGTAAGGGAATACCAACCGTGAATAGAATAATGCGAATATTCAAGTGACGAACATTCGTAGGACAGTTTTACCTATTAAATCTTTACTCTGACAAGAACAGTAGAAATTGTTAAAGAAGCAACTAAGGTTGGGGAAATTATGTCTGAAATTATTTATTTTAATATTATTTTTGTTTTTAATTTTTTTAATCCCCCCCCCCTTTAAGATACAGTTTCCCTATCACTCACTATCCACCTTAAGAGCGAATATAAGTAATTGCAAACATGGGGTCATGTATTTGACATTCGCACAATCTCGAAATCACGACATTCAAGACCAAAACTCGCCCTGCAAATACTCGCGCCCAACACCAGTGGTGAGTGGTGTCATGGAAACCACAACAGAGTACTCTCAAGGCCTTGGTCTGTTGCTGAGGCCAGTAATTACTGAAAGACACAAACTGGGCACCCTGAATGGAAAGTCGGAAAGAAAATGATTATATTGGGGCCAAGAAATGGCAACAAAACCAGTGCCAGCGGAAGCACCAGAAAACCAAATAGTTGAAACCGCCGTGGCCTGAGCGATGTGTTCGGTTTGACGTTGTGATACCGCAAACTGATGATATCATGACTTACCCAACACTCTCAACCACTAGCAAAGTATGAAGAAACATCAAGTAGCGAGTTTGTAAGATGATAAAGTTTTATATATTTTAATTTTTCCCTTTCCTCCTACATGAGAAAAAGACGTAATAGAGCACACCAACAGAGAATAGAGAGCTGTGACAGGACCTGAACAGCAAAAATGACATGCAATGATGACCCTGGCTGTGGTAGTGCTGACACGAGGCATGCAGGCATCAGAAACCCGCGAAATGGTCGAAACCGCCGAGGCCTGAGTGACGGGTCAGGTCTGACGTTGTGACGCCTCAAACTGATGAAAATGTGACTTACCCAAAAATAAAACATCAAGTAACAAAGCCTGTAACCTAATGGGAAATCCACCCATAATGTGATTTTATTTTTTGTTTGCTTCTCTTTCCGTCCTACTACCTAGTGACATCGCAAACTGATGAAAATGTGACTTACCCAACATTCTGAACCTATAACAACCTAAAAATAAAACGTCAAGTAGCAAAGCCCGTAACCTAATGGGAAATCCACCCGTAATGCAATATTTTTTTTTTTTTGTCCTACTACCTTAGCAAAAGATGTAACCGACCACATCAACTGAGAATGGCGAGCTGTGACGTGACCTGAAAAGCAAAAATGACATGCAATGATGACCCTGGCTGTGGCAGTATGCTGACACTGACATGAGGCATACACGCATCAGAATACCAACATAAGGATTGATACCGTCGAGGCCTGAGTAACGGGTCAGGTCTGATGTTGTGACACCGCAAACTGATGAAAACATGACTTACCCAACACTCTGAACCTATAACAACCTAAAAATAAAATCGTCAAGTAGTAAAGCCCGTAACCTAAATCGGAAATCTACATGTAATGTGACTTATTGTTTCCCCCTTTCTTCTACCTTAGCAAAAGATGTGATTGACCACATCAACTGAGAATGATGAGCTGTGACAGGACCTGAAAAGCAAAAAATAACATGTAAAGACAATCCTGACTGTGGAAGTATGCCGACACTAACATGAGGCATGCAGTAATACAAACCACCTTCCCCACACCACACTGCAATAGGTGAGTGAATACAAACAATGCCACCATCAGCACGTACACCCTGTGAGATGTGGGCGTATAAAACAAACTAAACTCAGTTCTTGGCGAACGCCAAGCTCACATCTATTTTTAGCACAAATAAAGCAACAAAACGAGGCAAAATAACAAAATAAAAGATCCTCTTGGGTCTCTGCAATTACCTTTGTAGCAAGTAGCTCCCCCAGTGTCCAGCTAACACTCTGAACTGAAGATGGATCCCTCCCCAGCACAGGTTTTTTTTTTTCTTACACAAACTCAGGTTCACCACCTTAAAGTGGCACACACACATTTTATATTTCCAAAACAAATGAAACAAGACAAAGGAAGATACCTCAACACAGAGGAGTTTACCGTCTACTTATACATATTGCAAAATAACATTTACTGTATACTAAAGAAACAATAACACTCTGAAAATAGCAACTCTGCTCCACCTGGATTAATCAGCTGCCTCACCCTCTATAATGCAAGTAAGGGGATAATCAGGGGTCAAGTCCTGGGAAAAAAGTGTGGGAACTCACCCAAGATCCAGTGCCTCCGCGCGACGTCATAGCGCGCGGCGTACGCAAAGGGCAGGGGAAGTCGGGAGGAGGAGCAAGCAAGTACCGTATTTTTCGCCCTATAAGATGCACCGGCCCATAAGATGCACCTAGGTTTTAGAGGGGGACAATAAGAAAAAAATATTTTTTATTACACCTCAGGTCAGACCACCAATCAGACCCCCAATGTTAATCCGACCTCAGCTAACAGCCCCTATAAGATCCACAATGTTAATAAGACCCCAAGACCTCAGCTCAGACCCCAATATGAATGACCCCCAATCAGACCTCAGATAAAAACCCCATGCCTTATAGCAGCCCCCAGTGCCTCTTACCAGCCCCCAGTGCCTCTCCATCATCCCCCAGTGCCTCTCATTAGCCCCCAATAGCCACATAGCAGCCCCCAGTGCCTATCCATCAGCCCCCAGTGTTATACTATACTATTATACTACTGTTAACAGGGACACTGAGACACTAGTACTGCCTCTGGGATGCCATCTGCCCTTCTTTGTTGTCCATATACCAGGCCTACCCTGCCTGGTGGTATATGGATGGACATGGACTGGACAGGAGAGATGGGCAGAAGATCGCATCCCACAGGCAGTACTAGTGTCTCAGTGTCTCTGGTCATCCTTCACCAGCAGCACCCTGACAGCACCTGCTTGGCTATCATGGCACTTAATTCACTCAGTATTTTTTATTTTATTCCTTCATTAATTATTATATGAATTATATAATACCGCCTCCTTTCCTGCAGTGCCTCTCATCAGCCCCCAGTGCCTCTCCATCAGCCCCCAGTGCCTCTCCATCAGCCCCCAGTGCCTCTCCATCAGCCCCCAGTGCCTCTCCTTCAGCCCCCAGTGCCTCTCCTTCAGCCCCCAGTGCCTCTCCTTCAGCCCCCAGTGCCTCACTATACTATTATACTACTGTTAACAGGGACACTGAGACACTAGTACTGCCTCTGGGATGCCATCTGCCCTTCTTTGCTGTCCATATACCAGGCCTACCCTGCCTGGTGGTATATGGATGGACATGGACTGGACAGGAGAGATGGGCAGAAGATGGCATCCCACAGGCAGTACTAGTGTCTCAGTGTCTCTGGTCATCCTTCACCAGCAGCACCCTGACAGCACCTGCTTGGCTATCATGGCACTTAATTCACTCAGTATTTTTTATTTTATTCCTTCATTAATTATTATATGAATTATATAATACCGCCTCCTTTCCTGCAGTGCCTCTCATCAGCCCCCAGTGCCTCTCCATCAGCCCCCAGTGCCTCTCCTTCAGCCCCCAGTGCCTCTCATGAAACCCCAGTGCCTCTCATGAAACCCCAGTGCCTCTCATCAAATCCCAGTGCCTCTCATCAAACCCCAGTGCCTCTCATCAAACCCCAGTGCCTCTCATCAAACCCCAGTGCCTCTCATCAAACCCCAGTGCCTCTCCTTCAGCCCCCAGTGCCTCTCCTTCAGCCCCCAGTGCCTCTCCATCAGCCCCCAGTGCCTCTCCATCAGCCCCCAGTGCCTCTCCTTCAGCCCCCAGTGCCTCTCCTTCAGCCCCCAGTGCCTCTCCTTCAGCCCCCAGTGCCTCTCCTTCAGCCCCCAGTGCCTCTCCTTCAGCCCCCAGTGCCTCTCTATTCATTATATAATACCTCCTCCTTTCTTGCTCTGCTCCTCACTGTTGATTAGCTTAGCTGCCTGTGGTGTGTGTGTCACTATACTGGTCTGGGCAGTGGAGCAAAAAAAAAAAAAAACGGCTGCAGTGGAGTGGAACACTTGTGTCTGTGCTCTCCTTGTTCTGGCTCCGCACTGCCTTTTCCGTCTGGAAGGCGGGCGGAGCCTATCGATGAGATCGGTGCACGCCCTGCTGCCCTTGTAATCAGCTCTCCTTACTCTGGTCTGCGGTGCTGTGTGGCAGAGTGCACCTCATAGTGAGTATAAAAACATGGTCGGTCGGTGAATGGGTGATATATTTTAAAAACTATTTTTGCCACTGGCCAGTGCTTCCCTGCAGACTGGCTGCCCGGCACAACGGCCCCCGTCACAGTCCTTAAAGGGAACGGCGTTCCTGCTGTGAAAAAAGTGCAGGAACGCCGTTCCCATGCGTTCCCACTGGACTCGAGCCCTGGAGATAATGATGTCAGTGTGAACAAGGCTTTAGTCTGTCTGCAGAAATAACAGCGGATAGCGAAAGAGGTTTGCTGATGAGCAGTGAAGAGAAAGCAGACAAGAAAGACATACAGATATACTCAGACAAACTAAACACAGCGGCCTGTGCAAGACATAGAAAACGAGACGGAGTCACTCTGACCCCTGCTGCCTAACCGTGCTGCTGCGTGGGTGCCATGCGGGGGCTGCCAGGCAAATTCGCTCCGGTGCAATGCTGCTCCTCCACACCAAAGGAGCCGGCACATTGCCGGCCGGACTGTAATCGGACGATGCTGCACGAGCTTGCCGCAAACCCTCACTGACCTCGACTGGTATCCTGAACGCCAACTGGGTATGGAAACTGCAGATACAGCCCATGTGCTGCAACAGGTGGCTCAGACTGCACACAACTACACAGCGCCCAGGGGAGGCGCCTGCCTGGTATAAATGTGCTACTTACGCCCCTCCCACAAATACAGGCCAATTAATCTGCCTTCAAACATATATAAGATAACTAACTAACTATCTAATGTAATGTGACAGCAATACACAGAGCACAGAAATGACACTGTTGTCTCTCTCATAGCTGTAAAAAAAGCAGAAAATGCCTGCTGGGGAGGTTCTTATATAGTATAGGGGTAGGCAACTTTCCTATTGGTAGCTAGGGATTTTGCTAAGCTCAAACAAAGACATTGCTGCCTTCTAGTTGGCACACAAGCAAGAAGCATGTGTCCAGATGGAAAGAAAAATGCTTAATATTTGAAAATACCAATATATAGCATCATATTCTAAATATTCGCAAACTCTCGGATTGCCGTTATTCGCAATGCCCAACACTACGCCCCAGCAGCCATTTTCTGCTGTTTTTTTGCAGTTCCGAGAGAGAGAGCATTGACATTGCTGTGCTCTGTGCATTCATCTGGATCCTTATTAAATTACATTTGATAGATAGTTAGCTCATATCTATAATACAGATAGTTTGTGGGAGATAGTCAGTGTAGGTAATATAGTGATATAGTGTGGCTTCCAGTGCAGGGTGTTAGGTAGTGTGATAGGAATTACTGTGCTGTGATAGGGATTAGTGTCTGTGTTAGACACAGTGCTGTGATGTCACAACAATACTTAGTGCACCAATCAGTAAAATATACTCAGACCTGATAAAATGTGAAGTTGCATATATTGCGCAAAAAAATATGCATCATTAGTGGCGATTTGCGCAATCATGAAAATAATGTCTGGAGATTGCAAATTTTAGAATTCATAAATTTATTGTGAATATTATGTAAAAAATTTGCAAAATATATCGCAAAAACGAATATTGCCTATGCCACTCATTAGAGATGAGCGAATAAAAGCTGGCGAAGTTGAATTTGATCCAAGTTTCAGGAAAAAATTGATTTGCAGCAAATGCAAATTTCCTCGTGCTTCGTGGTAACGAATCACATTTTTCCTAAAATGGCTGCTGCACATGTGAGGACATAGAGAAAGGAAGTATGGAAGGGGGGGATCACCCAGACTGACATGCATGATGCAGCCAATCAGCAGCCAGCCAGCCCTGTGATGTCACAGCCCTATAAATACGGTGGCCATCTTAGATTCAGACATTTTCCGGCATTCTGAGTGCAGGGACAGATGTGAGAAGGTGTTAAGGAGAGCATTTAGAAAAACCTCATTGTGAAAAAAAAATAATCAAAAAACGATTTATAATTGCTGGGAAAGGATAGGGAGGAATCATTTCACGCATCTTAGTGCACTGGATGCTGGATGATAGGCAATATATAACCTCCGTTTGACACCCAGGATTAGTGTTGAGCGAACAATTTGAGCATAGTTCGCGTTCGTACCGAATTTTGGGGTGTTCGGGACCCGGACCCGGACCCGAACATTTTCAAAAAAGTTCGGGTTCGGGTCCGTTGTTCGGCGATTTCTTCTCGCTTTCTGAAGGGCTGCACAGCAGCCAATCAGCTAGCGTTTTACTTCTTGCCCTACTAATGGCATGGCTGTGATTGGCCAAGTGCAGCATGTGACCCAGCCTCTATTTAAGCTGGAGTCACATAGCGCCGCATGTCACACTGCTATGATTAGTGTAGGAAGAGGACGCAGCTTCTGTGAGGGCGAGATTAGGCAGGGAAAAGTCAGCAAAAGCAACTAATGAAGTGATCGATCTACAGCTGTGAATGATTCAACTTCTGCTAGTTAATTGCTCACTGGTTTTTAGGCTGCACAGAGCGTTTTTCTGTCACTTTTTTCTGGGGTGATCGGCGGCCATTTTGTGACTTGTGGTGCACCAGAACAAGCTGCCACTAAGTCCATCAATCCATCAATAATGTTTTTTTTTCCTACGTAAGGGGCTTGGCTGTGCTTATTGTCACCCCTAGAAACTCAGGATAGAAATTTCTATATTTTATTAAGGGGTTAAATTAAATTGCCAAAATACCAATCCCCTAAATCTGGCGTTCCAGCTTTGGCTAGCCAAATGTAATACTGTCTGCTGTCTGGCAAAGGATAGTTTATTTTCTGTGGTGAAATGCAATTGCCAAAATAGCAATCCCCTAAATCTGGTGTCCCAGCAGTGTCTGGCAAAGTATAATAGTGTCCGGCAAAGGATATATTTTGTTCTGGGGTGAAATTCAATCGCCAAAATAGCAATCGCCTAAATCTGGTGTCCCAGCGGTGGCTGGCAAAGTATAATAGTGTCCGGCAAAGGATATATTTTGTTCTGGGGTGAAATTCAATTGCCAAAATAGCAATACCCTGAATCTGGTGTTCCAGCAGTTGCAGGCCTAGTTTAAATCTGTCTGTAACAGGGAATATTTTGTTCTGGGGTGAAATTCAATTGCCAATATAGCAATACCATAAATCAGTGGTTTCAGCTGTGGCTGGCCAAGTTTTGTAGTGTCCTGCAAAGGATATATTTTTTTGTGGAGTGAAATTCAATTGCCAAAATAGCAATACCCTAAATCTGGTGTTCCAGCTGTTGCAGGCCTAGTTTAAGTCTGTCCATAACAGGGTATATTTTTTTCTGGGATGAAATTTAATTTCCAGAATAGCAATACCCTGAATCTGGGGTTCCAGCTGTTGCAGGCCTAGTTTAAATCTGTCCGTAACAGGTTATATCTCTTTCTGGGGTGAAATTCAATTGCCAAAATAGCAATACAATGAATCAGTGGTTTCAGCTCTGGCTGGCCAAGTTTCATAGTGTCCTGTAAAGGATATATTTTTTTCTGGGGTGAAATTCAATTGCCAAAATAGCAATACCATAAATCAGTGGTTTTTAGCTGTGGCTGGCCAAGTTTCATAGTGTCCTGCAAAGGATATATTTTGTTCTAGGGTGAAATTCAATTGCAAAAATAGCAATACCATAAATTAGTTGTTTCAGCTGTTGCAGGCCTACTTAAAATCTGTCCGTAACAGGGTATATTTCTTTCTGGGGTGAAGTTCAATTGCCAAAAAAGCAATACTATAAATCAGTGGTTTCAGCTGTGGCTGGCCAAGTTTCATAGTGTCCTGCAAAGGATATATTTTTTTCTGGGGTGAAATTCAATTGCCAAAATAGCAATACCATAAATCAGTGGTTTTAGCTGTGGCTGGCCAAGTTTCATAGTGTCTTGCAAAGGATATATTTTTTTCTGGGGTGAAATTCAATTGCCAAAATAGCAATACCATAAATCAGTGGTTTTAGCTGTGGCTGGCCAAGTTTCATAGTGTCCTGCAAAGGATATATTTTGTTCTGGGGTGAAATTCAATTGCAAAAATAGCAATACCATAAATTAGTGCTTTCAGCTGTTGCAGGCCTACTTTAAATCTGTCCGTAACAGGGTATATTTCTTTCTGGGGTGAAATTCAATTGCCAAAATAGCAATACTATAAATCAGTGGTTTCAGCAGTGGCTGGCCAAGTTTCATAGTGTCCTGCAAAGGATATATTTTTTTCTGGGGTGAAATTCAATTGCCAAAATAGCAATACCATAAATCAGTGGTTTTAGCTGTGGCTGGCCAAGTTTCATAGTGTCCTGCAAAGGATATATTTTGTTCTGGGGTGAAATTCAATTGCCAAAATAGCAATACCATAAATCAGTGGTTTCAGCTGTGGCTGGCCCAGTTTCATAGTGTCCTGCAAAGGATATATTTTGTTCTGGGGTGAAATTTAATTGCTAAAATAGCAATACCCTGAATCAGGTGTCCCAGCAGTGGCTGGCAAAGTATAATGGTGTCCGGCAAAGGATATATTTTGTTCTGGGGTGAAATTCAATTGCCAATATAGCAATACCATAAATCAGTGGTTTCAGCTGTGGCTGGCAAAGTTTCATAGTGTCCTGCAAAATATATATATTTTTCTGGGGTGAAATTCACTTGCCAATATAGCAATACCCTGAATCTGGTGTTCCAGCTGTTGCAGGCCAAGTGTTAATCTGTCCATAAAAGAGTATATTACACTCAAGGTGTATATACAAGTGCTGAGAGGGTCATCCTCAATAACTTCACACGCTACCGTGCATCTCCCATTGTTTTTCTGTCTGTTAAAGGGTATATTACACAAAGTGTTAAAATACAATTGCTGAAGGCATAATCCTACATATTTTTTCACATGCTACGTGGTGCCTGAAAACCAAACCCATCAGTCTGTCACTTCACCCCCATGCATATCAGGGAAACTATCTGAGCCTCATGTTATGCAGCAGTCTCTTATGCTGTTTGAAGACTCTGCTAGCAGGGTTTCCCAAGGGAATCCACCTAGCCCTTCTTCAGTGGTGGAAGACATACATGGAACTGATGCACAACCACTGATGTTTCCTGATGATGAGGACATGGGAATACCACCTCATCGGAGTCCGCACGTCTCTGATGATGACGAAACACAGGTGCCAACTGCTGCGTCTTTCTGCAGTGTGCAGACCGAACAGGAGGTCAGGGAGGAAGACTGTGTGGAAGACGATGCAGGGGATGATGAGGTCCTAGACCCCACATGGAATGAAGGTCATGCCAATGACTTTCATAGTTCAGAGGAAGAGGCAGTGGTGAGACCAAGCCAACAGCGCTGCATAAGAGGGAGCAGGGGGCAAAAGCAGAACAGCCGCTGCCAAGATAGTTCGCCTGCTACTGGCCACCGCCACCAGGGACCGAGCACCCCAAAGGCAGCTTTAAGGAGTTCCCTGGCATGGCACTTCTTTAAACAATGCGCTGACAACAAGACTCGAGTGGTTTGCACGCTGTGCCATCAGAGCCTGAAGCGAGGCATTAACGTTCTGAACCTTAGAACAACCTGCATGACCAGGCATCTACGTGCAAAGCATGAACTGCAGTGGAGTAAACACCTTAAAAGCAAGGAACTCACTCAGGCTCCCCCTGCTCCCTCTTCTGCTGCTGCCTCGGCCTCTTCCTCTTCCTCCACCTCGGGAGGAATGTTGGCACCTGCCGCCCACCAAACAGAGGATGTGCCACCGACACTACCACCTCCGTCACCATACATCTCCACCATGTCACACGGCAGCGTTCAGCTCTCCATCTCACAAACCTTGGAGAGAAAGCGTAAATTCCCACCTAGCCACCCTCGAGCCCCTGGCCTGAATGCCAGCATTTCTAAACTCCTGGCCTTTGAAATGCTGTCATTAAGGCTGGTGGACACAGACAGCTTCAAATAGCTGCTGTCCCACAGTATGTTGTTCCCAGCCGCCACTACTTCTCCAAGACAGCCGTGACTTCCCTGCACAACCAAGTATCCAATAAAATCAATTGTGCACTGCGCAACGCCATCTGTGGCAAGGTCCACCTAACCACAGATACATGGACCAGTAAACACAGACAGGGACGCTATATCTCCCTAACAGCACACTGGGTAAATGTAGTGGCGGCTGGGCCCCAGGCGGAGAGTTCCTTGGCGCACGTCCTTCCGCCACCAAGGATCGCAAGGCATCATTCTTTGCCTCCTGTAGCCTCCTCCTCCTACTCGGCTTCCTCCTACTCTGCTTCCACCAGCTCATCCAGTCAGCCACAAACCTTCAACACCAACTTCAGCACAGCCCGGGGTAAACGTCAGCAGGCCATTCTGAAACTCATATGTTTGGAGGACAGGCCCCACACCGTGCAGGAGTTGTGGCGGGGTATTGAACAACAGACCGACGAGTGGTTTGTACCGGTGGGCCTCAAGCCCGGCCTGGTGGTGTGCGATAATGGGCGATATCTCGTCACAGCTCTGGGACTAGCCGGTTTGACGCACATCCCTTGCATGGCGCATGTGCTGAATTTGGTGGTGCAGAAGTTTATTCACAACTTCCCCGACATGTCAGAGCTGCTGAATAAAGTGCGGGCTGTCTGTGCGCGCTTCCGGCGTTCACATCCTGCCGCTGCTCGCATGTCTGTGCTACAGCATAACTTCGGCCTTCCCGCTCACCGCCTCATATGCGACGTTCCCAACAGGTGGAAATCCACCTTGCACAAGCTGGAGAGACTGTGCGAGCAGCAGCAGGCCATAGTGGAGTTTCAGCTGCAGCACGAACGCGTCACTCGGACTGCGGAACAACACCACTTCACCACCAATGATTGGGCCTCCATGCGAGACCTGTGTGCCCTGTTGCGCTGTTTAGAGTACTCCACTAACATGGCCAGTGGCGATGACACCGTTATAAGAGTTACAATACCACTTCTATGTCTCCTTGAGAAAACGCTTAGGGCAATGATGGAAGAGGAGATGGTCCAGGAGGACGAGGAGGATGAGGGGTGATTTTTAGGATGAGGAGGAGGTGGAGGAGGATGAGGATGAAGCAGGTTCACAGCGGGGTGGCACCCGACACAGCTCAGGCCCATCACTGGTGCGTGGCTGGGGGGATACGGAGGACGATGATGATACGCCTCCCACAGAGGACAGCTTGTCCTTACCTCTGGGGAGCCTGGCACACATGAGCGACTACACGCTGCAGTGCCTGCGCAACAACAGCAGAGTTGCCCACATTTTAAAGTGTGCGGACTGCTGGGTTGCCACCC
This sequence comes from Bufotes viridis, assembly GCA_033119425.1. Taxonomy (NCBI): domain Eukaryota; kingdom Metazoa; phylum Chordata; class Amphibia; order Anura; family Bufonidae; genus Bufotes; species Bufotes viridis. The sequence goes on along the minus strand of CM065593.1, from coordinate 112,143,547 downwards.
TGCTTGATCCCCAGTACAAAGACAATGTGCCCAACTTACTTCCTGCGCTGGAGAGTGATAGGAAGATGCTCAAGTACAACCGCACGCTGGTAGACGTGCTCCTGAGAGCATTCCCAAATGTCATAGGTGAACAGGTGGAAGGCCAAAGCAAAGGCAGAGGAGGAGCAAGAGGTCGCCAACGCAGCTGTGTCACGGCCAGCTCCTCTGAGGGCAGGGTTAGCATGGCAGAAATGTGGAAAAGTTTTGTCTCCACGCCACAGCTAACTGCACCACCACCTGATACGGAACGTGTTAGCAGGAGGCAGCATTTCACTTACATGGTTGAACAGTACGTCTGCACACCCCTCCACGAACTGACTGATGGTTCGGCCCCATTCAACTTCTGGGTCTCCAAATTGTCCACTTGGCCAGAGCTAGCCTTTTATGCCTTGGAGGTGCTGGCCTGCCCGGCAGCCAGCGTTTTGTCTGAACGTGTATTTAGCATGGCAGGGGGCGTCATTACTGTCAAACGCAGCCGCCTGTCCACAGCCAACATGGACAAGCTGACGTTCATAAAAATGAACCAGGCATGGATCCCACAGGACCTGTCCCTCCATTGTGCAGAATAGACATTTATAACGGCCTCCCCCTCAACCATGTATTCTTGTACTCCGGGGCACTTCTTTATTCCATTCTCATTGTTTAAACTTTACCATGATCTTGCGGTGCAACCCAAAGTTGAATGAACCTCTACTCAATCTGGGCTATGGAGCCTAAATAACTGAAAGTGGCCTGTTACAATGGTGGGTGACATGAAGCCTGAACCTCTGCCATGCGACCTCTCTCCTCTGTCTGGGTGCCGTGGGCTAAATATCTGGAAGTGGCCTTCTCCAGTGGTGGGTGATATGATGCCTTATTCCTTGCTGTAGGACCTCTCTCCTCTGTCTGGGTGCTGGGGCCTAAATAACTCAGTGGCCTTCTCCAGTTGTGGGTGATATGATGCCTGATTCTCTGCTGTGGGACCTCTCTCCTCTGTCTCGGTGCTGGGGCCTAAATAACTGAAAGTGGCCTTCTCCAATGGTGGGTGATATGACGCCTTATTCCTTGCTGTGTGGACCTCCCTCCTCTGTCTGGGTGCTGGGTCCTACATAACTCAAAGTGACCTTCTCCAGTGGTGGGTGATATGACGCCTTATTCCTTGCTGTGGGGCCTCTCTCCTCTGTCTGGGCGCTGGGGCCTAAATAAATGAAAGTGGCCTTCTCCAGGGGTGTGTGATATGACGCCTGATTCTCTGCTGTGGGACCGCTCTCCTCTGTCTGGGTGCTGGGGCCTAAATAACTGAAAGTGGCCTTCTTCAGTGGTGGGTGATATGACGCCTTTTTCCCTGCTGTGGGACCTCTCTCCTCTGTCTGGGTGCTTGGACCTAAATAACTGAAAGTGTCCTTCTCCAGTGGTGGGTGATATGACGCATGATTCTCTGCTGTGTGACCTCTCTCCTCTGTCTGGGTGCTGGGGCCTAAATAACTGAAAGTGGCCTTCTCCAGTGGTGAGTGATATGACGCATGATTCTCTGCAATGGGACCTCTCTCCAATTGATATTGGTTAATTTTTATTTATTTTATTTTATTTTAATTCATTTCCCTATCCACATTTGTTTGAAGGGCATTTGCCTTCATTGTGCTGCCTTTTGCAGCCCTCTAGCCCTTTCCTGGACTATTTTACAGCCTTTTTAGTGCCCAAAAGTTCGGGACCCCATTGACTTCAATGGGGTTTGGGTTCGGGATACAGTACGGGTCGAGTTCGGATCCCGAACCCGAACATTTTTGGTAAGTTCGGCCGAACTTCTCGAACCCGAACATCCAGGTGTTCGCTCAACTCTACCCAGGATCTTCCACATCTTAGAAATTACCTCACTTACAGAATGCGATCCATGGTCTTAATAGATTCTCAATGGTAATCTGGAAAATACATGATTAATAAGCAAAGAGGCACATGTTTTGGCTGTGTTATTGCGAGCACTCTACCCATTTGGTAAACACACAAGTGACTGTCAACATGTATTTGTTTCCACGGGAAGACCTGGTGACAGGACCTATAAAATCAATTTGGATATCAGACCACGGCAAGGGGGGCACAATCAGTGGGACCCTGAGGTTGGAATTGAGCACACATCAAACAACCTTGACATCTTTTAACATATGAGGCCAATATGCATAATCATTCATAAGTAATCTTCTCTCCACAATGACCAGCTGTAGGCGCATCATGGGCATGCTGTAATATCAGGCCTCTAAACGTAGTATACCCACTGTTGAATACCATTTTTAGAGGTTCTCATCAATAAACCATCTTGAATACTAAATTGTGATTTGGTATTGATCAATAATCTGAGATCTTCTTTTTGGGCATACTCATTCTCCGATATGGTATTATTATTAGGATCTTCAATATATCTATAGAAAATTCCAATTATAGGATCTTCTTTTTGGCTCTTAATCAAATCCTCACGGGTAGACTCTTGATTCCATTGAGCCATATTATTTTCAGTTTTTGCCCTAGCTTGTCGTCTAGTGACAGCTTCAATGGGTATTGTCTCTAGTAAATGATCTATGTTCACGTGGTCAACATTTATGGCCCTTGTTTGGCCAGTTTATCGGCTAGATCATTACCTTCTTTGTCCATGTTCTGGGTTTTGGAATGACCTTTTGTCTTCTTCCAATAAAGGACTAGACCATTACATTGAACTAATTCATCTATGGCACAAAACAACTTAGCATGTTTCACAGGTGTATTATTAGACTGTAACATGTTATTTCTTTTCCAAGCAGGCATATATTAGACAAAACTGTTCCGTAAATAATTGGAATTGGTAACTATGACAAATTCTTTGATATTATGCTTTAAAGCAATTTGAACAGTCTGGTATACAGCTGCTTATTCTTCTACTCGGCTACTCTTAGCACAAATACTGTATCCTACTGAAATATTAGGGCTTTCATCTGTCCAAGTAATGCCGATACCTGCCTCTAGTTTTCTTTCATCCCCTACGACGCTGTGATAAGCACAACCATCAATATAGACTCAGGGAAGTAACGGACAATAATTTTCATCATACGCCTTATAAGGGGAAGATTTTTGAGTAACACAATCATGAAATTTGATAAGTCCTTGGGCTACTGGACTCTTTTTATTTTGTTTATACCAGACTTCCAATGGCCATCCTTGTAAAGATAAGGTCCAAGCAGTAATTCTGCTGTTTGATAAATCTCCATCCCTAATTTTGTCACTTTGTAAATATTGTAAGGGTTGGTGTGCCGTTTTAACAATGATTTTCTCACCCTGAATATAACTTCTAAAATTTTGAAGGACCCAGACTGTGGCTAATAAAGCCTTTTCACAGTCATTAAATTTTACTTCTACAGGTAACAGGGATTTACTTGCATAAGCGACAACTTTATGCAATTTATCTCATTTTTTACATAATACAGCACTGATATTAAGGTCTGTAAACCTAGTTTCCAGGTAAAAGGGTTTGCAACCCCCCCTCCCCCCCCCCTGGATAAGATAGACATGGGGCTTTGGTGAGTTTTTGGTTAAGCTCAATCATGGCTTGTTCCTGATCTTCCCCCCATGTCCATGGTACACCTTTCTTTAGTAAGGTCAACAATGGTTTACTGATTTCGGTATAGTTATCAATAAACTTACGTAAATAGTTCATCATACTCAAAAATGACCTCAGTTCACTGACATTGGTAGGTGTTTTAGATTTCATGTAGTAGCCTCATGTCCAAGGAAGTTGAACTTGGTACGACACCATTGAGCTTTCTGTAAAGAGATTTTTGCTCCTGCCTCTCTCAACTGATTAGGCACATGCTTAATCTCTTGGTTATGCTTATCAAATGAGGTACTTTTCATTAAAATATCATCCACGTAAGTTAAATTTCCTCTTTCTGTGGCATCAAGCATTGCCTTATGTAAAAAAAACGGCAAATTCATGACCTGAGTTAATATACTGTAACTGAAAGGTGGCATGAAGCAGGATGTGCTCAACACCTCCAAAAAAATTTGAGTTGAGCACATCCTGCTTAATGCCACCTTTCAGTTGTTTTGTGTGTATAATTTTTGGAGGTGTATAAACTCCTATGTAAATGTAGCCTGTTTTCCAACCACAGGCTACATTTAGGTGCCCCTGTGAGGCCTGGGCCATATCAGACAGTCTTGGGTCGGGCTCACAGCTCTCTCCCTCCTCTCATTGCAGGCATGGTTACATGCTGGAGGTAACTGAGGAATTTGTTTTGAGTCGGCCTATACATTCCTGTAATGCCCACTTGCCCCTGGTATTGCCCATACAGCACAGGTAGGTGAGTGTTAGGTCCCGAGCTACTTGAGAAACCTTGGCATGCTGCTCGGGCTTAAGACATGTCCTCCACAGCAGAACATGTTAACTTATCTCTCAAATTTAACATCAGTTTGAGGGCTTAGTAAGACCGCATTGTGCACCTGTTTTGTCAATTTTTATTGCTATACTGAGTTAATATAACCAAACGGTAGTCTGGTCCAGACAAACTGTTCTTTACCAAAAGTAAATGCCAATTTATATTGGTCTTCAGGACTTACCTTGATGGTCCAATATCCTTGAGCGCAATCTAGTGTGTTAAAGATCTGTACCAAGCATTGGCCTATATATGGTACGGGCCAGCTGGACATATTTACTCGTTTATTGAGCTGTCGGAGATCAGCACATAAACGCCATTGACCATTCGGTTTAAGGATACCAAGAATAGGATTATAATAAGAACTGTGCACTGGTCTTATAATGCCTCTTTCCTTGAGATTCCTTATTATTTCCGCTAGCGAATCATAACATGCTAGTGGAAGACGATATTGCTTGATATAAGCGGGAGGTGCCATTGGATTAGTCTGAATTCTGGCAATGTGAATGTCAGTCAGACCATAATTATAGGAATCTTTTGCTAAGAGAACTTCATTTTTTTTTCTTCAAAGGTCTTTTTATTGTTTTATGATAATAATCAGAGCAATAACAGAATTGAGGTATACAGGAGAAATCATCATACATCAAGCTGACAGAGAAGTGACAAGGTTACATCGTAAGTAATACAAAAACAAGTAGGCAATAGAGAATTTGTCGAGGTGAGGTGGTGCTGCAGAGGATCTTCTCCGGGAAGCCGATCATTATATCAGAGACATGTATACACTGAGTACATTAATTTCAACTTAGTGACAGGTAAACGTTCGACATCAAACAAGATGTGGGGAGGGTAGAAAGAGGGGGGGGGGAGGGGGGGGGGAGGGAGAGGAAGCCCAGCAAGAATTAGTTCAATAGTGGACTATATTATTGCGAATGAGTATCAAAATGTCTAAAAGTCGCCCAGGGGGACCATATTTTGTGGAAAGTCTTATGTGTTTTTGTCTCCCAGCTGGCCAATTCTTCCAGGTGATAAAGCGAGTCTACCTTTTCTAGCCACAAGACATAAGATGGGGGTGCGGAGCTTTCCACAAAGTGGATATGAGTATGCGAGAAGTAGTTTCATAGTGTGTTTGGGAATTTTGTCTGGTAGTAGTTGAAAGAGGCATAACTCAGGCTTAAGGGGCAGAGTCAAATTTACTAATGTATTAATTTGTGAGATGATTCTTTTGCAGTAGGGTACTATACGCGGACAGGTCCACCAAAGGTGGAAGTAGGTTCCTAAGTGTTCCCCACATCTCCAGCAATTAGGGTTGTAGCTGGGGTTATATTTGTATAAAAGGACCGGGGTTAAGTGCCATCTGGTCAAAAATTTATAGCCGCTTTCCTGCATCCTTACACAACGTGAGGTCTGTTTTGGGGTAGCAAGAAGCAGTTGAACTTCCTTATCTGAAAATGTCTTAGAGAGGTCAGATTCCCAAGCCGTGATGAACGAGTGCTTCGATTGTGTACATATGTGAGGTCAAAAGCAGCTTGTGGCACGTTGATATTATTTTTGTGGGAGGTTTGGTTTGTGCAATAAGCGACTCATATCTAGTCAATGGTCTGTGTAAATCACCGCTTTGTAACAGAAGTTTAAATGAAAGTTTAAACTTATTATATATCATGGGAGCAATGGAGGTGCAATGTAGGTGATCAGCCAGCTGTACTTGTGAGGGTAATGTATCAGAACCAAGTAAGGAGTCTATCGAGAGGTCGTTGACTTTGATGTCTTTATGGATAGAGCTATTATAATTGGGGTCTTTCGTCAGGATAAGGTCCCTAATTTGCATTGAAGAAGAAGGGTAAGGGGTGAGTTGCGAGAGTGAGTTAACTTGATTCCAAATCTTTTGAGTTTCAGCCGTAAGTGCGTTATGTATTTTAAGATGAGAAGGTTTGAACTTATAGTACAATCTGTCTTAACGGGAATTGAAGAATATCTTCTTCAATAGCTATCCAAAGTTTATGTGAGGGTTTCTTTATCCAGTCAATTATTCTATGTAAGTGCACTGCCTGAACAAAAGTTTGAGGTGATGGCATATCTATTCCTCCTTGTTTCTGGGGAAGCTGGAGAGTGGAGTATTTTATCCTGGGTTTCTTATTATTCCATATATATCTAGAAAATATCCTATTTAGTTTGGCATAGACTAAGAGAACTTCTTTTAATCTAAGTAGATTTAAGCGGACACCTGGATGTTCGAGTTCGAGAAGTTCTGCCGAACTTCATGAAAATGTTCGGGTTCAGGATCCGAACTTGACCCGAACTTGACCCGAACTTGACCCCGAATGGCTGTAAAATAGCCCTGGAAAGGGCTAGAGTGCTGCAAAAGGCAGCAAAATGTAGGTAAATCCCCAGAAAACAAATATGGATAGGGAAATTACTTAAAATAAAATAAATAAAAATTAACCAATATTAATTGGCAACTTGGAGGAGGAGGGGGAATAGGAGGTTGGGGTGGCGTCAGGTGGGAATGCAAAGCAGCAGGCGATTATCATTTATGTAAGCCTCTGGCACCCAGAGAGAGGAGAGAGGTCCCATAACAGCAAAAAAGGCATCATGTCACCCAGCAATGGAACAGGCCACTTTCAGCAATGTAGGCCCTAGCACCCAGACAGAGGAGAGAGGTCCCATAACAGCAAAAGAGGCATCATGTCACCCAGCAATGCAGCAGGCGATTATCATTAATGTAGGCCCCTGGCACCCATACTGAGGAGCGGTTCATTCAAATTTTGGTATTCCACAAAATAATGGTACATATAAAAAAAAAGGTTGCAAAGTAGGAGGAGGAAGCAACAGGAGGCAAAGAATAATGCCCTGCGATCCTCGGTAGAGGACGGACATGCGCCAAACTGCTATCTGCCTCGGGCCCAGCCGCCACTACGTTTACCCAGTGTGCAGTTAGGGAGATATAGCAGCCCTGGCCGTGCTTACTTGTCCATGTATCTGTGGTTATGTGGACCTTGCCACAGATGGCGTTGCGCAGCGCACACTTGATTTTATCCTCCACTTGGTTGTGCAGGGAAGGTCAGGCTCACCTGGAAAAGTAGTGGTGGCTGGGAACTACGTACTGTGGGACAGCGACCGCCATCAGCTGTTTGAAACAGTCCGTCGCCACCAGACGGAATGACAGCATTTCAAAGGCCATAAATTCCCTCACCATCCATAGAGATGTAATGTGAATTCGGTATTTAAACGGTGTATTTCAAAATGCATTGTGGATCAGGATTTCCACTTTTTGTCAAACAAATACACTTATGCTGTATTTCACAGCAGCAATGTAAAATAGGTGGGTCGAATGGGTATTTTAGACTGTTTGGTGGAGCTTGAATAACGTTTTTTTTCTATAAAAAACAAAGAAGCAATATTTCCCTGCAGAAATTTAAAATAGGTCGTTGGACGTTGTATGCAGAACTGTTGTGTGGACAAGGAATACGGTTTGTCCCCCAAAATTACACAGATTCTCTATTTCACCGCAGAAATGTCAAATATATATTTTGGCGGTGTACAATCGGCTTGGTGGATCAGGATGACCTTTTTTTTAACTAAAATACACTGATGCACTATTTGATAGCTGAAATTGAATATACGGTTTAGTGCATTGTGTGCATTTAGTGCATACACAAGTGCTCTGTGGCACCACAGACCAAAGACTAGACAAATTGACTATGGCACCTCTTAAACATACAAAAGGCAATATAGGGGACTTGAGCAGCCAGAAAAAAAAGTATTTTTTCCTTCACTGAGCTACAAAATAGGATTAGACTGATGTTCCTAGCTGGCTGGCACACATGCAGTACACTGCGGTGGCTAAAATGGCCACCGAGCACCACCTCAGTAACAGGTGGATTACAAAAAAAGAGTTCTCTGGCAGTGGCTGGGTACAGAAATATTGGATTGCTGAAGCTCCCTCCCTCTCTATTTGCTGTATCTTATGGATTAAAGTAGCACAGGTTCTTCTGATTTCTGCCCTATTCTGTTCCTGATCGCAGCAGCAGAATTCTCTCCATAAGCTGAAATCAGCAGAGTGACATGCAGCAGTACGTGACTCCAGCTTATAAAGAGGCTGGGTCACAGGCTGCACTCAGCCAATCACAGCCATGCAATTAATAGTCATTGTTGTAATGGCTTCTTAGGGCAAGAAGTAAAACGCTTGCTGATTGGCTGCTGTCCAGCCCTTCAGAAAGCGGGAAGAAATCTCCAAACGACGGACCCGTACCCAAACTTCTTTGAAAATGTTCGGGTCTGTGTCCCAAACACCCCGAAATTCGGTATGAACCCGAACTATATAGTTTGGGTTCGCTTAACTATAGCTCTAGGTCATTGCAGCATCCATAAGCTAACAATATTTGATGTTGTACCATTTCTAGGAACCCTGGGAAAACTTCAGGCTTCCTCCAGCATGTCAGTGAGGTCATGATTTAATTTACCAGCCTTTTCAGCAAAGTCACGATATTCCTCAGCCAGGGAGGATTCCTCTACCTTGCAGGTACCTACTTCAAGATCAAAAGAATATATTGAACTAATGGTGAACAATCCTTCAGGAGAAGAATAAAATGTTTGTTCAACCAATTGTTCCTCTGTGAGGTACCATTCAGGTATCAGGCCAATAATTACATTTTGAAACCCAAAGGTATAATAATCGGAATCTAATGCCATACCAATGATAGTGTCTTTAGACAAACGGACTTCATTTGGCATACCATTATTCACAATTATATGAATTTTGAAGGGTTGTAAATTCACCATAGGGGTAAGATTTACTGAAATTCCCAATTGTTGCATTCTGTTTGATAAACATATGAATGCATCAGAATTTTTCAACTTCTGGCCTTTTGATACCTGAATGGGTAACAGGAAATTATTAGTACCTGTAGGAATAATTACCTCTTGTGGAACTAATACACTGACTGCATAAGGCAGTATCTGAGATGACTTGAGGGCTTCTTGTTCATTCATATAATTATCAGGATTTGCTTTTAATCTCGTCCACAATGTGGAATTCACCATATCCACTTGTATGGCAAAACTATGTAAAATATCGTTGCCTATGTACATTTAATATTGTGGCTCATTAAGTACCAGGAATAAATGAGTAGCCAATTTACCTGCAATAGAAATGGATAACATATATCTCGCAATCACTTTATGATTATCCAAATCTTCATCACATCATGGACCCAATTATCCTGAGGATTTGGAGACCTAATTACCTGGGGATTGGCTAATTGTTTTAGTAGATCCTTACTAATATAGCTATTTTCATGGTGTAAATTCAATTTAGTCCTTTTGGTAATTCCCTATGCCATTAACCTGTACAGGGAAGAACACCTTATGATTCACCCTTTCAATCTCCACTAGGAATTGTTAATGATCACTGACCCAGTAGAGTCAGTAGATTCTGGATGTAGGTGAGAATATCACCTTCTAGGCAAACGTCTTTAACTCTCTCAGGAGATACACATATGGTGTTATCCGCCTGTCCATCTACAGTGGAGTTCGGGGTTGCTTGCAGGAAATAAACATCAAGACACTGGCTATTTTTGAAATGGATCTCAATAGAATCCGGCCTTTCCTCTATCACATGGCAGTTGCGCCAACTATGATAGGATTGGGGTTGATCATAATTTATGGGCTTTCTCACCTGGGACAAAATTACCTTATTAATAAAATCAACAATGGGATTTAATCTTTTGAGGAAATCGATGCCAATAATTAAGCGATTACAGGGCATATCCACTATCAATGTGGGGTGGCTGATTACTTTATTTCCTACTTTGAAATCCAGACACGCCCTACCTAAAACCTTGCCACCATCTGCACAGCTAAGGACTTTGTGGGCTGAAAAATAGAATTACAAATTGGTCGCCCTCCGTTCTTGCCCTGCTGCAATGGAAGGGTTAACTTCTTTTCAGTGATACAGATATTTGTGTTATTTTTCTCATTCTTGCATACAATTGGACCTTCAGCAGTTGCAGAATTTGACATTCTCCCCTGCCTCTCCCTTTTTATACCTGGGGAGGGCTCTTTAAAGGATGAGCTCCACATTTATTTAGAAACTCTTAAGAAACTCTTATTTAGAAACTCTTAAGTGAGGCTCCGCGGTGTTTTTTGTAGCTGGTCTCCCTGAGATCGGATATTGTTGTGTTTGAGTAGTCTCCGAGGCATTGCTCCCAGTTAGCCAGAATCCTACTCCGCACTGATGAGGGGCAACACTCTGAAACAGCTGTCTGTGGATGGATAACTGGCTTAGGTTTTCCCTGTCACATCCTTAAAACTTGTAAAAAAGCGGGATCTTGACATAGGGGCCACTTAATATGGTGGATTTGGTGATCTCTGTAATGGAGACACCCCTTTGCTTGGTTTTCCTTCCTTTGAGGGATATCTGGCTTTCATTGTGTTGTAGACCCATAACTGGGGCTCCACATTTATTTTGCATATTCCTGTTTCCCAGGGAGCTTTGCACTTCGGATTGCTGTGTTGAGACTCTTAAGTGAGGCTCCACGGTGTTTTTTGTAGCTGGTCTCCCTGAGATCGGCTATTGTTGTGTTTGAGTAGTCTCCGAGGCATTGCTCCCAGTTAGCCAGAATCCTACTCCGCACTGATGAGGGGCAACACTCTGAAACAGCTGTCTGTGGATGGATAACTGGCTTAGGTTTTCCCTGTCACATCCTTAAAACTTGTAAAAAAGCGGGATCTTGACATAGGGGCCACTTAATATGGTGGATTTGGTGATCTCTGTAATGGAGACACCCCTTTGCTTGGTTTTCCTTCCTTTGAGGGATATCTGGCTTTCATTGTGTTGTAGACCCATAACTGGGGCTCCACATTTATTTTGCATATTCCTGTTTCCCAGGGAGCTTTGCACTTTGAATTGCTGTGTTGAGACTCTTAAGTGAGTCTCCGCGGTGTTTTTTGTAGCTGGTCTCCCTGAGATCGGCTATTGTTGTGTTTGAGTAGTCTCCGAGGCATTGCTCCCAGTTAGCCAGAATCCTACTCCGCACTGATGAGGGGCAACACCCCGAAACTAGCTGTCTGTGGATGGATAACTGGCTTAGGTTTTCCCCGTCACATCCTTAAAGCTTGTAAAAAAGCGGGATCTTGACATAGGGGCCACTTAATATGGTGGATTTGGTGATCTCTGTAATGGAGACGCCCCTTTGCTTGGTTTTCCATCCTTTGAGGGATATCTGGCTTTCATTGTGTTGTAGACCCATAACTGGGGCTCCACATTTATTTTGCATATTCCTGTTTCCCAGGGAGCTTTGCACTTCGGATTGCTGTGTTGAGACTCTTGAGGCTCCGTGGTGTTTTTTGTAGCTGGTCTCCCTGAGATCGGCTATTGTTGTGTTAAAGGATGAGCTGTCCCTAAAAAAGGATTTTTGGGGTTAGCAGTGATAATTTTGTATAATTCTTCTGTTTGTTGCATCATTACTCCAAAATTGCTTTGGATTTGATCAATTTGATCATATAAATTAGCTCTACTTTTACCATAACCTTTTGAAGATTGATTTTGGAATCAGGATGATTGAGATTTCCAAGAACCATCTGACTCAAAACCACTTTGAACCTTTTCTGGCCCATGTTGGAATCCTGTATAAACCTCTCTGGTATAGTTGGAAAGGAGGGAACCACTTATTTCTAAACTGATTTTTTTTTATCTGGGTTTTTGCCTACACTGGGCACCTTTTTATTATCTGGTCTAGGTTACACTTTATCTGGCTGGGGAGGCCCGGAGCTCTTTAAAACCTCAACATAACTTCTTCTGGGTGCCTCAAACTGTCCCTGATCTCTTTTTATGCGAGTCTCAGCTATTTTGTCACTAGTTTGTAAAGTGACAAATAGTGTTGTACCATCTGTCAGTGACTAATCCTTTTTCTGGGATGGTAATCCCAGGCCAGAATAAATTTGACTTTATTAGGCAAAGCGTCATAGAATAATTGGATGAAATCATGGCTTTCATAATTAGGTTCTTTCTCAGCCAGGCTATAAGAATTTTTAAGGATGGACAAAAATTCTCTGGGACTCTGATTTGGCATACACTTCAGCATAAACATGGCCCTCCTTCCAGCAGTGGTTGTCCTATAGGGACCAAACTCTGTCTTAATCTCTGACATCTTTGCCCATGATGTCGTAAATGTAGGGTTTTCATCGCCTCTTCATAGGTGTCTATATGATTTAATATAGAAGGCGATCCCTTATTTGTAAACAACCTCACAGTCTCTTTAGAGGTTGATAGATATTCCTATCACTCTCATAAGACAACCTTTTGGATAGCTTAGGAGAAGAAATAGGTTTTAATTTATAAAGAGAACGCAACCTTTACTCTTCTGGTGGATTTTTCCTGTCTTAACCACATAGGGGCTGGATCCCGACTATCTATCTCCATTTGCATTTTTTTTAAATCCTGATACATCCTTTCGCATTACTTTTCTAGATCTGATTTTAACTTTTTAAACTCTGATATTTCACTAGAGGCTTGGCCTAATTTACTTTCAAGAGTCTGAATTATTTCTCTATTCTGATTATCTCTGTCACCACATTCTGATAATTTAGCAGACAATTGTGCTAATTCACCAGAAACCGTGGCGGCCTTATTTCAATCTCACTTATTTCTTTCTGTAATTGATCCATTTCATCAGCCTGTTGACTATTTTTATATTTCACCTTTTCTAACCGTTTTGCTAATTCACACATTATAGGCATAAGTTCAGGCCAAGGCCAAGATTGAAGGATCATTAAATCCTTTTTTTGTGTGTTTAGCTTGAGCAGTGCTACAGATATAATCAGCAAACCTGAATTCCTTAGCCCAAACATCATCGGGATATCCTGCAGCTGTCTTTTCCAGAATAGCTCCACAGACTCTTGAATCCTCTTTGATCTCTAATCTATCTTGAATATGCAGTACCACATGATCTTTCATTGTTGCTTGCCTTTCATTATTATGAATATCAGGCTTTGCTTCTATACCAGCGTGCAAGGCCTTGACTGCAGCACCAATGTTTTCAGACATTATCCACTTTTCTCACTAAAAGTACCACAATGACCCTATCAAATATATATTTTGCACCCCAACTCTTTGTGTCAACTAAGCAGATCTCAGCAGTGCCTCCAATTATGTCAGAATATTTATACTGCTCTGATTAACAGTCTATATTACTTATGTAAATAAATTAGAATCTGTAAGGGAGGAGATTCTAACTTATTATCATAAAGACAAAGCCAATAAGACATTGTGATCTGCGCTAAGTTTGATGACAACAAGAAGGCAGGGGTAAATCAAAATATATATTTATTAAAATAATAATAATACAGTGCAAATTAATCAAATATAAAAATCAGTAACAATAAAATTATAAAAAATGTATTAATGATATGCAACATTTTAAGAAAGCCAAAATAACCTATAGGATATACATATATTCACTACAATTCGTTATTGTGATAATACCCTACAATATATTTTAAATTACTTTTATATCTGATTTCTCTCAGCCGACAAATGTCTCAGATTATTCTCAAGTCAGATTTATATCAATATATACAAATCACGAAAGTCTACAGCACTCCTTAAAAGTGAAAAATGTGCTTTTATTCACACATGTAGTACAAAAACATTTCGGTTCTCTCTCAGAACCTTTTTTAAAAATGGCTTGAAAAAGAATCTGAGAGAGAACCGAAACGTTGCTGTACTACATGTGTGAATAAAAGCAAATTTTTCACTTTTAAGGAGTGCTGTGGACTTTCGTGATTTGTCTACTACCCTGAATCGAGGAGTTACCGCTGGCAGCCGCTTTACTGCTGACTGAGGAGTGCTGCCCTATTTTTCATGTGTATATATATATATATTGTGGCAATGTAAATAGGAGGGGTGTAGTAAAGTCCCGGGGAAGCATAAAAAAGGGGGGGTGTTTGCACCAGGAGCGTGTCACCAAGGGGCCCGGCCTTAGGGAAGTAAAGGCCCTTGATATAGGTGGCCACTAAGTTAGTTGGTGGACACTAAGATAATTAGCTTAGCTGGCTCCAGCTAGTCCAGGGCGGGCTTTTACTGGGAGCAGGCAATGTGCTGGGTGGGTGCCTGTTCCCCATGCTCCAGTCCGGGATTTTGGACAGTGCTCATGTCCAGGGATGCTATTTAATCCTGTTGCTGGACTTGGGTGTGGCTCCCAGTCTGTGAAAGGAGCAGGCTGTGTCGAGGCCTGTGGGAGCCTGGACCCTCTAACCCTGTGTGTAGGGTAAGCACTGGTAATGTGTTTTGGGGAGCAGGTGGTAGACCCAGATCCTGATAGAGAGGGAAATACTGTTTAGTCAGTGGCCAGACGGCCAAGGATTTATGTTTTGATTGCTGTTTTGTGCTGGAAAATAAAGGATCATTTGGACTCCAATCTGGTGTCTGTGGCAAGCTCTGCGAGAATGACCCCCGAATAAGAGAAGATCCCTACAACATGTTCTTGTAGCCTCTTTTATTTCATTTTTACAAGTGTTAAAATTCGGAGCCCAATTTCTCCAGAGTCATAAAATACCTCATATGTGGATGTAGAGTGATCTGCGGGTGAACTAAACGGCTCAGAAGAGAAGGAGCGCCATTGGCATTTTGGACAGAGAATTTTGCTGAAATGTTTTTTGGGGGGCATGTCACATTTAGGAAGCCCCCATGGTGCCAGAACAGCAAGAAACCCCCACATGGCACACCATTTATAAAACTAGACGCCTCGAGGTACATAACAAGGGGTATGGTGTCCCTTAACTTCCCAAAGGTGCAATGCTGTTAAAGCTGGACGTCAAATTGAAAAATGTGATTTTTTTACACTAAGTTTCTGGTGTTCACCCCAAAATTTGTAGCCCCATTTCTCCCGAGTAAGGACATACCCCATATGTGGACGTAAAGTGCTCTACAGGCAAACTACACAGCTCAGAAGAGAAGGAGCGCAAATACAAATACAAATACATTAAAATGGGGGAAGGGGATTATAAATTTAGTACTCCATGGAAGTGTGGTACTCCCTGAAGCAACCATGAATGCAGAGGCCCGGATGACCAGGTCACGTGTTACACTGAGTGGTGGTGTCCTTTCGTATCCCCCTCCTGTTACACACTCTGCACTTTTTTTGGGACCGTGGGATGATCAGGGCGCCTCCAGTTCCCAAGGAACTCCGGCCTGCTCTTTCCCGGTCAGAAAAGATCAGGGCCTTTAGGACTGCCTCATAGAACTGGAGGAATTTCCCTGTGTTGCCAGCGCTCCAGGACAGCACAAAAAAGTTGTACAAGACAACCTGCACCAAGTAGAGTGCAACTTTTTTGTACTCTGCCCAGATTTTGCGCATGGCGTTATATGGTTTGAGGACTTGATCAGAGAAATCAACTCCTCCCATATACCGATTGTTGTCCACGATACAATTGGGCTTGAGACCTGGTGCTGCGGTACCTCGCACAGGGACAGGGGTGATGCCGTTACTGTTAATTGTGGACAGTACAAGGACATCCCTCTTGTCCTTATATCTGACAAACAACAGGTTTCCACTGGTAAGGGCACGGGTCTCACCCACGGGGATAGGTAATTGGAGGGGGAGGGTAGGGAGGCCTTGTTGACTTTTTCGCACGGTACCATAAGCGGACATGGATCTGGCGGCGAGGGACTGGAACAAGGGGATACTAGTATAAAAGTTATCCACGTACAGGTGTTAACCCTTATCTAGCAGTGGGTTCATAAGGTTCCACACAAGTTTCCCGCTAACACCCAGAGTGGGGGGACATTCTGGGGGTTTAATACGGGAATCTCGCTCCTCATACACACGAAACTTGTAAGTGTACCCTGAGGTACTCTCACAAACTTTGTTCAGCTTCAAGTCATACCTCGCCCGCTTAGTGGGAATGTACTGGTGGAAACTGAGTCTCCCATAAAAAGCAATGAGAGACTCGTCAATAGCGACCTCCCTTCCAGGTACATAGCCCCCAAAAAATTTGGCCCCGAAATGATTGATGACTGGCCTAATTTTGTACAGGCGGTCATAGCCAAGATCACCTTGGGGGGACATGCTGCATTATCTGCATAATGCAGGCATTTCCGAATGGCCTCAAAACGGCAACATCTCATGGCCATACAGTAAAGTGGGGTCTGGTAGAGGACGTCCCTGCTCCAGTACTGCCTGACACTGGGTTTTTTGACTAGGCCCACGTGCAGCAGGAGGCCCCAAAACGTCTTAATCTCGGCTACACTGACCGGAGTCTAGCCACCGGACCTAGCCAAAAAGGAGCCCGAGTGTTGAGCAATAAAATATTGCGCGAACAAGTTGGTTTGCTCCACCATCAGATTCACAAAGTGGTCACTTAAAAAAAAACTTAAAAAAAGTAATATTCAGTGAAGCCCACTGTGCGAATCAGGATTCCTGGTTGGCCAACAAAGTCAGGAATCACGGGCTCAAAATCCTCTGGGGTACTCCAGGCAAAGTCAGGAATCACGGGCTCAGGTGGCCCATCATCATCAGTAGATGATGAAGAGAATGAGGATGACAACAGGAAAGCGGGGTCATCCTCGTCCTCACTGGGGCTCTCAGAGTCGGAGAGCAGCAAGGTGTATGCCTCCTCGGCCTAGAACATCCGGCGGGCCATCTTCTAATGCTAAAGGGGAGTGTGTGTAAAACTTTATTTAGTGTGTGTGTGTGTGTGTGGGGGGGGGGGGGGGACAGTGTGTTTTTACGTATACCCTACCCTAACCCAACAGAAAATAAATAGATAAAACTAAAAAAAAAAAAAACGCAAGCCCCAAAAAGTTGTAAAAAAAAAAAAGCTTCAATCCCCGAAAAATTGCTTACACCCCAAAAACTCGCTGATCAGCGGTACCAAGCTGATCAGCGGTGGGGTGGGCGATGCGCTAACAGTGGTCGGACACTCTTTTACAGCTAAGAGTCCCGACCACAGTCAGCGCACCTACAAAAAGAAAAAAAAGCGCTTGCGCCACAAACAGTGTGTGTGTGTGGGGGGGGGGGGCAAGCTGCAGCACCCCTGGGGGGGTTGAGTGTTGCACAGCTGAGGGTGCTGTGGACACCAGACACCCTCAGATCCGGGGGCTGCACTCAAAAAAAAATATTTACTCTCCCTGCCTAACTAAAGCTCTCCCTAAATGTTTATGTGCCGGATGGCACTTTATGGTGGATCAGGGGCCATGTATGGTAGCGGATCGCATGGGTGGCAGAGGGACCAACACGGGGCTCCTCTCTCCTCGCTCACACGGAAGTCTGTGGGCGGGAAGAGTGGAGCTCCGGAACGTTATCTCCCTGTCCAGCCAATCACAGGCGATCCTGAGAGGTGGCGACACCGCCATATTACAGGACCTAAGGAGGGTGATCGGTGGTGTATATTACACCACCGATCACCCTCCTATTCTGGGTCATCGGGTCACTGGAGACCCGAATGACCCGAAAACGCTGCAAACCGCAGGTCTGAATTAATTGACATGCGGTTTGCAGCGATTGCCAAAAAGGGGGGGGTCACAGGACACCCCACGGCATTGTCACAGGGTGCCTGCTGAATAATTTCAGAAGGCACCACGTTCCGACCACCGCCCACCGCGCGGCGGTGATCAGAAATATACAGGATGTATATGTACGTCCTGTGTCCCTTGTGTCCGTAAGAGGTTATTTTTACTCTACCACTAGATGGCACTAGGGCTCTATGTAAAAAGTATTGACTGCCGAGCACCCGAGTATAATGGAAGTCAATGGGAGACGACCAGGCACCCCCTGCTCAGATGAGAGGAGGGTGCCTGGTCCATTGAAAAAGGTCAGAAAGTGACAGAAACACCACTGAAATGGATCTGGAACGGCATGGGGACCATGTCTGGGTGCATCTTGGAATTCAATGTCGCTTCTGGGAACAACATTGTCCCAGTTGTCCGCCACTTTTACATAGTGAAAAAATAACGCCCAAAATCACGTCCCCTCAACAACAAAAAAATAAATAATTTTAGAGGTAAAATTGGTAGAAAACATTCTTTCCTGTATATTCAGTTGTATATACAGTGCAAGTGCTGCCAAAAATTACAAGTAAGAAGCACTCCGATACAGCCTGTATATGACATAAAGAAGGGCCTCATACATACCCTTACCCTTGAAAAATTATGATTGATGGGCTGCTGGTGACCCTCAAAAACATTTGGAGCAAGAGCCTGCTGGTTACCCTCTAAAACATTATAGTTGAGGACCTAAAGGTGAGCGGACCCTATAAAAATTGTTGTGAGGGCCTGAAGCCGAGCAAACTGCAAAAAACATTGCAGTGATGGCCTACAGGTGAGCAGACTCCATAAAGCATTGGAGGTGTGGGCCTGAAGCCTAGCGAACCCCATTAAACATTGCAGTGAAGGGCTACAGGTGAGCAGACCTTATAAAGAATTGGAGATGAGGGCCTGAAGACTAGTGAACCCCATAAAACATTGCAGTGATGGCCTACAGGTGAGCAAATGGTGTAAAGCATTGGAGGTGAGGGCCTGAAGCCTAGCGAACCCCATAAAACATTGGAGTGATGGCCTACAGGTGAGCAGATGGTGTAAAGCATTGGAGGTGAGGGCCTGACGCCTAGCGAACCCCATAAAACATTGCAGTGATGGCCTATAGGTGAGCAGACAGTATAAAGCATTGGAGGTGAGGGCCGGAAGCATAGCGAATCCCATGAAAGATTGCAGTGATGGGCTATAGGTGAGCAGACGGTATAAAGCATTAAAGTTAAGGGCCTAAAGCCTAGTGAACCCCATGAAACTTTGCAGTGAAGGGCTACAGGTGAGCAGACCTTATAAAGCATTGGAGGTGAGGGCCTGAGGCCGAGCGAACCCCATAAAACATTGCAGTTCTGGCCTACAGGTGAGCAGACCGTATAAAGCTTTGGCGGTGAGGGCCTGAAGCCTAGTGAACCACGTAAAACATTGCAGTGATGGCCTACAGGTGATCGGATGGTATAAAGCATGGGAGGTGAGGGCCTGAGGCCGAGCGAACCCCATAAATCATTGCAGTGTTGGCCTACAGGGGAGCAGATGGTATAAAGCATTGGAGGTGAGGGTCTGAGGCCTAGCAAACCCCATAAAACATTGCAGTGATGGCCTACAGGTGAGCAGATGGTATAAAACATTGGAGGTGAGGGCCTATAGCCTAGTGAACTTCATAAAACATTGCAGTGATGAGCTATAGGTGAGCAGACCTTAAAAAGCATTGAAGGTGAGGGCCTGAAGCCTAGTGAACCCCATAAAACATTGCAATGATGGGCTACAGGTGAGCAGACGGTATAAAGCATTGGAGGCGAGGGCCTGAGGCCGAGCGAACCCTAGAAAACATTGTCGTGAGGGCATATATATTCTGTATGGAATAGGATGCGGAGGAGAAGGCGGATGATAAAACAAGATTCAATCATAGAACCTTTTTTTGTGGTGAAAAGGGTGCATCTGAATCTTGTGGATTGAGTACATTATAAAGCATACATTTAAATTGCGTTTTTGTTCCTCATTAGCCCTGCTTTCCTCTGTCAACCTGTCAGCATTGTCAGTGGAAAAGCAGATACACTTATCTGTTATAATGCCAGTAGCAGCACTAAATACACGCTCAGACAATACGCTGACGGCAGGGCAGGCCAGTACCTCTATGGCGAGTTTGTGCCAAGTATCCAGCTTGAACACCCAGTAGTTGTAAGGCACTGAGGGATCATTTAGGACGCTGACACAGTCTGCTATGTATTCCTTCACCATTTTCCAAAACTTTCCCCCCCTTTGTAGCACTAGGTAGCGATTCAGGGTGAGGTTGCTGGTGGGGTGTCATGAAAGTGTCCCATGTCTTGGAAAGTGTTGTCCTGCTTCTGTTGAAACTACAGTGTGTCCCCCTTGTCTCCCTTCCTCGGTTGTCTAAGGAAGTACGCACTCTGACGGCCTCATTGTCAGATGGAAAATTTTGGAGCAATCTGTCAACAAGTACCTTCTGGTATTGCACGGTTTTACTCATCTTATACACCACAGGAATCAGAGATGAGAAGTTCTTTTTGTAGCAGTGGTTGAGAAGGGTGAACACCCAGTAATCTGTGTTACCTTAAATGCGTATAACGCGAGGGTCGCGGGAAAGGCAGCCTAACATGAAGTCAGCCATGTGTGCTAGAGTACCAACGGGCAAAACATCGATGTCAGGATGACTCTCCGTAGCCTCATCCTCCTCGTCCACCTCCTCCTCTTGTGACCATCCACGCTGAACAAATGGAATTAAAGTTCCATGGGCACTAGCCTCTGTAGCAGAGGCAAGTGTCTCCAGTTCGTCCTCCTCTTCATGGCCCAGTTCGCGATGAGGAGACAAACTGGGGGAGATCTGGCTATAACCCTCTGTCATCTCCTCCCCCATTTCCTCGTCTGCCACATTCAATGCATCCTCCTTAATTGTGAGCAGCGATCGTTTGAGTAGACACAGCAGGTGGATAATTACACTGATAAGAGCGTTATCGCCACTAACCATCTGTGTGGATTCATCAAAGTTTTTTCAAACTTCACATAGGTCTGACATCAAGACCCACTCCTCGCTTGTGAATAGTGGCAGTTGACTGGAAAGGCAATGACCATGTTGCAGCTGATATTCCACAACTGCCCTCTGCTGCTCACAAAGCCTGGCCAACATGTAGAATGTAGAGTTTCACCGTGTGCTCACGTCACACAACAGTTGGAGAGCTGGAAGCCGCAAGCACTGCTGCAGCGTTGACAGACTTGCTGAAGCTGTGGATGACATTTGGAAATGGGCACATAAGCGGCACGCCTTCACTAGTAGCTCCTGCAAATTGGGGTAGGTTTTGATAAACTGCTGAACCACTAAGTTTAAGACATGGGCTACGCATGGAATGTGTGTCAGGTAGCCGAGCTCCAAAGCCGCCACCAAGTTATGGCCATTGTCAGACACAACCATGCCTGTTTTTAGGTTGAGTGGCAAGAGCCACAGCTTGGTCTGGTCCTTTATACCCTGTCACAGCTCTTCGGCGGTGTGCTGTTTGTCCCCCAAGCATATGAGCTTCATCACGGCCTGTTGACGCTTACCCACAGCAGTGCTACACTGTTTCCAGCTAGCGACTGATGGCTGACCGTGTTGGAGGTGGTAGTGGAGGAGGAGGCGGCGGTGGAGGAGGAGAAGTGAGGGTTGGAGCCAGTAACATAACTGCTGGCGGAGACCCTGATGGACGTAGGGCCCGCAATCCTGGGCGGGTGGGTAGCACCTCTGCCATCCCAGGGTCCGACTTGCTCCTGGCCTCCTCAACATTCACCCAGTGTGCGGCCAGGGAAATGTAGCGTCCTTGGCCACAAGCACTTGCCCATGTGTTCGTGGTGAGGTGGACCTTCCCAGTAAGTGCATTGGTCAGGGCACGGGTGATGTTCTGGGACACATGCTGGTGTAAGGCGGGCACGACCCAACGTTAAAAATAGTGACGGCTAGTGATGTCCCAAACTATTCGCCGGCGAACAGTTCCCGGCGAGCATAGCTTGTTCGCATTCGCCGCGGCGGGCAAACATATGTGATGTTTGGTCCGCCCCCTATACATCATCATTGAGCAAAATTTGACCTTGTACCTCACAGTCAGCAGACACATTCCAGCCAATCAGCACCCTCCCTCCCACACCCTCCCACCTTCTATAAAAACGGCAGCCATTTTAGATTGAAGCTGCAGTGTGTTAGTGAGAACATGGAGAGTGAAGCTGCTGCTGCTGTGCTGATGAATTCTTAGGGAAAGTGTTAGCTAGGCCAGTTTTCTGTGTCCACAGACTCATCTGCTGTAAGGACAGCGTCACAGCACCCCAAAAAGCCCTTTTTAGGCCTGCTACATTAGTCTGCTTTTATTTATGTTTTTCTTCATATATATATTGCAGTTGCCTGGCCTGCCGTGTGTGAGGAGCTGCAGGCCCACAGACTGTAGTGTGCCCACTGCCAGTGCCCACCCCTTATACCGTGTGGCACAGGACTTTGCATAAAAAAAAGGCATTTCCTTTTTACACTTTAATCTAATTTCAGTTGCCTGCCTGCTGCCAGTGTGTGTCAGGCCCACTTCCACTGACTGTAGTTTGCCCACTGCCAGTGCCCACCACTCATACCGGATGGCACAGAACTTTGCATAAAAAAAAAGGCATTTCATTTTTACACCTTAATCTAATTTCAGCTGCCTGCCTGCTGCCAGTGTGTGTCAGGCCCACTTCCACTGACTGTAGTGTGCCCACTGCCAGTGCTCACCACTCATACCGGGTGGCACAGTAGATTTCCGATAAATAAGGCATTTAATTTTTACCCTGTAATCCAAGGTTAGTTGCCTGCCAGTGTGTGTAGGGCCCACTTCCACTGACTGTAGTGTGCCCACTGCCAGTGCCCACCACTCATACCGGGTGGCACAGTAGCTTGCCGATAAATAAGGCATTTCATTTTTACGCTTTAATCTAAGGTTAGTTGCCTGCCAGTGTGTGTAGGGCCCACTTCCATTTACTGTAGTGTGCCCACTGCCAGTGCCCACCACTCATACCGGGTGGCACAGTAGCTTGCCGATAAATAAGACATTTAATTTTTCCTCTTTAATCTAAGGTTACTTGCCTGCCAGTGTATGTCAGGCTCATCTCCACTGACTGTAGTATGCCCACTGCCAGTGCCCACCACTCATACCGGATGGCACAGTAGCTTGCCGATAAATAAGGTATTTAATTTTTACGCTTTAATCTAAGGTTAGTTGCCTGCCAGTGTGTGTCAGTCCCACTTCCACTGACTGTAGTGTGCCCACTGCCAGTGCCCACCACTCATACCGGGTGGCACAGTAGCTTGCCGATAAATAAGGCATTTAATTTTTACCCTTTAATCTAAGGTTAGTTGCCTGCCAGTGTGTGTCAGGCCCATCTCCACTGACTGTAGTATGCCCACTGCCAGTGCCCACCACTGATACCACGTGGCACAGTAGCTTGCCGATAAATAAGGCATTTAATTTTTACCCTTTAATCTAAGGTTAATTGCCTGCTAGTGTGTGTCAGGCCCACTTCCACTGACTGTAGTGTGCCCACTGCCAGTGCCCACCACTCATACTGGGTGGCATAGTACCTTGCACGCATATTACCACTATTAAAAAAAAAATGACAGGCAGAGGCAGGCCACCCGCAAAGGACCGTCGTTGTGCTGTGATTTCCTTTGGCCCTAGAATAATGCCCAGTGTTCAGAGGCCACATACCCTGAACTCGAAAAATTCTGAGGACATAGTTGACTGGCTTACACAGGACACCCAATCTTCTACAACTTCCGCTCGGAACCTTGACGCACCATCTTCCTCAAGTGCAGCTTCGGGCACCTCTCAAGTTACCACTCGCCCGCCCGCCGCCACCACCAACACTAGCACCACAGCCGCTTCATTTAATCTGTCAGAGGATTTATTTTTATTTACACATCAGTTGGAAGAAATGAGTGATGCACAACCATTATTGCCAGAGGATGTAGATAACAGGAATATGTCTCAGTCAGGCAGCATTACACACATGGACGAACGGTGTGATAATGATGATGTTGTACCCGCTGCTGCTTCCTTTGCTGAGTTGTCAGATACAAGTGAAGCGGTTGATGATGACATTGTGTCCGTGGATGTCACTTGGGTGCCCACTCGAAGAGAAGAAGACCAGGGGCAAAGTTCAGATGGGGAGACAGAGAGGAGGAGGAGACGAGTTGGAAGCAGGGGGAGTTCATCGCAAGGAGCTAGTGGCACAGTCAGACAGCATGTATCGGCACCCGGGGTCAGTCAGACAGCACGCCAATCAACGCATGCTTTTGCCACCACCAGAATGCCGTCATTGCAATGCTCAGCAGTGTGGCATTTTTTTTGTGTGTCTGCCTCTGATAACAGCGATGCCATTTGCAACCTGTGCCAAAAGAAACTGAGTCGTGGGAAGTCCAACACCCACCTAGGTAGAACTGCTTTGCGAAGGCACATGATCTCACATCACAAACGCCTATGGGATCAACACATGAGTACAAGCAGCACAGAAACTCAAAGCCACCATTTTCCTCCTGATCCAGCATCGACAGCCACGTCAACCACTGCTTTCCTCCCAGCCACCTCTCAACCACCCGCCACTCTACCTCTCACCTTTAGCAGTTCCTGCTCATCTGCCCACAGTCAGGTGTCTGTCAAGGAAATATTTAAGCTTAAGACGCCAATCTCACAGAGTAACCCCCTTGCCTGGCGTCTGACAGCTGGCTTGAAGGAACTCCAGCCAGCCAGCTTTTACCATACAAGCTGGTGGAGTCTGAGGTCTTTAAAAAAATTTTAGCTATTGGGACACCCCAGTGTTACCCGGCCGAAATTATTTTTCACAAAAGGCTATCCCCAACCTGTACTCTATTGTGGAAAAGGAAGTCATGACATGTCTGTCACACAGTGTTGGGGCAAGGGTCAATCTCACCACTGATACCTGGTCTGCAAAGCACGATCAGGGCAGGTATATCACGTACACTGCGCATTGGGTAAACCTTCTGACGGCTGCCAAGCATGGAATGCGTGGCTCTGCAGCGGTGTTGGTGACACCGCCACAACTTGCAGGCAGGCCTTCTGCCACCTCCTCTACTCCTCCTACTCCATCCTCTTTGCTAACCTCCTCGGCTGAGTCCTCTTCTGCTGCTGCGTCTTCCTCCACATCATCAATTGCACCCCCCCTAGCTCCCCAGGGGCTACTCCACATCCCGCATACGACAGTGTCACACCATCTTGGGGTTGACTTTCCTTGAACGCAGAGAGTCACACCGGACCATCACTCCTGTCTGCCCTGAACACACAAGTGGATCAGTGGCTGACCTGGCACCAACTGGAGCAAAGTGGTGTGTGACAACGGAAGCAATCTGTTGGCGGCATTGAATTTGGGTAAGATAACACATGGCACATGTCTTGTATCTGATTGTACAACGCTTTGTGTGTAAGTACCCAGGCTTACAGGACATCCTCAAGCAGGCCAGGAAGGTGTATGGCCATTTCAGGCGTTCCTACACAGCCATGGCACACTTTTCGATATTCAGCGGCAAAAGAACATGCCAGTGAGGCGCTTGATTTTTTGACAGCCCGACACGTTGGAATTCAACACTCCTAATGTTCTACCGTCTGCTCCAACAAGAAAAAGCCATCAACGAGTATTTGTATGACCGGGGTGCTAGGACAGCCTCTGCAGAGCTGGGTAGTTTTTTTGCCACGTTACTGGACGCTCATGCGCAATGCCTGTAGGCTCATGCTTTTGAGGAGGTGACAAACCTAGTCAGTCGCACCGAAGACACCATCAGCAACCTCATCCTATTTGTTTTCTTTGTTTTCTTCCTGGAGCGTTCCCTGCGAAGAGTGCTGGATCAGGCCGTGGTTGAGCGTAAAGAAGAGGAAGAGTTGTGGCCACCATTACCACCAGAAACAGCCTTATTATCATCGCTTGCTGGACCTGCGGCAACACTGGAAGAGGAGTCTGAGGAGTCAGAGGAGGAATGTTGCTTTGAGGAAGAGGAAGACCAACCACAGCAAGTATCCCAGGGTGCAGCGGCTGCAACAATAAACCTAGTTTTTCAGGCATGTGTACATGCCTAATTTTTCTCGCCTCCGGTGCTGCACTGTGGCTGCGGCTGTGGCCTTCGTGGCTGTGGCTGTGGCCTTCGTGATCGTTACCTTGTTGTGGTGAAGGGGCTTGCGTATCATAATGAAGCGATCTCCTCTATAAGTGTGTTGGCAATGTTGGCACACCCCAGATGATAACTGCTTCTTTGTGATCAGCCCAAAAGCGATCGGCTGGATAATTTTTCATAGAAAAAACATTAATTTTCTTTGTGAATTTTTTTTTTAAGTTGTTTGGGTTTCTAATACATAAAATAATAAAATCATAATTAAGTCTCTTAATAGTTTATTAGAAATAATGCAGGCAATTAAAAAAAATCCCCATCAATTCCAATACAACTTAGGCTTTTCACCCGATTGAAGAAATAAAACAAACAAAACAGTATAGTGTATTAACATTGTTACGCTTTCCTTTTTAATATATACACTGTTAGTCTGTGACAGTGCAAATACAATTTGGTCTAAATGTACAGACTGATGAGAGAAACAATGTACAGCTGTCTACACTCTTCCAAGGTGGAAATGCAAAGGGTCAGACCAATTGTACAGGACTCATGGTTACAAATAGGACAGTTCCAGAACCTCACTTTGTATCAGAAACCCCAAATCATCGTATAAAGAACTAAACTACTGAACGAAATACGTGACCTAAAGTCTACTGGGTTTTACTAGGAACATATGTAACTAATAATAGGGGTGTATCTTGATGTCAGTGTTAAAATGAACTGCAATTCCCCCAACTCATTGGAACAGACCAAACTGGCTTTGTGTCAGGGAGGGAGGGCAAGGATAATTCTACTCGAATAGTGAATGCCATATCCTTCGCTACCGCACACCATCAACCATTGGTCCTCCTCAGCACCGACGCCGAGAAAGCATTCGATAGAGTTAACTGGGCATACTTGAGAACTGCCTTACGAAGCTTTGGTATCCCTGAGACGTTCTTGAATGCTCTCTTTTCCATGTACCACAATGCCTCGGCGTCGGTGCTGGTGAATGACACCTATTCACCCCCCTTCCGTATTTCTAATGGTACACGACAGGGATGCCCCCTTTCCCCTTTAATTTTTGTCCTTGCTATGGAACCGTTACTCCAGATTATTAGACATCATACCCTAATTAAAGGACTACCTCTGGGTGGTCGTGAACATAAGGTTGCCGCCTTTGCAGACGACCTGTTGGTTATGACCACTAACCCAGATACCTCCCTACCATTACTTACCGATCTCTTCGAACAATTTGGTGCTTTGTCCAATTTCAAGGTGAACATGACCAAGTCCTTTATATTGGATGTTGGCCTTCCTGCTCTTATGCGAGGAAAACTGGTCAAGAGTTCTCCTTTTAACTGGAACTCACCTTACATTACTTACCTGGGAGTAAAACTTACGTCCGATGTTCGGCAGCTTTTCATCTGAACTATACCCCCTACTACAATCAGTGCGCGATAAATTATCAGTCTTAGACACACCAACCCTATCGTGGTTTGGCAGGAAGAACGTGGTCACATCATTGATCATTCCCAAACTAAACTATCTTCAACAAATCCTCCCCATCCCTGTCCCTAAAACCTACTTCTCCTCTTTTAATTCAGCAATAAGGTCTTTCATCTGGCACAACAAACAACCACGTATTGCGTTCTCCACTCTATCCAGAGCCAGGTCCCATGGAGGTATTGGTCTGCCAAGTGCCGGCCTTTACAATACAGCCATTCACCTAGCCAGAGTGACTGATTGGCTACGGTCCACAGAACATAAGACTTGGATAGGTATGGAAATGGCCCAAACTCCCCGTTCTTTTAGAAGCCTTTTGGTGCTTCCACTGGACAGAAGGAAACTATTGCCTTCTTGCTCCCCCACTATTAAAGCAACTATGTCCTCTTGGGACTGGTTCGTGTCCTCTCCTTGGGGATTTCCCGTACCGTCCCCGCTGATACAAATATCAGATGTACTGGCGCTGACCCCCAGGGAGCTGACGCGGACCCTTCCTATTTCCCTCAAGACGCTAAATACCCCGGTTCTCCGATTATTTGATGAGGCCGGTTTGGTCTCAGAAACTCTACTTAGGGCCTCTCACCCAGACTGGGATAAATCCCACTTTGGCTCCCATTTCTTACGAACCTTCATTACTAAAAATATATCCTACTCTTCCTTATTACGCCCGTTAACTTGGTTTGAAAGTCTGATCTCGAACCATAGACCTCCCACCAAACTGATATCAAAACTCTACAAACGGCTAATTACTCCAATATCCATGCCTGCTCCAGCGTGTGTCCGTCTATGGGAGAAGGACCTACGATATTCATTCTCAGACACTCAATTAGCTAAACTATACCTGATCCCACATACATCATCTAGATGTGTCCGGATCCAGGAAAACGGATACAAATTGTTTTCTCGGTGGTATAAGACACCGGATATCACTAGCAGATTCTCTCCCCATAACACGGACACATGCTGGCGCTGTAAGACAGACGCAGGGTCCTTTTATCATATCTGGTGGACCTGCCCGATAGTGCAATCGTGGTGGTCCTTGATTTTCGAAAAAATGTAATACTGTTTGTGGCACGAGGATAGACCCAGATCCCAAACTGGCCTTGCTTAATTTGGAAACGTCGGAATCCCCCCCTCCTCATTCATACCTTTTCAGACAAATGTTAACGGCCGCTCGCCTGCTCCTCCCCAGATATTGGTTGACCGCTGAAACCCCATCTATAGATAACTGGTTTAATAAAATAGACTCTATCTACAGATTTGAAGAGATTGCGGCATGGGAGACACACTCCCATAATAGGTTTGAATCTAAATGGCTGGCTTGGAAATCCTTTAGATATACCAGACCCTAGGAAGCTATTACTTGATACTGTGACTTCTAATCTTTACCTGATATGAATGAGACACACATTCGGTTATAGTTACGTTTTGTGTTACTGCATATGTTACTAACCCACTGCTCGTGCGATTTTACCTGTGCCTACAATGTGAATGTATGCTATCACAATGGTTTTTCGCTCTCCATTTAATTGTAACTTGCAATGTTTAATAAACATTTTAAACTTTAAAAAAAAAAAAAAAATGAACTGCAATTCCCTTAGATCAAATAAAAATGTTTTATCTATAAAGAGAACTTCAGGAGTTTGGCACCACTGCCCAAGAGGAAATTACTCAACTTAAAGGTGCAATCCAGAGCCAACAGAGGGAAATTATTGACTTGCAGCGTCAACTACTGGACATACGCGGCGCGGTCACAGACACCCGTATGCCTCTCCCGTCAAAGTTTAAAGGCGAACGGCGCCAATTTCGGGGGTTCCTCAACCAGTGCCGTATTTACTTTCAGATGCAGCCGGGCTCCTTTACCTCAGACAGAAAGAAAATCCTGTTCATCATCAACCTTCTAACTGATGAGGCCCTGGCATGGGCATCCCCATATGTGGAATCCCACAGTCCCTTATTGAATAACCTAGAAAACTTCACCGCAGCCATGAGCCAAGTGTTCGACGACCCTAACCGCTGTGCGACGCCCGAGGCTAGGCTGCACAGTCTACGGCAGGGAAGACGCTCTGTAGCCGAGTATACCTCAGAGTTCCGCCGCTGGGTCACGGACACCACCTGGAACCCAGCTGCCCAGAAAAGTCAATTTCGCCGTGGACTCTCCGAACCTATAAAGGATAACCTTGCCAGGGTAGACGCCCCAGACGATCTGGATGATTTTGTGCAACTGTGCATCCGGATTGACCGGAGACTTGCGGAAAGAAGGAGAGAAAGACTCTGGTCCCTAGATAACAGGCCCGCGTACCCTTTCACTCCAACGACTCAGCCGGCTCACCAACCCTCCACCGAACCGTTGCAGGTCGACACACTGCGCAAGACTCTATCGGCTGCTGAAAAGGAGAGACGACTGGCCGCAGGCCTTTGTCTTTACTGTGTCGAGCCAGGGCACTTCGCTATTAGGTGCCCAAATAAGACTCGCCGAACCATCGCTGTCACAGAATTACGAGAATTACAACAGGCCACAATCTCACCCTTGGCCTCTGAAACCATAGGCACTACAGGTACCGGGTCCCACTGCATTGTATCCATCCTTATCACCATTGGGGAACGACAGCTTCCCTGCTCTGCAATGCTTGACTCGGGGGGCCGGCGGAAATTTCATGGACTTGACCTTCGCCCATGAGAACAACATACCACTGGTAACCAGGGCAGCCCCCATCGATCTAGAAATCGTCGATGGGACCCCGCTCTCTTCTGGGCCGGTTACGCACCAGACCGCTGACCTTCAACTCTTCATCAAACCCGATCATCAGGAGACCATTCACTTCTCCCTGATCGCCTCCCCTAAGTTTCCGGTGATCCTAGGCATCCCTTGGTTGGCCAACCACAACCCCTCGGTGGACTGGGACACCCGCTGCATACGGTTCCCCTCAGACTTTTGTTCTCAGAACTGTTTACGTGGATCCATTCCTCCTCTGCCCAAAGAACCTACCATATTCTAACTATCAACCAAGGAACATTTACCCCCTCAATATCGGGAGTTCCAGGATATCTGTGACAAAAGAAATGCAGACAAACTGCCTCCGCATCGGCCTTATGACTGCCCAGTTGAGCTGCTACCTGGAGCTGAAATACCCTTCGGCAGTATATACTCCCTCTCCGAGCCGGAACTCAAGGCCCTGAAGGAGTACTTAGAGATGAAAATCTAAAAAAAGGTTTTATCCGACCTTCCACATCTCCTGCAGGAGCCCCCTTCTTCTTCGTGGAGAAAAAAGACTCTTCTCTACGCCCTTGCGTAGATTATCAAAAGCTCAACAACGTTACTGTGAAGAACCGATACCCTCTCCCCCTGATTTCTGAACTCCTCGAGAGACTTCGGGCGGCAAAAGTCTTTACTAAGCTCGATCTCCGAGGAGCCTACAACCTGGTCCGAATTCGCCCAGGGGATGAGTGGAAAACCGCCTTCCGAACCTGCTACGGTCACTACGAGTATCTGGTCATGCCTTTCGGCCTCTGCAATGCCCCTGCTACCTTCCAACATTTTATCAACAACGTCCTCAGGGACATACTTGAACAATTTGTGGTAGCATATCTGGACGATATTTAGATTTTCTCAGAAGACCTCGAACAACATCGTGGGCATGTCCGCAGGGTGCTACAGAAACTCCGTGAACAGTCTCTCTATATTAAACTGGAGAAGTGTGAATTTGAACAGACTTCCACCCAATTCCTCGGCTACATTATTTCCCCGGAGAGCTTACGTATGGATCCCCGGAAGATCCAGGCCGTGACTGAGTGGCCCGCCCCACAGAACGAAAAGGAGGTCCAGAGGTTTGTAGGTTTCGCAAACTTTTATCGGAAGTTCATCAGGAACTTTTCAAAAATCATCGCCCCCAATCATTCAACTAACAAAAAAGACTGTCCCCTTCGTATGGACCCCGGAGGCACAGGAGGCCTTTGCTAAACTGAAGTCCCTCTTCACCTCTGCCCCGATTCTGGCCCACCCAAACCCTGAATTACCATTTACTGTCGAGGTGGACGCCTCCGACGCTGCTGTGGGCGCAATTCTGTCTCAACGTTCAGGAGAAAAGATGCTCCTGCACCCTTGCGCCTTCTTCTCCCGCCAGATGTCCCCAGCTGAACGGAATTACGACATCGGAAATAAGGAACTGCTGGCAATCAAGGATGCTTTCACCGAGTTAAGACACTTGCTGGAGGGGGCCCACAATCCCATCTCTGTATACACCGACCACCGGAACCTAGAGTTTATCCGCAGCGCCAAAAGACTCACCGCCAGACAGACCAGGTGGAGTCTGTTTTTCTCCAGATTCAATTTTGTTATCTCCTATCGCCCTGGGTCGAAGAACAGCAAAGCAGATGCTCTCTCAACCCTCTCAGATCAATGAGGCTCCGGCCGTTATCCTTTCCGACAGATGCATCCTAGGAGCCACCTACTCAAGGGAACTCCTGGGTTCCCTCAAGGAAGGGTATGAGAATGATCCCCTCCTCACTTACCCACCCGGAAATGTAAACCTTACTTTCAAGGGTGGCTACTGGTTGTACCAGGATCAGCAGTTGTACGTACCAGAATCTGCACGACTTGACGTACTTAAACTCAACCACGATTCTAAACCGGCCGGCCATCTGGGTATCAGAAGGACCCAGGAGCTCCTCTCCCGTTTCTTCTGGTGGCCAACTTACAGAGAAGATAAGTTGTATCTTCTCTGTAAGATACAGGACTTACTGGCAAGGGCCATAGTTACCCCAAGAAGAACTCGACTGTCCACCCAAAATGTGGAGAGACTGACCTTTGTCAAGATGAACCATGGCATGGATCAGCCAGGATTTCCACCCACCAGTGCCTGATACATCTGATTAGATCATTCATGCCGCCTCACCCAAACCTTGACTAAAGAGACCGGTTTCTTCTGGTTACCTGCCTCAGCTACTACTCTGATGCTGCATCACGCCTGATGCCACACATCTGATGCCAAGTGCTCCTTCTTTCACCCACCTTCATCAGTGGGTACTGGTATTGCCACCCACCACCCCACTCTGTCACCGGGTCTCTTTGTGGTCTCCTGATGCTGCTTCTGCCATCTCCACACTATGTCACCTTGCCAATTTGTGGTCTCCTCCTGATGCTTCTTCTGCTGCCACCTCCAGACTGTATCATTGTGCCACTCACTGGCCTTCTCCTGATGCTGCTACTTCTGCTGCCCGCTTCTCCAGAGTCTGTCATTGTGCCACTCTGTGGCTTCCTGATGCTTCCGCCACCTCCACACTGTCATTGTTCCACTTTGTGGCCTCCTCCTGATGGTGCCAACTCCAGACTCTGTGATTGTGCCACTCTGTGGCCTCCTCATAATGCTGCCACCTTCAGACTCTGTCATTGTGCCACTCGTTGGCCTTCTCCTGATACTGCTACCGCAACCTCCAGACTCTGTCATTGTGCCACTCGGTGGCCTTCTCCTGATGCTACTACTGCTGCTGATGCCATCTCCAGACTGTCATTGTACCACTCTGTGGCCTCCTGATGCTGCCGCCACCTCCACACTGTCATTGTGCCAATTCTGTGGCCTCCCGATGATGCTTCCGCTGCCTCCACACTGTCATTGGGCCACTCTGTGGTCTCCTCATGCTGCTTCCACCTCACCACTATTTCATATGGCCACTCTGTGACTTTCGGCCTGGCTTACATCATCATTTATTTCACCCTTCTTCTGATCTGTCAGGAGGAAGGAAGAATGAGTTGCACAACGGATCCTGTCTATGTAACAGCTGTAAGGCCTGCATGACATGTTCCCTATTTTGCATCAGAATAAGCTTATGATTTGGTACCCAAAGCAGGAGTGGGTATAAAACACAAAAGAAATGCAAATATTTTATTCACGTGTCATTTCTGTTTTGGATACACTCCTGTTATTTTTTGCTTAAGCAATACTGATGGATTACTGACCAATAGTGATGGGTGAACATCGGTCGGGACGTTTTGCGAACAGAAAAGAACAAGTTATTATGTGGATGGAGGTATATTAGGTGGTCAGTGGATAACAATTTTAATGTAGGCCACTGGAGTACCAGCTCAAAACATTAAACAAAGAATTGTCCTTATCTTATGTATGTATATACAGCAGCATAAAAGGCCTTTTCTGCCGCTGTATATACATACATAAGACAA
This sequence comes from Bufotes viridis, assembly GCA_033119425.1. NCBI lineage: Eukaryota > Metazoa > Chordata > Amphibia > Anura > Bufonidae > Bufotes > Bufotes viridis. Next base: position 112,109,834 of record CM065593.1, on the reverse strand, counting down.
GAAACATTCTTTGTTCTGGGTGGTGGCGGATATGTGTGGGCTGGCATGAGGAAATTCAATTAAACGTGGTCGTCAAAGGTGTTGAATTCCTCTGAGATCCATGCCTCATTCATTTTTAGAAATGTGAGGTAGTCCACACTGTCGTGAGCTAGGCTGAGTGCGCTTATCGGTCACGATCCCCCCTGCTGCTCTTAATGTCTTTTCGGACAGGATGCTCAACGAGGGGCAAGACAAGAGTTCCATGGCAAATTGTGCCAACTCTGGCCACAGGTCAAGCCTGCACACCCAGTAGTCCAGGTTCCTCGCTTATCAGAGCGTTCACATCGGCCTGTCGGTCTAGGCTTTCCCTGAGGCTGGATCCGGAGGCGGCTGTCGATGGGTTGGCTGCAAGAATGATCTTGTCACTACCAGAGTTTTGAGGAGTTCTCACAGCTCTGTTTCTCCGCCCCTGTGATGAGGTCTTTACTTTCATTTTCATTCCTTTCCCTCTTCCCAGCTGTTCCTTCTCTGATTGATTGCGGGTTTTATTTCTCATCTTGAGTTGTGTCAGCCGCTGGAGTATCTACACTGCTGTGGTCTCTTTACACTGGACGTGTGTTTTGCTGAAGCAAGCAACATCGGATATTGTCTGCTGAGATTGGATCTGTCTCCACTGCTGCTGCAGCCACTACAGATAAGTTTACAGACATTGCTGGTTTTGTTTATTTGCTGACTGGATCCGAGGTTCCGTCCGTATACTGAGCAGGGAGCCGGTGGCCGTGGGCCCCCCCCCCCCCCTTTATCATAGGGTTTTCAGGTCTCACTCAGCCTTAGGTACGCGGGCATGCCTCGATCCACCATCAGGGTCTGGGCATGTGCATAAGCAGCGCAGGGAGAGCTCTTAGGGTCTGACAGGGGTTACCTTTTATGCTCCCTAGTTTGGGTCCGCTCAGTAGCTTGTGCACTGATTGTACTCCTGTTGTTCGCATATACCCGTGACATTATAACCCGCCATAACCGTCTTTTGACATGAATCCGCTTTCTGACCTGGTTGACCGCATGCAGGGTCTTTCTTTGGAAGTAGCGGATCTCCGTCAATCTATGACTCAGCTTCAGGCATCTGGGTCTGCTAGCGTCCATGGAGTTTGTTGCGAGCCGAAGGTCTCACTTCCGGAGACGTTCTCCGGGGGCAGTGAGAATTTTGTTCGCTTCAGAGAGGCTTGCAAACTTCATTTCCGCTTGCTTCCCCATTCCTCTGGTGATGAGGAGCAGAGGGTGGGGATTATCATCTCCCTGCTCAGGTGTAATTCTCAGACTTGGGCTTTTTCGCTGCCATCGGGGGCACTTCCCCTTCGATCGGTGGATGGATTTTTTTGTGGCCCTCAGGCAGATATATGATGACCTTGATCGTGTTACGTTCTTTATGCCAGAACAAACTGTCTGCTGAGCTTTATTGTTCTGAATTTCGGAGATGGGCAGCTGATTCAGGTTGGAATGATGCTGCACTCCGGAGTCAGTTCTGTCATGGTCTCTCAGAGAGATTAAAAGATGCATTTGCTTTCCATGAGAGACCAACGTCCTTAGAGTCTGCCATGTCTCTAGTGGTACGTCGGGACAGGCGCCTTAGAGAAAGAGAGGAGACTTCTCTTCCCTGCCATTTTCAGCCTAGGGGCAGTGGGGCAGACTCATTCAATGTGCAGGGGCCTCATCCTGACTCAGTCCCCTCTGAGGAGGAGGCTATGCAGCTGGGTCGACTTGCCCCTGATAAAGGAGGATATAGTCCTCAGAGAATGATGTGTTTCTGTTGTGGGGGCATTGGTCATTTGGCAAATTTTTGCCCCTCTAGGAGATTCTTGAATTTTGCTGAGGGTGATAATAAAAGAAAAACCTCAAAAGGTAAAAAAAAAAACTCAAGGTTTGCTCCATCTGCTACCCTGGGCTGGGCAAAGTTGATGTGGGGATAGATGCTTTTCCCTTTCCCTGCACTTCCCGTTTTCTCCTATCTGCCAGGGTGGCGCTAAGGAGCAAAGTCATTTCTTGTGAAAGTTTTGTTGATAGTGGAGCGGCCGTCAATCTTATTGACAATCAATTTGTAGCCATGCATGGTTTTCAGGTTTGCACATTAGAAAAGGATATACCTGTTTTTGCTATTGACTCTGCTTCACTCTCGCAAAGATCCCTAAAGGGCATAGTTCACAATATGCGATTGACTGTGGGTGATGCTCATGTGAAGGATATATCTTGTTTTGTCCTTAGCGGATTGCCTACTCCTCTAGTGTTGGGGTTACCCTATCCGCTTCCTCTCATCCCGGACCTCTTTAATCAAATTGTTGGGGCCAAGGTTTTTTCCAAATTGGATTTGAGTTGCGCATACAACCTGGTCAGGGTCAGAGAGGGGGACGAATGGAAAACGGCCTTTAATACCCCTGAGGGGCATTTCGAGAATCTCGTTATGCCTTTTGGCTTGATGAATGCTCCGGCCGTCTTTCAGCATTTTGTTAACAGTATTTCCTACCATTTAATGGGGAAATTTGTGTTGGTGTATCTTGATGATATTTTGATTTTTTTCCCCTGATGTCAAGTCCCATCAGGATCACCTTTGTCAGGTTTTGCGGATTCTGCGGGAAAATAAATTATACGCCAAGCTGGAGAAATGTGTTTTTATGGTATCAGAGATTCAATTTCTGGGTTTTCTCCTCTCTGCTTCTGGTTTTCGCATGGACCCGGAGAAGGTCCGTGCTGTGCTTGAATGGGAGCTTCCTGGGAATCAGAAGGCACTGATGCGATTTCTGGGTTTTGCTAACTATTACAGAAAGTTCATTTTGAATTATTCCTCTGTTGTCAAGCCGCTCACTGATATGACAAAAAAGGGGGCAGATTTTTCCTCTTGGTCGGTGGAGGCGCTTACAGCTTTTTCTAAGATTAAAGAAAGTTTTGCGTCTGCACCCATCTTAGTGCATCCCGATGTCTCTTTACCTTTTATTGTTGAGGTGGATGCTTCCGAGGTGGGTGTGGGTGCGATTTTGTCCCAGGGCCCCTCTCCTGCCAAATGGCGACCCTGTGCCTTCTCTAAAAAACTCTCCCCTGCAGAGAGAAACTATGATGTGGGAGATAGGGAGGTATTGGCAATCAAATTAGCTTTCGAAGAATGGAGCCATTGGTTAGAGGGGGCCAGGCTCCCTATCACCGTTTTTACCGACCATAAGAATCTGGCGTACTTGGAGTCGGCCAAGCGTATGAATCCGAGACAGGCCAGATGGTCTCTGTTCTTCTCTAGATTTAATTTTGTGGTCACATTCCGCCCTGGGATTAAAAATGTGAAGGTGGATGCCCTCTCTCGCTGTTTTCCGGGAGGGGGGAACTCCGAGGATCCGGCTCCCATTTTGGCTGAGGGGGTAGTCGTTTCTGCTCTGTATCCTGTTTTGGAGGCCGAGGTCCAGGCTGCCCAGGCAGAGGCACCTGCTCGTTGTCTTTCTGGGAGGTTGTTTGTGCCTCTTGAGTTACGTCACAAGCTTTTAAAGGAGCTTCACGATACTGTCCTTGCTGGTCACCCCGGGAGTAGAGCCACTGTTGATCTCATTACTCAGAGATTTTGGTGGCCGGCTCTTCGTAAGTCAGTGGAGGGTTTTGTGGCAGCTTGTGAGACTTGCGCTCATGCTAAGGTCCCTCATCACGGCCTTCAGGTCTCCTCCTCCCCTTACCCATACCTTCCCGTCCTTGGACACACCTGTCCATGGACTTTATCACGGATCTTCCTCGTTCCTCAGGGAAGTCTGTGATCCTGGTGGTGGTGGACCGTTTTAGCAAGATGGCACATTTCATACCCTTCCCTGGATTGCCCAATGCTAAGACGCTGGCGCAAGCTTTTGTCAACCACATTGTTAAATTGCATGGCATCCCTTCTGACATTGTTTCCGATAGAGGCACGAAGTTTGTGTCCAGATTCTGGAGGGCTTTCTGTTCTCGCCTGGGGGTTCGGCTGTCCTTCTCTTCTGCTTTTCACCCGCAGTCGAATGGTCAGACTGAACGCGTCAATCAGAATCTGGAGACATATTTGCGCTGTTTTGTGGCAGAGAATCAGGAGAACTGGTGTTCGTTTCTGTCTCTTGCTGAGTTTGCCTTGAATAACCGTCGTCACGACTCTTGTGATAAGTCACCATTCTTTGGTGCATATGGGTTTCATCCGCAGTTTGGGACATTCTCGGGAAGGGGCCCTTCTGGTTTGCCTGAGGAGGAGAGATTTTCCTCTTCTTTGTCTACTATTTGGCAAAAGATTCAGAGTAATCTAAGAAAGATGAGTGAGAAATATAAGCGTGTGGCTGATAAGAGACGTGTGTCTGGTCTGGACTTGAATGTGGGTGATCTGGTGTGGTTGTCAACAAGAAATATTAAACTGAAGGTTCCCTCCTGGAAGTTGGGTCCTAAGTTTATTGGGCCTTATAAGATCTTATCCATCGTCAATCCTGTTGCCTTCCGTCTTGATCTTCCATAGGTTTGGAAGATACATAATGTTTTTCACAGGTCTCTCTTAAAACCATATGTCCAGCCCACGATACCCTCCCCTTTGCCTCCTCCTCCGATTTTGGTTGATGGCAATCTGGAGTTTGAGGTTTCCAGAATTGTGGACTCTCGCAGTACCTCGTTCATTGGGAGGGTTATGGTCCTGAGGAGAGGATGTGGGTTCCGGTGTCGGACATTAAAGCCACCCGCCTCATCAGGGCTTTTCATAGGGCTCATCCTGAGAAGGTGGGTCCTGGTTGTCCGGAGTCCACCCGTAGAGGGAGGGGTACTGTCCCTACCAGAGTTTTGAGGAGTTCTCACAGCTCTGTTTCTCCGCCCCTGTGATGAGGTCTTTACTTTCATTTTCATTCCTTTCCCTCTTTCCAGCTGTTCCTTCTCTGATTGATTCCTCTTCCTTTAAATCACCCCTATTCCAGTTTCACCTTGCGGGTTATATTTCTCATCTTGAGTTGTGTCAGCCGCTGGAGTATCTACACTGCTGTGGTCTCTTTACACTGGATGTGTGTTTTGCTGAAGCAAGCAACATCGGATATTGTCTGCTGAGATTGGACCTGTCTCCACTGCTGCTGCAGCCCCTACAGATAAGTTTGCAGACATTGTTGGTTTTGTTTATTTGCTGACTGGATCCGAGGCGACCCCGGTTCCGTCCGTATACTGAGCAGGGAGCCGGTGGCCGTGCCCCCCCCCCCCCCCTTTATCATAGGGATTTCTGGTCTCACTCAGCCTTAGGTACGCGGGCATGCCTCGATCCACCATCAGGGTCTGGGCATGTGCATAAGCAGTGCAGGGAGAGCTCTTAGGGTCTGACAGGGGTTTTCTTTTATGCTCCCTAGTTTGGGTCTGCTCAGTAGCTTGTGCACTGATTGTACTCCTGTTCTTCGCATATACCCGTGACAGATCTCATATCAGAAGTGACCAACACACTTTCAAATCGACCTCTTCTTGCAGGCGCGGTAGGACTGGTACCCGCATCTGTTTTTCTGTGGGTGGAAATTCCTCTGCCAGCACCGGCAACAGCAGAATGCAGTATCTCTCACAGCAAGGCCTGGAAATGCTGCATTCTTCCAGCCCTCTGTGATGCTGGTAACATGTCTGCCATTTTGTGTTTGTACCGGGGGTCTAAGTATGTTGCCACCCAGTACTGGTCCTTGCCCTTTATGCTATTTATACGGGGGTCCCTCTTCAAACATTGCCCCCATTTGCACTAAATTGGAATCAGTGGAGCACCCTGGCTCCTGCTTATCACCCAGGAGAATGTCGTCCTCTGTATCCCCCCCCCCTAGTCACGGACAACACCAGGGATCCCCAAAAAGTTTAAAGTCCCCCTCAAAGCCTGCTCTTATTACTCCTCCTACTCCCCCCCCCCCAGCCACCATCCTCCTCTGACTCCTCTTCAGACTCCTCCTGACTTGTCTCAGATGGAGTAGCCCCCCCTGGGAATTCCTTCAGCATTGCGACTTCCTCATCTTCCAGCTCTTGCTCCTCATGGCTTGATCAATGACACGACGCAATGCACGCTCTAGAAAGAAGGTGTAAGGTACAATGTTACTGATGGTGCCCTGGCTGTTACTGACCAGTTTGGTGATCTCATCAAATGGCCATGGTTTATCCTCCTTCTTATCTTCCTCCTCTGCCAGTTCATCCTCCTCAGGGCTCAGGTGGCCATGAGATGTAAGCCCCACGTCTTCTGTCTCCTCACCAATCAGATTTCTCAGCATCCTCTCCAGGAAACGAAGGTGTGGAATGACATCATTCATCCCGTAGTTCTGCCCACCCTGACAAAAAAATTGGCCTTCTTAAAGGGCCTGAGCAAATGGCAGGTGTCACGCATGAGCTGCCATTGGCTACCGTGGAAGGTTCACCGGGAAGTAACGCTATTCATATCAGGTGATGTAGGGGAAGAGCATGTTGCCTCCAAGGAGGGTGTATTTTGCCCTATAAAAGTAGCTGAAGTGCATGCACAGTTTCCTGGACATTTTTAACAACTTTTATATTTCAGTGTAAAACTTGAGGAACCAGGTGACAACGAGATTAAAGACATGCTCCATGCAGGGCACATGCATCAGCCCTCCCTGACACAGGGCAGACAAAATGTTCTTCCCATGTTCTTCCCATTATCAGTAACCATCTTAGTTCCTATCTCCAGTTGGCGAGGAGACAGCCAGTGTTCGATTTATTTACTGAGGAGGCCGATCAGTTCCCCCCCGGTGTGGCTCCATTCAACCAGGCTGACAATGTACAGAACTGTGTGACATCACCTAGCTTTGCATAGGTGATATGCTGGAGGACCACTGTGAACGTTGCCTAGAGGGAGGGTGAAGATAAGGTCAAGGATGAGAAGGCAGAGGAGGAAATTGGCGCTTAAATCCCATCATTACAATGAGGAGGCGGCATTGCCATGACCTGGCCAAGTTGCCGGTGTGCCTGGGCTGGAACCACAGTTATCCAATGGGCTATGAAAAACATATATTGTCCTTGACCATACTGTAGTTGGAACACACAGGTCTGGCCGACTGGCTGAGCTTCTGCTCAACATACGTGTGCAGGACTAATACAACTTTTTTGGAAAAGTAATATCAGCTTGGGACTCTCCACCTAAGGTAGGCACAATCCATTAGTTCTCTGATATGTGCAGAGTCAACTACATGGAAAGGGAGAGACTGTAGTATCAGCAAATCGGCCAGGTGCATGTTCAGTTTCTGAGCCATTGGATGAGTGCACGCATACTTTTGTCTTTTTGCAATCACCTCAGTGATCGATTGCTGTTGAAACAAGTGACAAGTAGGAGCATCAGCAGCAATAGATGATATTAAGTCAATCGAAAGGAACAACAGATTCCTTCTGCTGATGTGGACGAGCACTGACTGCTTGAGAGTGGGTTTGGGGCAGTGGAAGTGCGGTTGCTGCGTCACGCTGTAACCCTAAATGAGTGGCATTGTTTTCCAAAGCCACTTTATGGTGACACTCCATGTGTTGATGCAGGACCATTGTGCCAAAATTAGCACCCTGGCTGCGCCTCACCTTCTGCCCAGACATCCTGCATACCGCCACACTAACATCCCTCAGTGACTTGATGAAATATTCCCACACTCCTGGGTATGGCAATTTCCCTCCACCTACCTGCCTGCTGCTTTTATGAACCCATATGTAACAGAGGTTGCTGATTACCGATGTTCCCCTACTCACCACCGTGGTCCCAGGCTATGTGTTGAGGTGAACACTGTCCTTCTTGCCTGCCTCCATCATTGTCCACATCCGGCTGCATTACGGGGCAGGTAGCTGTGGTGATCTGTTGCCAGTGTCTTCCCATTCAGCGCCGTGGTCCTGGGTACTGCATTTGCAAGCATTGTCCTTTCTGGAATTTTTCCAGCCCTGCTCACTGCATGCCTTCCTGCCTGTTCCCTTTAGCAACTCCTTAAAAGCCAGCACGTTACTTCCTGTCCTTTAAAGGTTTTGCACATGTTACTTATTTGACCAATCCCAGCTATCCTGCACCTATATAAGTGATCCAGCCCCCTTCTCAGGTGCCTGAGCGATAAAACTCCTTGTACCCTGCAAAGGGAAATCCATCTGTACTTTCTAACCCATTCTTGACTTCTGGATTCCACTACCTGTCTGATCCCTGCCTGCTACGCTGGACCCTCCTGGTGCTGACCCTGCTTGCCTGACCTGTATCTTTGCTGCCTCAACTGACCCATTGCTTATATGACTCTGCCTCTGCCTCATCCTCGGTCCTGAGGCATACTAACTATATCACTAAAATAACAGTATAACGCTGAATGTCAGTGCACTAGAACGTGATGCACATGGCGATATATCACACCTGCCTTTAATACTGAGGTAAATTAACTGTATCATTAATATATTGGATTAAATCTGAATGTCAGTGCACTAGAACCATGTCAGTGCACTAGAACCTGACTCACACCTCAATATACTACACCTGGCATCTACCCTTTCAGGCATTTTCACGTACATGTACATGGGGGAATATGGTCTTTTGCCACATCCCCACGTATATGTATGTGTTTTGATTAGGCGGGTGCAGGAGCAGTAGCATGGACCCTGCTGTTACTGACAGCCGTGCCCCTGTCGTATATTTTGGCATAGCTGTATCTGCAGAGGGCGGCGGAATAACCCTTCACATGCCGTAGTCAGCGCTTGCCGTGGCACATGCTGGGTTTACAGATTCCATCAGCTCCTACACTGCTGCAGTAGTTTACACAGGCATTGGAGCCTACCTTCTACGAAAGCTTAGGAGATCCAACCCCCAAACTGGGTCTCCTAGCAACTGATAGTGTACTACACTGAAAGTTGGGAAAAGTGCCACAGTGGGACAAAAATAAAGTGTTTTTTTTTTTCAAAAATTGTATAAAACTGAAATACATTATAAAAAATAGACATTAGGTATTGCTGTGTCCACATTGAAATTCTGTATGAAAATATCACATGATCTACCCCATTAGGTGAATGCTGCTAAAAAAAAAAAAAATCTGTGCCAAAAAAGCCATTTTGGTCACCTTGCCCCAAAAAGTGTAATATTGAATAATTAAAAATCATATGTTAATGGTAACAATAAAAACATCAGCTCTTTCTGCCAAAAATGAGCCCCTAAACAAGACGATTATCAGAAATATAGATGTAATGTAGCTTTCAGAAAATTAAGACAATGTTTTTTTTCCAAAATGCTTTATTATGTAAAACTGAAACATAAAAATAAACGTATTCGGTATCATTGCGTCCCTATAAACCTGCTCTATAAAAAAAAGATAGATAGTTGTAAAAAACTAAAAAATAAAAATGTTGCCAGTACAGCAATTTTTTTTTGACCTTGCATCACAAAAAGCATAATATTGAGTGATCAAAAATCATATGTATCCCCAAGCAATACCAACAAAACTGTTACTGTATTCCATAGTTTTCCAAAATTGGGTCACTTTTTTGGAGTTTCTACTGTAGGGATCCATCAGGGGTGCTTCAAATGCAACAGGGCAACTTAAAATTATCACAGTGAAATCTGCCCTCCAAAAGCCATTCTCTTCTGTGCCCTGCTGTGTGTTCCGACAGCACAGCAGTTTAAGAGCACTTATGGGGTGTTTCTGTAAACTGCAGAATCAGGGTAATAAATATTTAAAAAATGAATAAAAATAGAAAATCTGCAAAAAAGTTAATATTTATTTTTGAAAATTTGTAAAATCAGTTTTGAATAATTTGAAGGGAGTAGGCTCTAACATGGGGTCATTTATGGGTGTTTTCCACTGTGTAAGCCCCACAAAATAACTTAATAACTAAATTAGTCCTAAAAAAAAGTGGGTTTAAAATTTTCTTTAAAACATTAAAAATTGCTTCTAAAAATCTAGGATTTCTAACGTCTTAAAAAAAAAATGTCATATGTGGATTGTTTGTTAAGTAATAACTATTTTAGGAGATATCACTATCCATCTTAGGCTACAAGTACACGACTGTTGGTGTTTTGCAGTACGCAAACCGCGGATCCGCAAAACATGGAAGCTGCTCCGCATTCCGTTCTGCAACTTGCGGAACGGAACGCAGCCCATTATAGAAATGCCTATTTTTGTCCGCAAAATGGACAAGAATAGGACATGCTCTATTTTTTTTTTGCGGGGGCATGGAACGGAGCAACGGATGCAGACAGCACACGGAGTGCTGTCCCCATCTTTTGCGGCCCCATTGAAGTGAATGGGTCCGCGCCCGAGCCTCAAAATATGCGGCTCGGACGTGGGCCACAACAACGGCCATGTGCATGAGGCCTTAAAAGAAGAAATTCAAATTCAAAAAGGTAAAAGATATTGACTCAAATTTACCACCAACATGAAGTAAAGTATGTCACAGGAAAACAATCTCAGAATCATTTGGGAAGAAAACTATTTTTTCTAGAGTTATTAGCACATAGTAAAACATAATGAAACATGTCAGATTTACATAATTAAGCTTGGTCTTGAAGGGGTTAATACTAAGGTACAATAACACATTCATTCTGAATGTTGGTTCACTGCGCAGTGTTGCACCCAGCAATATGTGACACCCGCTTTTAATACTGAGGTACCATAACTGTACCATTAACATAATGCATTAACTATGAATGTCGGCGCACTAGAATGTGATGCATTTTTTTACATTTTGGGATTTCCCATTAGATTGCCTTCTCTTGACACCTATCACTTGTTAAAATAAAACTTTATTATATCATTATTAATAGTACCGAATATCAAGGTCCCTATTAAAATCTAGTAGTCTAACTCTGTGGTAGGAGTCTGTTCCAATATGCCAGTGTATTGTGTTTATAATGGCTATTTTGCACAGCTGGTTGCACAATCCAGCAGTCACAGTTAGTCACCACAGTTCCTGAGTCAATAATAGATTCTTAGGTCCATACACCACTAATAGCCTACAAAGTGTTAAAAACTATCTGGCACTGCCCCTCGATATGTTTCGCCAAACACTTGGCGTCCTCAGGGGTACGGGCACTGTGCACGCTGATAGTAACTTGCGTGGGCTTTAAAAGCCTTCTGTTCCCTCCCTTCTGACTGCGTCATGCAGAATCGTCCAAGCTAGATTTTATTTTTATTTTCAATTTGCATTGGAGAAATGCGTGATCCTATTTGCTGTTAGTTACGGGCTTCCTCTTATGTTATCTAATTTATTCACTGCTCCTTACATACCGTGCATGTCCACCCACTTAGTAAACTCTATCACATTCTTACTACTTTGCCTCCCGCTGGATGTTCACACTGCGCATGACTTCTAACTTAGTCTCCAGAGTTGCTGAATGACATAAATAAAGGAGTAGATACAACTCTAACTAAACATATGAATGAACAACATGGAGGCAATATAATGAATTTAAAATTCTGGGGAATCATGAAAGTAAAAAATGGTCCAAGAAAAGGAAATATTGATAAAAAATTAGAGCAAGAAGAGGCTAAGTGGATCTATCGATTAAGAAGCCTGGCTCCGGCTGGCTTGAATGAAGGCTTTACTTTTGCACCATTTTTGTCTCAGCGGCATAAAAAGAATTAATAATTATGTAGTATAAATGGAAACCAAGGAAGGATGATCAAAAGGTTCGAAAAATCATTTCACAATTTAAAAGCGGGGAGACTCGAAAAGTTTCAAAAGGAAAAATACTGCGAGTGGAACTTTGAACGGGGTATAACTTTCCTATTGGATGGCTTGCTAGAATTAATGAAGATAGAGAACATAGCGCAATATTCTCTATCATGGTTAATGTTATCCTGGGTTCAGATTGAAAAAAAAAAAAAAAAAAACATTCATTTTTTACGAATATATATCACTACATTCTAAATATTCGCCAATTAGCAAAGTGGTAATATTCATTAAAAAAATTCGCTATTCAAATATTCACGCTCAACACTACTCAGATATTGATTGATGTCAGGGTTCTTCTTCAACTACAATCACAAATCAAATGGGTCAGCTTTAGCCTTTTAAAATTGTCATAAGCTTTGTAAAATCTTTAAAACTAAAATAAAAATGACAAAAAAACAAAAGATAATGTTAGTGAAAGTAAAAAAAAAATTATATATAAATGCTAAAAAGCTAAGGTCACAGACTTACTGTAGGTTCCCTAAATAATGGCAATAGGGAGTTGATCACTGAGTTGATTCAATTTCAGTCTGCAGTACTATCATGACTCCTGGGCAGCATGCCCGCTGTCTTGGGGTCATGTTTGACTCGTATCTATCCAATCAATTGCACGCTCTTGTCTTTTACACCTCAAGGAAACATCCAGAATCCGCCCTTTTCTTATGGTGGAAATGGCCAAAACTCTTGTTATCTTTTTCATTCCTATCTTGAATACATTAAATAATTACTAACTTGTCTCCCTCTCAATGTCTGTCCTAAATGCTGCAGAAGGCTCATCTATCAGCCATACTGATGCTACTAGCACTGGTTAAAGTTCAAAGTTCAAACTTCTTACCCTTACCCACAAAGCTCTCCACACATCTCCTCCCTCATTTACGTCTACCACCCTACTTGTGATCTCTGTTCTGCCAGTGATCTAAATGCAACTAAACGTGTTAAGCAATTGCTTTTCAATGGCTTTTGTTCTAAGATAACGTGTTGAGTTAAGAAATTTGAGTTAAGGGTTTGATTGTTACCCCTGTTAAATCTGTACCTCCTCTCTGGAATGCTCTGCCCCAAAATATCAGGTCAATTCTCAACTTCCCTACCTTTAAACATGCCTAAAAAACACATCTTTTCAGGCAAGCTTATCATTAGGGATGAGCGAACCCGAACTGTATACATTTACGTAAAAGTTCGGGTTCGCGTTAGTTGTTCGGCGATTTCTATGGCGCAATTTGAAAGCCTGCAAAGCAACCAATCAACAAGCGTCATACTACTTGTCCCAAGAAGCCATCACAGCCATGCCTACTATTGGCATGGCTGTTATTGGCCAAGTGCAGCATGTGACCCAGCCTCTATTTAAGCTGGAGTCACGTCGCGCCGCACGTCACTCTGCTCTGATTAGTGTAGGGATAGGATGCAGCTGCTGTTAGGGCGAGATTAGGCAGGGATTAATTTAGCAAAAACACTTAATGAAGTGATCGATAGAGTTGAGCGAACGCCTGGATGTTCGGGTTTGAGAAGTTCGGCCGAACTTCACGAAAATGTTCGGGATTGACCCGAACTTCACCCCGAAGCCAAACCCCATAGAAGTCAATGGGGACCCGAACTTTTGGGCACTAAAAAGGCTGTAAAATAGCCCAGTGAAATTGTGAAATTTAGGCCCCTGACACCCAGACAATGGGGCGGTTATGACAGTAAAAAGAGTTTAATATCTCCCACCAAGACAACAAATGATTAAACAACATATAGGCCCCTGAGACCCAGATAATGGTGCGGTCGTTAGACAGTAAAAAGTGTGAATGTCTGCAAACAAGACAGCAAGCAAATACGTGAAATTTAGGCCCCTGACACCCAGACAATGGGGCGGTCATTAGACAGTAAAAAGAGTTTATTATCTCCCACCAAGACAACAAATGATTAAACAACATATAGGCCCCTGACACCCAGATAATGGGGCGGTCATTAGACAGTAAAAAGTGTAAAATGTCTGCAAACAAGACAGCAAGCAAATACGTGAAATTTAGGCCCCTGACACCCAGACAATGGGGCGGTCATTAGACAGTAAAAAGAGTTTATTATCTCCCACCAAGACAACAAATGATTAAACAACATATAGGCCCCTGACACCCAGATAATGGGGCGGTCATTAGACAGTAAAAAGTGTAAAATGTCTGCCACCAAGTCAGCAAGTACATGAAATTTAAGCCCCTGACACCCAGACAATGGAGCGGTCATTAGACAGTAAAAAGAGTTTAATATCTCCCACCCAGACAACAAATGATTAAACGACATATAGGCCCCTGACACCCAGATAATGGGGCGGTCATTAGACAGTAAAAAGTGTAAAATGTCTGCCACCAAGTCAGCAAGTACATGAAATTTAAGCCCCTGACACCCAGACAATGGAGCGGTCATTAGACAGTAAAAAGAGTTTAATATCTCCCACCCAGACAACAAATGATTAAACGACATATAGGCCCTTGAAACCCAGACAACGGGGCGGCCATTAGACAGTAAAAAGAGTTAAATGTTTGCCACCAAGACAGCAAGCAAGTACAAGAAAGTTAGGCCCCTAACACCCAGACAGAGGAGAGAGGTCCCGTAGCAGCAAAAGAAGCATCATGTCACCCACCAACGGAGAAGGCCACTTTTAGTTATTTAGGCCCCAGCACCCAGACAGAGGAGAGAGGTCCCAAAGCAGAGAATCAGGCTTCATGTCACCCACCAATGGAGAAGGCCACTTTCAGATATTTAGGCCCCTGACACCCAGACGGAGGAGAGGTTCATTCAACTTTGGGTTGCCCCGCAAAATAATGGTAAAATTTAAAAAAGAGGATTCAATAAAGAAGTGCACTGGAGTACAAGAATATATGGTTAAGGGGAGGTAGTTATAAATATCTAGTCTGCACAAGGGATGGACAGGTCCTGTGGGATCCATGCCTGGTTCATTTTTATGAGCGTCAGCTTGTCCACGTTGGCTGTGAACAGGCAGCTGCGTTTGTCAGTAATGACACCACCTGCCGTGCTGAATACACGTTCAAACAAAACGCTGGCCGCCGGGCAGGCCAGCACCTCCAGGGCATAAAAGGCAAACTCTGGCCACGTGGACAATTTGGAGACCCAGAAGATGAATGGTGCCGAACCATTAGTGCACACGTACTGTTTCACCATGTTAGTGAAATGCTGCCTCCTGCTAACACGTTCCGTATCAGGCCGTTATCTGTGGCGTAGGGACAAAACTTTTCCACATCTCTACCATGCTAAGCCTGCCTTCAGAGGAGCTGGCCGTGACACAGCTGTGTTCGCGACCTCTTTCTCCTCCTCTGCCTTTGCCTTGGGCTTCCACTTGTTCCACTGTGACATTTGGGAATGCTCTCAGAAGCGCGTCTACCAACGTGCGCTTGTACTCGCGCATCTTCCTATCACGCTCCAGTTCAGGAAGTAAGGTGGGCATATTGCATTTGTACCGCCCCGCTGTGAACATGCTTCATCCTCATCCTCCTCCACTTCCTCCTTATCGTCGTCCTCCTCGTCCTCCAGTAGTGGGCCCTGGCTGGCCACATTTGTACCTGGACTCTACTTTTGCAAAAAACCTCCCTCTGAGCCACTAATAAGAGACTGGCCTGAAAGTGCTAAAAATGACCCCTCTTCCTCATCCTCCTCCTGGGCCACCTCCTCTTCCATCATTGCCCTAAGTGTTTTCTCAAGGAGACAGAGAAGTTGTATTGTAACGCTGATAACGGCGTCATCGCCACTGGCCATGTTGGTGAGCTACTCGAAACAGAGCAACAGGGCACACAGGTCTTTCATGGAGGCCAAGTCATTGGTGGTTAAGTGGTGCTTTTCCGCAGTACGACTGACGCGTGCGTGCTGCAGCTGAAACTCCACTATGGCCTGCTGCTGCTCGCACAGTCTCTCCAGCATATGCAAGGTGGAGTTCCACCTGGTGGGCACGTCGCATATGAGGCGGTGAGCGGGAAGGCCGAAGTTCCGCTGTAGTGCAGACAGGCGAGCAGCGGCAGGATGTGAACGCCGGAAGCGCGCACAGACGGTCCGCACTTTATGCAGCAGCTCTGACATGTCTGGGTAGTTGTGAATAAACTTCTGCACCACCAAATTCAGCACATGCGCCAGGCAAGGGAAGTGCGTCAAACCGGCTAGTCCCAGAGCTGTGACGAGATTTCGCCCATTATCGCACACCACCAGGTCTGGCTTGAGGCCCACCGGCAGCAACCACTCGTCGGTCTGTTGTTCAATACCTTGCCACAACTCTTGCGCGGTGTGGGGCCTGTCCCCCAAACATATGAGTTTCAGAATGGCCTGCTGACGTTTACCCCGGGCTGTGCTGAAGTTGGTGGTGAAGGTGTGTGGCTGACTGGATGAGCAGGTGGAAGAAGAGGAGGCCGAGTAGGAGGAGGAGGCTACAGGAGGCAAATAATGGTGTCTTGCAATCCTTGACGGTGGAAGGACGAGCGCCAAAGAACTCTCTGCCTGGGGCCCAGCCGCCACTACATTTACCCAGTGTGCAGTTAGGGAGATATAGCGTCCCTGGCCGTGCTTACTGGTCCACGTATCTGTGTTAGGTGGACCTTGCCACAGATGGCGTTGTGTAGTGCACACTTGATTTTATCGGATACTTGGTTGTGCAGGGAAGGCACGGCTCTCTTGGAGAAGTAGTGGCGGCTGGGAACAACATACTGTGGGACAGCCATCGCCATCAGCTGTTTGAAGCTGTCTGTGTCCACCAGCCTG
This sequence comes from Bufotes viridis, assembly GCA_033119425.1. Taxonomy (NCBI): domain Eukaryota; kingdom Metazoa; phylum Chordata; class Amphibia; order Anura; family Bufonidae; genus Bufotes; species Bufotes viridis. Next base: position 112,093,469 of record CM065593.1, on the reverse strand, counting down.
AATGACAGCATTTCAAAGGCCAGTAGTTTAGAAATGCTGGCATTCAGGCCCAGGGCTCGAGGGTGGGTAGGTGGGAATTTACGCTTTCTCTCCAATGTTTGTGAGATGGAGAGCTAAATGCTGCCGTGTGACATGGTGGAGATGCTTGGTGATGGAGGTGGTGGTGTTGGTCGCACATCCTCTGTTTGGTGGGCGGCAGGTGCCAACATTCCTCCCAAGGCGGAGGAAGAGACCGAGGCAGCAGCAGAAGAGGGTGCAGGGGGATCCTGAGTGAGTTCCTTGTTTTTAAGGTGTTTACTCCACTGCAGTTCATGCTGTGCATGTAGATGCCTGGTCATGCAGGTTGTACTAAGGTTCAGAACGTTTATGCCTCGCTTTAGGCTCTGATGGCACAGTGTGCAAACCACTCGGGTCCTGTCGTCAGCACATTGCTTGAAGAAGTGACAAGCCAGGGAACTCCTTGAAGCTGCTTTTGGGGTGCTCGGTCCCTGGTGGCGGTGGCAAGTAGCAGGCGAACTCTCTTGGAGGCGGCTGTTCTACCTTTGCCCCCTGCTCCCTCTTTTGCTACGCTGTTGGCTCGGTCTCACCACTGCCTCTTCCTCTGAACTATGAAAGTCATTGGCACGACCTTCATTCCATGTGGGCTCTAGGACCTCATCATCCCCTGCATCGTCTTCCACACAGTCTTCCTCCCTGACCTCCTGTTCGGTCTGCACACTGCAAAAAGACGCAGCATTTGGCACCTGTGTTTAGTCATCATCAGAGACGTGCGGGCTCTGATAAGGTGGTATTCCCATGTCCTCATCATCAGGAAACATAAGTGGTTGTGCGTCAGTGCATTCTATGTCTTCCACCACTGGGGAAGGGCTAGGAGACTGCTGCATAACTTAAGGCTCAGACAGTTTCCCTGATATGCATGGGGGTGATGTGACAGACTGATGGGCTTGGTTTTCAGGCGCCACCTGTGCGCTTTCTGCAGAACACTGGGTGGGAGATAATGTTGTGAACGTGCTGGATCCACTCTTGTCCACCCAACTGACTAGCGCCTGTACTTGCTCAGGCCTTACCATCCTTAGAACGGCATTCAGCTCCACCAAATATTGCTGTAAATTCTGGCGGGTACTGGAACCTGAGGTAGTTGGTTCACTAGGACGTGTGGCAGAATGGCCACATCTTCTCCCAGCACCAGAGGGTCAATTAACAACACCACGACAATGTCCGTGTCAGCGTACCTTACTAGATGTTTTCTTCATTGTTACCATCACCACAATGAGAAAAAAATTATTTGGCCCAATGTATTGAATTTAAATTCATGCCTTTTTTTTTTTTTTACAGGCACCAAACACTATCTGGCTATCTATTTATGTACCTTATTACACTAATCCAGGCACAGCAGTAACCACAGATTTAGGGGAATATAAATTTTAGGCCTAGTATTTAGGCCCTGGATGAAAGGTATCCTTTTACGGACAGATTTACACTTTGAGATTCACAGTAGCGTGTGAAAAAATATATAGGATTATGCTTTCAGCACTTGTATTTTAACACTTTGTGTAATATATTCTTTAACGGAAAGAAATACAATGGGAGATGCATGCTGAGTGTAATATACCCATTTATGGACAGATTTACACTTGGCCTGCAACAGCTGGAACCAGATTTTGGGTATTGCTATTTTGGCAATTGAATTTCACCCCAGAAAATAATATATCCTTTGACGGACACTATGAAACGTGTCCAGTCACAGCTAGAACACCAGATTTACAGTACTGCTATTTTTGCAACTGAATTTCACCCCAGAAAATAATATATCCTTTGAATGACACTATGAAACCTTTCCAGTCACAGCTGGAACACCAGATTTACAGTATTGCTATTTTTGCAACTGAATTTCACCCCAGAAATTAATATATCCTTTGACGGACACTAAGAAACTTGTCAAGTCACAGCTAGAACACCAGATTTACGGTATTGCTATTTTGGTAATTGAATTTCACCCCAGAACAAAAGCTACCCTTTGACAGACACTATAAAATTTGACCTGCCACAGCAGAAACCACTGATTTAGGGTATTGCTATTTTGGAAATTGAATTTCAACCCAGAAAAAAATATTTATTCTTTGCCAGACAGTATTACACTTGGCTAGCCACAGCTGGAACACCAGATTTAGGGGATTGCAATTTTTTTAAGTGAATTTCACCTTTCAATAAAATATAGAAAATTATATCCTGAGTTTCTAGGGGTGAAACTGACAGTAAGCACAGCCAAGCCCCTATTGTAGGATATAGCAAAATAAAGAAAATACTATTGATGAATTAATGGACTTGGTGGTAGCTTGTGCTGGCGCACTACAAAACGCAAAATGGCTGCCGATCACCCTAGAAAAAAGTGACAGAAAAATGCTCTGGGCAGCCTGAAAACAGTGAGAAATTAACTAGCAGAAGTTGAATGATTTACAGCTGTAGATCGATCACTTCATTAAGTGTTTTTGCTGAGTTAATCCCTGCCTAATCTCACCCTAACAGCAGCTGCATCCTATCCCTAAACTATTCAGAGCAGAGTGACGTGCGGCGCGACGTGACTCCAATTTAAATAGAGGCTGGGTGAGATGCTGCACTTGGCCAATAACAGCCATGCAAATAGTAGGCATGGCTGTGGTGGCTTCTTGATGCAAGTAGTATGACGCTTGTTAATTGGCTGCTTTGCAGGCTTTCAAAATGCGCCATAGAAGTCGCCGAACAACTAACCCGAACCTTTAGGTAAATGTTCGGGTTCGGGTCCGTGTCATAAACACTCTAAAATTCGGTACGAACCCGAACTATACAAATCGGGTTCGCTCATCCCTAGTAATCGATCTTCAGTTGTGAATCATTCAACATCTGCTAGTTAATTGCTCACTGTTTTCAGGCTGCCCTGAGCGTTTTTCTGTCACTTTTTTTCTGGGGTTATCGGGGGCCATTTTGTGTCTTGTGGTGTGCATGCACAAGCTGCCACCAAGTCCATTAATCCATCAATAGTAGGATTTTTTATTTTTTTTGCTATATCCTACATCAGAGACTTGGCTGTTCTTAATGTCACCCCTAGAAACTCGGGATAGAATTTTCTATATTTTATTGAGGTGAAATTTACTTTAAAAAGTAGCAATCCCCTAAATCTGGTGTTCCATCTGTGGCTAGCCAAGTGTAATACTGTCTGGCAAAGAATATATTTTTTTTTCTGTGGTGAAATTCAATTTCAAAAATAGCAATACCCTAAATCAGTGGTTTCTTCTGTGGTAGGACAAGTTTCACAGAGTCCGTCAAAGGATATATTATTTTCTGGGGTGAAATTCAGTTGCACAAATAGCAATACCATAAATCTGGTGTTCCAGCTGTGACTGGACACGTTTCATAGTGTCCGTCAAAGGATATATTTTTTTCTGGGGTGAAATTCTGTTGCAAAAATAGAAATACCGTAAATCTGGTGTTCCAGCTGTAACTGGACAAGTTTCATAGTGTCTGGCAAAGAATATATAATTTTCTGGGGTGAAATTCAGTTGCAAAAATAGAAATACAGTAAATCTGGTGTTCTAGCTGAGGCTGGACAAGAAGTTTAATAGTATCCGTCAAAGGATATATTTTATTCTGGGGTGAAAATCAATTGCCAAAATAGCAATAAAAATCTGGTGTTCCAGCTGTTGCAGGCCAAGTGTAAATCTGTCCGTAAAAGGGTATATTACACTCAGCGTGCATCTTTAAGTGTATTTCTTTCCATTAAAGGGTATATTACAGTAAGTGTTAAAATACAGCATAATCCTCTACATTTGCACACACTGTTTTGCATCTCTAAGTGTATTTATTTCCGTTACAGGATAGATTACAATGATGAGCGGCAGGGGCAATATTCGAATTTGCGATATTTCTTGAATATTTGGGCGAATATTCGCCATATATTCGGAAATTCGCGAATTCATAATCTCCAGTCATTATTTTCTTGATTGCGAAAATTCGCATATAAAAATTTGCATAAATTTAGCATAAACTGGTATTTAAAAGGAATATTTTAAATAGCACTTTATGCAAATTGTTATATGCAAATTTTCGCAATCAACAAATAATGACATTACTTGATTGCAAAAATTTGCATATAAAAAATTTGCATAAACTGCTATTTAAAAAAAACGAATATTCGCAATTGCCAATATATTTCACGATATTCTAAATATTCGCGAATTCTCAAAGTGCTGATATTTGCGATTAAAATTCGCAATTCGAAAATTCGTGATCAACACTAGTAGATTAAACAAAGTGTTAAAATACAAGTGCTAAAAGCACAATCCGATATATTTTTTCACACGCTACTGTGCATCTCCAAGTGTAAATCTGTCCGTACAAGGATACCTTTCATCCAGGGCCAATATACAAGGCCTACAAGTGATATTCCCCTAAATCTGTGGTTACTGCTGTGCCTAGATTAGTGTAATACGGTACATAAATAGATTGCCAGATAGTGTTAGGTGCCTGTAAAAAAAAAAAAGGCCTGAATTTGAATTCAATACAATGGGCCAAATATATTTTTTCTTATTGTTGTGAATGGTAACAATGAGGAAAACATCTTGTAAGGGCCCATCACTGGTGCGTGGCTGGGGGGAAATTTAGGACGATGACGATACGCCTCCCACAGAGGACAGCTTGTCTGGGCAGCCTGGCACACATGAGCGACTACATGCTGCATTGCCTGCGCAACAACAGCAGAGTTGCCCACATTTTTACGTGTGCGGACTACTGGGTTGCCACCCTGCTGGATCCCCGGTACAAAGAAAATTTGCCCACCTTACTTCCTGCACTGGAGCGTGATAGGAAGATGCACGAGTACAAGCGCACGTTGGTAGACGCACTACTGAGAGCATTCCCAAATGTCACAGGGGAATAAGTGGAAGCCCAAGGCAAAGGCAGAGGAGGAGCGAGAGGTCGCCAACGCAGCTGTGTCACGGCCAGCTCCTCTGAAAGCAAGGTTAGTATGGCAGACATGTGGAAAAGTTTTGTCACCACACCACAGCTAACTGCACCACCACCTGATACGGAACGTGTTAGCGGGAGGAAGCATTTCATTAACATGGTGGAACAGTACGTCTGCACACCCCTCCACGTACTGACTGATGGTTCGGCCCCATTCAACTTCTGGGTCTCCAAATTGTCCACGTGGCCATAGCTAGCCTTTTATTCCTTGGAGGTGCTGGCCTGCCTGGTGGCCAGCGTTTTGTCTGAATGTGTATTCAGCACGGCAGGTGGCGTCATTACTGGCAAACGCAGCTGGCTGTCCACAGCCAACATGGACAAACTGACATTTATAAAAATGAACCAGGCATGGATCCCACAGGACCTGTCCATCCCTTGATCAGAATAGACATTTATAACTACCTCCCATTAACCATATATTCTTGTACTCCAAAGCACTTTTTTACCACAATTGAACCATTATTTTGCTAGGCAACCCAAAGTTCAATGAACCTCTCCTCCGTCTGGGTGCCATGGGCTTAAATATCTGAAAGTGGCCTTCTCCATTGGTGGGTGACATGAAGCCTAATTCTCTGCTTTGGGAACTCTCTCCTCTGTCTGGGTGCTGGGGCCTAAATAAGAAAAAGTGCCCTTCTCCGTTGGTGGGTGACATGATGCATCTTTTGCTGCTATGGGACCTCTCTCCTCTGTCTGTGTGTCAGGAGCCTAACTTTCACGTACTTGATTGCTTTCTTGGTGGCAGACATTTAACACTTTTTACTGTCAAATGACTGCCCCATTGTCTGGGTGTCAGGGGCCTATATGTTGTTTAATCATTTGTTGTCTTGGTGGGAGATATTAAACTCTTTTTACTGTCTAATGACCACCCCATTGTGTGGGTGTCAGTGGCCTATTTTTCATTTAATAGCTAGCTGTCTGGGTGAGAGACATTAAACTCTTTTTACTGTCAAATGACCTCTCCTCTGTCTGGGTGTCAGGGGCCTACATAAATGATAATGGCCTGTTCCATTGCAGGTTGACCTGAGGCCTGTGTTGCTGTTACGGGACCGCTCTCCTCTTTGCAGGTGCCATGGCCCGTCTGTGAATGAGGCCTATCGCACTGCAGGCAGACATGAATCCTTTTTGGCTGTGATGAGAACTTCAACTCCCATAGCATTCCCACCTGATTCCACCCCAGCCTCCTATTCCCACCTCCTCCTCCTCCAAGTTGCCAATTGATATTTATTAATTTGAATTTATTTTATTTTAAGTCCTTTCCCTGTCCACATTTGTTCGCAGGGGATTCACCTACATTTTGCTGCCTTTTTCAGCCCTCTAGCCTTTTCCTGGGCTATTTTACAGCCTTTTTAGTGCACAAAAGTTCGGCCGAACTTCTCGAACCTGAACATCCAGGTGTTTGCTCAACTCTACTTATGTTTCCTAAACTGACTCTTCCCCCAGTAAATCCCCCTCCCTCATTCAACTCTTCAAACCTGAACTCCATCTTCTGACTGTCCTACACCCAAAGCACATTGTTAGCTTTTGCGAGCAGGGCCCCCACTCCTAGTTTCAGTTGTATATTAACCACTAACTTTGTGATGTCTTTTGTTTTGTATATGAACCCTCTGAATTGTAAAGCACTGCGGAATATGGTGGCACTATATAAATAAAAATTTATAGTAGTAGTAGTAGTAGTAAGTATAGTAGTGTGGGAACCTCCCACCCTTCCCCGTTAATCCGATTCCACATTCACTTTTTGGCAAACATGGAGTTAAATACCAAATAGTTGCAAAATTTTAGTGCAAACAGTGGTTGCGCTTTTTTTTTTTTTTTTTTTACTTTGTTAAGCCACATTACTGTGCGCAGAGGTTAATAAGTTACCCCTATGTCTTCATGGAAATTACTCCCACTTTTTGTCACTTTTCAAATTCAGCCAGTGATGAGTAATGTTGAAAATGTTTGCGCACTTTTGTTGCAAATCATCGTTTGCAACTTTTTTGGGAACTGAAACCAACAACTGGCTGCTTAATAAATGTGGGCCCATGTGTTCTGAGCAGGCAAGAGTAATGACCTCTTTAAGCCAATCAATCAATGGGTGAGCAAATGTGTGTGTATATCAGATGAAAATATTGTTGATGCGCCACCAAAAATCATTGTTTCTGGGCAACAAATCATCCCGTGATGTGAATAGGATTCTGCTGCTCAGAAATAATAAAGTAATACATACGTAGGGGAATTAGGGATCACAGTAGTGATTGTATCACTCTATACAGAGGAGATAACTGCTGCATATAAATTCTGCTTTCATCTAGTCTGTTGAGCAAGCAGTTGTTGGACAGGAATGGTTGCCAATAATTGCCTGCAAAGTTAGCCCATTTACAGGGGCCTTAAGTGTTACTTGGCAACCGTACGCAAAAAACAAACAAACTGCTGGATCACTGTAATTCCCATAAAATTCAATATATAAAGCTGCACACTAATATAAAATATAACTAGAGATGAGCGAACACCTGGATGTTCGGGTTCGAGAAGTTCGGCTGAACTTCCCGAAAATGTTCGGGTTCGGGATCCGAACTCAATCCGAACTTTATCCCGAACCCGAACCGCATTGAAGTCAATGGGGACCCGAACTTTTAGGCACTAAAAAGGCTGTAAAGTAGTCCAGGAACGGACTAGAGGGCTGCCAAAGGAAACAAAATGTAGGTAAATCCCCTGCAAACAAATGTGGATAGGGAAATTAATTAACATAAAATAAATAAAATGTAACCAATATCAATTGGAGACAGGTCCCACTGCAAGGAATCATGCGTCATATCACCCACCACTGGAGAAGGCCACTTTCAGTTATTTCGGCCCCAGCACCCAGACAGAGGAGAGAGGTCTCACAGCAAGGAATCATGCGTCATTTCACCCACCACCAGAGAAGGCCACTCTCAGTTATTTCAGCCCAGCACCCAGACAGAGGAGAGAGGTCCCACAGCAAGGAATCATGCGTCATATCAACCACCACTGGAGAAGGCCACTTTCAGTTATTTCGGCCCAGCACCCAGACAGAGGAGAGAGGTCCCACAGCAAGGAATCATGCGTCATTTCACCCACCACTGGAGAAGGCCACTTTCAGTTATTTCGGCACAGCACCGAGACCGAGGATACAGGTTCCACAGCAAGGAATCATGCGTCATATCACCCACCACTGGAGAAGGCCACTATCAGTTATTTCGGCCCAGCACCCAGACAGAGGAGAGAGGTCCTACAGCAAGGAATCATGCGTCATATCAACCACCACCGGAGAAGGCCACTCTCAGTTATTTCGGCCCCACCACCCAGACAGAGGAGAGGTTCATTCAACTTTGGGTTGCACCGCAAGATCATGGTAAAGTTAAAAAAATGAGGATTCAATAAAGAAGTGCCCCGGAGTACAAGAATACATGGTTGAGAGGGAGGCAGTTATAAATGTCTATTCTGCACAAGGGAGGGACAGGTCCTGTGGGATCCATGCCTGGTTCATTTTTAAGAACGTCAGCTTGTCCACGTTGGCTGTGGACAGGCGGCTGCTTTTGTCAGTAATGACGCCCCCTGCCGTGCTGAATACACGTTCAGACAAAACGCTGGCCGCCGGGCAGGCCAGCACCTCCAAGGCATAAAATGCTAACTCTGGCCACGTGGCCAATTTGGAGACCCAGAAGTTGAATGGGGCCGAACCATCAGTCAGTACGTGGAGGGGTGTGCAGACGTACTGTTCAACCATGTTAGTGAAATGCTGCCTCCTGCTAACACGTTCCGTATCAGGTGGTGGTGCAGTTAGCTGTGGCGTGGAGACAAAACTTTTCCACATTTCTGCCATGCTAACCCTGCCCTCAGAGGAGCTGGCCGTGACACAGCTGCGTTGGCGACCTCTTGCTCCTCCTCTGCCTTCGCCTTGGGCTTCCACCTGTTCCCCTGTGACATTTGGGAATGCTCTCAGGAGCGCCTCTACCAGCGTGCGCTTGTACTCGCGCATCTTCCTATCATGCTCCAGTGCAGGGAGTAAGGTGGGCACATTGTCTTTGTACCGGGGATCCAGCAGGGTGGCAACCCAGTAGTCCGCACACGTTAAAATGTGGGCAACTCTGCTGTCGTTGCGCAGGCACTGCAGCATGTAGTCGCTCATGTGTGCCAGGCTCCCCAGAGGTAAGGACAAGCTGTCCTCTGTGGGAGGCGTATCGTCATCGTCCTCCGTATCCCCCCAGCCACGCACCAGTGATGGGCCTGAGCTGTGTCGGGTGCCACCCCGCTGTGAACCTGCTTCATCCTCATCCTCCTCCAACTCCTCCTCATCCTCCTCGTCCTCCAGTAGTGGGCCCTGGCTGGCCACATTTGTACCTGGCCTGTGCTGTTGCAAAAAACCTCCCTCTGAGCCGCTTCTAACAGACTGGCCTGAAAGTGCTAAAAATGACCCCTCATCCTCTCCTCCTCCTCCTCCTGGGCCACCTCCTCTTCCATCATCACCCTAAGCGTTTTCTCAAGGAGTCATAGAAGTGGTTTTGTAACGCTGATAACCGCGTCAACATTCCTCCCGAGGCGGAGGAAGAGGCCAAGGCAGCAGCAGAAGAGGGAGCAGGGGGAGCCAGAGTGAGTTCCTTGCTTTTAAGGTGTTTTCTCCACTAAAGTTCATGCTTTGCATGTAGATGCCTGGTCATGCAGGTTGTGCTAAGGTTCAAAAAGTTAATGCCTCGCTTCAGGCTCTGATGGCACAGCGTGCAAACCACTCGGGTCTTGTCGTCAGCACATTGTTTAAAGAAGTGCCATGCCAGGGAACTCCTTGAAGCTGCTTTTGGGGTGCTCGGTCCCTGGTGGCGGTGGCCAGTAGCAGACGAACTCTCTTGGAGGCGGCTGTTCTGCTTTTGCCCCCTGCTCTCTCTTTTGCTACGCTGTTGGCTCGGTCTCACCACTGCCTCTTCCTCTGAACTATGAAAGTCAGTGGCACGACCTTCATTCCATGTGGGGTCTAGGACCTCATCGTCCCCTGCATCGTCTTCCACACAGTCTTCCTCCCTGACCTCCTGTTCGGTCTGCACACTGCAGAAAGACGCAGCAGTTGGCAGCTGTGTTTCGTCATCATCAGAGACGTGCGGACTCCGATGAGGTGGTATTCCCATGTCCTCATCATCAGGAAACATAAGTGGTTGTGCATCAGTGCATTCTATGTCTTCCACCACTGGGGAAGGGCTAGGTGGATTTCCTTGGGAAAACCTGCAAGCAGACTCTTCAAACAGCATAAGAGACTGCTGCATAACTTGAGGCTCTGACAGTTTCCCTGATATGCATGGGGGTGATGTGACAGAATGATGGGCTTGGTTTTCAGGTGCCACCTGTGCGCTTTCTGCAGAAGACTGGGTGGGAGATAATGTTGTGAACATGCTGGATCCACTGTTGGCCACCCAATTGACTAGCGCCTGTACCTGCTCAGGCCTTACCATCCTTAGAACGGCGTTGGGCCCCACCAAATATCGCTGTAAATTCTGGCGGGTACTGGAACCTGAGGTAGTTGGTTCACTAAGACGTGTGGCTGTGGCAGAATGGCCACGTCCTCTCCCAGCACCAGAGGGCATACTAACACCACCATGACCGCGTCCGCGTCCCTAACTAGATGTTTTCCTCATTGTTACCGTTCACCAAGCACCACAATAAGGAAAAAAATAATTGGCCCAATGTATTGATTTCAAGTTTAGGCCTTTTTTTACAGGCACCTAACACTATCGGCCTATTTGTTTATGTAGCATATTACACTAATCCAGGCACAGCAGTAACCACTGATTTAGGGGAATATCTCTTTTAGGGCTAGTATTTAGGCCCTGGATGAAAGGTATCCTTTAATAGACAGATTTACACTTGGCCTGCATCAGCTCGACCACCAGATTCAGGGTATTGCTATTTTGGCAAATGAATTTCACCCCAGAACAAAATATATGTTTTGACGGACACTATTATACTTTGCCAGTCACAGCTGAAACCACTGATTTATGGTATTGCTATTTTGGTAATTGAATTTCACCCCAGAACAAAGTATATGTTTTGGCGGACACTATGAATCTTGGCCTGCAACAGCTGGGACACCAAATTTAGGGTATTGCTATTTTGGCAATTGAATTTCACCCCAGAACAAAATATATGTTTTGGCGGACACTATTATATTTTGCCAGCCTCAGCTGAAACCACTGATTTATGGTATTGCTATTTTGGCAATTGAATTGAACCCCAGAACAAAATATACGTTTTGGTTGACACTATTATATTTTGCCAGCCACAGCTGAAACCACTGATTTATGGTATTGCTATTTTGGCAATTGAATTTTACCGCAGAACAAAATTTATGTTTTGCCGGACACTATGAAACCTGGCCTGCAACAGCTGGAACACCAGATTCAGGGTATTGCTATTTTGGCAGATTAATTTCACCCCAGAACAAAATATATGTTTTGGCGGACACTATGAAACGTGGCATGCAACAGCTGGGACACCAGATTCAGGGTATTGCTATTTTGGCAAGTGAATTACACCCCAGAACAAAATATATGTTTTGGCGGACACTATTATGTTTTGCTAGCAACAGCTGAAACCACTGATTTATGGTATTGCTATTTTGGCAATTGAATTTCACCCCAGAACAAAATATATGTTTTGGCGGACACTATGAAATCTGGCCTGCAACAGCTGGGACACGAGATTCAGGGTATTGCTATTTTGGCAGATTAATTTCACCCCAGAACAAAATATATGTTTTGGCAGACACTATGAAATCTGGCCTGCAACATCTGGGACACCAGATTCAGGGTATTGCTATTTTGGCAATTGAATTTCACCCCAGAACAAAATATATATTTTGACGGACACTATGAAATGTGGCCCGCAACAGCTGGGACACAAGATTCAGGGTATTGCTATTTTGGCAATTGAATGTCATCCCAGAACAATATATATGTTTTGCAAGACACTATGAATCCTGGCCTGCAACAGCAGGGACACCAGATTCAGGGTATTGCTATTTTGGCAGATTAATTTCACCCCAGAACAAAATATATGTTTTGGCGGACACTATTCTATTTTGCCAGCCACATCTGAAACCACTGATCTATGGTATTGCTATTTTGGCAATTGAATTTCACCCCAGAACAAAATATATGTTTTGGCGGACACTATTCTATTTTGCCAGCCACAGCTGAAACCACTGATTTATGGTATTGCTATTTTGGCAATTGAATTTCACCCCAGAACAAAATATATGTTTTGGCGTACACTATGAAATCTGGCCTGCAACAGCTGGGACACCAGATTCAGGGTATTGCTATTTTGGCAGATTAATTTCACCCCAGAACAAAATATATGTTTTGGCGGACACTATTCTATTTTGCCAGCCACAGCTGAAACCACTGATTTATGGTATTGCTCTTTTGGCAATTGATTTTAACCCCAGAACAAAATATATGTTTCGGCGGACACTATGAAATCTGGCCTGCAATAGCTGGGACACCAGATTTAGGGTATTGCTATTTTGGCAGATTAATTTCACCCCAGAACAAAATATATGTTTTGGCTGACACTATTCTATTTTGCCAGCCACAGCTGAAACCACTGATTTATGGTATTGCTATTTTGGCAATTGAATTTCACCCCAGAACAAAATATATGTTTTGACGGACACTATGAAACGTGGCCTGCAACAGCTGGGACACCAGATTCAGGGTATTGCTATTTTGGCAATTGAATGTCATCCCAGAACAATATATATGTTTTGCGGACACTATGAATCCTGGCCTGCAACAGCTGGGACACCAGATTCAGGGTATTGCTATTTTGGCAGATTAATTTCACCCCAGAACAAAATATATGTTTTGGCGGACACTATTCTATTTTGCCAGCCACAGCTGAAACCACTGATTTATGGTATTGCTATTTTGGCAATTGAATTTCACCCCAGAACAAAATATATGTTTTGACGGACACTATGAAACGTGGCCTGCAACAGCTGGGACACCAGATTCAGGGTATTGCTATTTTGGCAATTGAATGTCATCCCAGAACAATATATATGTTTTGCAAGACACTATGAATCCTGGCCTGCAACAGCTGGGACACCAGATTCAGGGTATTGCTATTTTCGCAATTAAATTTCACACCACAACAAAATATATGTTTTGGCGGACACTATGAATCTTGGCCTGCAACAGCTGGGACACCAGATTCAGGGTATTGCTATTTTGGCAATTGAATTTCACCCCAGAACAAAATATATGTTTTTGCGGACACTATGAATCTTGGCCCGCAACAGCTGGGACACCGGATTCAGGGTATTGCTATTTTGGCAATTGAATGTCACCCCAGAACAAAATATATGTTTTTGCGGACACTATGAATCCTGGTCTAAAACAGTTCGGACACCAGATTCAGGGTATTGCTATTTTGGTAATTGAATGTCACAACAGAACAAAATATATGTTTTGCAAGACACTATGAATCCTGTCCTGCAACAGCTGGGACACCAGATTCAGGGTATTGCTATTTTGGCAGATTAATTTCACCCCAGAACAAAATATCTGTTTTGGCGGACACTATTCTATTTTGCCAGCCACAGCTGAAACCACAGATTTATGGTATTGCTATTTTGGCAATTGAATTTTACCCCAGAACAAAATATATGTTTTGACGGACACTATGAAACGTGTCCTGCAACAGCTGGGACACCAGATTCAGGGTGTTGCTATTTTGGCAACTGAATGTCACCCCAGAACAAAATATATGTTTTTGCGGACACTATGAATCCAGGCCTGTAACAGCTGGGACACCAGATGCAAGGTATTGCTATTTTGGCAGATTAATTTCACCCCAGAACAAAATATATGTTTTGGCAGACACTATGAAATCTGGCCTGCAACAGCTGGGACACCAGATTCAGGGTATTGCTATTTTGGCAGATTAATGTCACCCCAGAACAAAATATATGTTTTGGCGGACACTATTCTATTTTGCCAGCCACACCTGGAAACCACTGATTTATGGTATTGCTATTTTGGCAGATTAATTTCACCCCAGAACAAAATATATGTTTTGGCGGACACTATTCTATTTTGCCAGCCACATCTGAAACCACTGATCTATGGTATTGCTATTTTGGCAATTGAATTTCACCCCAGAACAAAATATATGTTTTGGCGGACACTATTCTATTTTGCCAGCCACAGCTGAAACCACTGATTTATGGTATTGCTATTTTGGCAATTGAATTTCACCCCAGAACAAAATATATGTTTTGGCGTACAAAATGAAATCTGGCCTGCAACAGCTGGGACACCAGATTCAGGGTATTGCTATTTTGGCAGATTAATTTCACCCCAGAACAAAATATATGTTTTGGCGGACACTATTCTATTTTGCCAGCCACAGCTGAAACCACTGATTTATGGTATTGCTATTTTGGCAATTGATTTTAACCCCAGAACAAAATATATGCTTCGACGGACACTATGAAATCTGGCCTGCAATAGCTGGGACACCAGATTTAGGGTATTGCTATTTTGGCAGATTAATTTCACCCCAGAACAAAATATATGTTTTGGCTGACACTATTCTATTTTGCCAGCCACAGCTGAAACCACTGATTTATGGTATTGCTATTTTGGCAATTGAATTTCACCCCAGAACAAAATATATGTTTTGACGGACACTATGAAACGTGGCCTGCAACAGCTGGGACACCAGATTCAGGGTATTGCTATTTTGGCAATTGAATGTCATCCCAGAACAATATATATGTTTTGCGGACACTATGAATCCTGGCCTGCAACAGCTGGGACACCAGATTCAGGGTATTGCTATTTTGGCAGATTAATTTCACCTCAGAACAAAATATATGTTTTGGCGGACACTATTCTATTTTGCCAGCCACAGCTGAAACCACTGATTTATGGTATTGCTATTTTGGCAATTGAATTTCACCCCAGAACAAAATATATGTTTTGACGGACACTATGAAACGTGGCCTGCAACAGCTGGGACACCAGATTCAGGGTATTGCTATTTTGGCAATTGAATTTCACCCCAGAACAAAATATATGTTTTTGCGGACACTATGAATCTTGGCCCGCAACAGCTGGGACACCAGATTCAGGGTATTGCTATTTTCGCAATTGAATGTCACCCCAGAACAAAATATATGTTTTTGCGGACACTATGAATCCTGGTCTAAAACAGTTCGGACACCAGATTCAGGGTATTGCTATTTTGGTAGATTGAATGTCACAACAGAACAAAATATATGTTTTGCAAGACACTATGAATCCTGTCCTGCAACAGCTGGGACACCAGATTCAGGGTATTGCTATTTTGGCAGATTAATTTCACCCCAGAACAAAATATCTGTTTTGGCGGACACTATTCTATTTTGCCAGCCACAGCTGAAACCACAGATTTATGGTATTGCTATTTTGGCAATTGAATTTTACCCCAGAACAAAATATATGTTTTGACGGACACTATGAAACGTGTCCTGCAACAGCTGGGACACCAGATTCAGGGTGTTGCTATTTTGGCAATTGAATGTCACCCCAGAACAAAATATATGTTTTGGCGGACACTATGAATCCAGGCCTGCAACAGCTGGGACACCAGATGCAAGGTATTGCTATTTTGGCAGATTAATTTCACCCCAGAACAAAATATATGTTTTGGCGGACACTATTCTATCTGGCCAGCAACAGCTGAAACCACTAGATTTATGGTATTGCTATTTTGGTAATTGAATTTCACCCCAGAACAAAATATATGTTTTGGCGGACACTATTCTATTTTGCCAGCCACAGCTGAAACCACTGATTTATGGTATTGCTATTTTGGCAATTGAATTTCACCCCAGAACAAAATATTTGTTTTGGCGGACACTATGAAATCTGGCCTGCATCAGCTGGGACACCAGATTCAGGGTATTGCTATTTTGGCAGATTAATTTCACCCCAGAACAAAATATATGTTTTGGCAGACACTATGAAATGTGGCCTGCAACAGCTGGGACTCCAGATTCAGGGTATTGCTATTTTGGCAGATTAATTTCACCCCAGAACAAAATATTTGTTTTGGGGACACTATGAAATCTGGCCTGCAACAGCTGGGACACCACATTCAGAGTATTGCTATTTTGCCAGATTAATTTCACCCCAGAACAAAATATATGTTTTGGCGGACACTATTCTATTTTGCCAGCCACAGCTGAAACCTCTGATTTATGGTATTGCTATTTTGGCAATTGAATTTCACCACAGAAAATAATCTATCCTTTGCCAGACAGCAAACAGTATTATACTTGTCTAGCCAAAGCTGGAACACCAGATTTATTGGATTGGTATTTGGGCAATTGTATTTAACCCCTTAATTTAATATAGAAATTGCTATCCTGAGTTTCTAGGGGTGACAATTAGTACAGCCAATCCCCTGATGTACTATATAGCAAAAAAAAACTAGTATTGATGGAATGATGGACTTGGTGGCAGCTTCTTCTGGTGAACCACAAGTCACAAAATGGCCGCCGATCAATCCAGAAAATTAGTGACAGAAAAACGCTCTGTGCAGCCTAAAAACCAGTGAGCAAGTAACTAGCAGAAGTTCACTCATTCACAGCTGTAGATCAATCCGTTCATTAGGTGCTGTTGCTGACTTTTCCCTGCCTAATCTCACCCTCACAGAAGCTGCGTCCTCTCCTACACTAATCAGAGCAGTGTGACGTGCGGCGCTACGTGACTCCAGCTTAAATAGAGGCTGGGTCAGCCCTTCAGAAAGCGGGAAGAAATCGCCGAACAACGGACCCGAACCCGAACTTTTTGAAAATGTCCGTGTTGGGTTCGGGTCCGTGTCCCGGACACCCCAAAATTCGGTACGAACCCGAACAATGCTCGAACTGTTCGCTCAACACTAAACATAACTTCTCCATTGTAAAGAAAGTGCACACAAATGTGCCATTCTTTCAATTGTTAAGACTGAGTTCAAAAAGTGTGACTATATCATGAATACCTAAAATGAGAATAGCTTTTAGAGGACCAGTTGGGTAAAACATGATAGCACCCATGAGGTCTAACAGCAGACTTCACCAACTTTGCTGTGAACCATCTCCACACCAAGCAAAATCCAATAGTGAATTCAAATATATGCTAATGTATTTTACATTTTATCTTGCATGAGAAATGAAAAATTCTGATAAATGAGTTATCACTTGGGATATTCCTGTGTTCTCTCAACAGGAATTTTAAATAGCACTCAGATTACTTACAGAATTACATATTTAATTTAGAAACACTAAAACTATTATTATATGTTCATTTGTATCAACTGGTTGTTAAAACTGCTCCTCCTGACATTTAATAGGCATTTTCTTTATAAATCTTCTTGCCACATAATTAACCTTGAAATTACGCACTTAATAATGTAGAGAAATGGATTTTTATGCATGCATATCAGATCTGTGTGTGTGTGTGTATGGGGGTGGGGGGTAGGCGGTTCAAGACATCTAACATAATTTAGCCCATTATTATTATTTTTTTTATGTGTCTGTTCTGCTATGACTTAAGACTGGCAAGTGATAATTACTTTGCTAAGAGATTTAACAAAGGCTGCATTTGTTTCATTACCCCACATAAAAGGAAACGTGAAGGCACTTCAGACTAAAGCTTCAATCTTAAAACAGCGCTAAATATTTAAACCAATAATAATACTTTAACAATGACTTTAAAGATAAGCTAAGATTCTTAGTAACTTCAATATGGAATCCTGGTCTAAAACAGTTCGGACACCAGATTCAGGGTATTGCTATTTTGGTAATTGAATGTCACAACAGAACAAAATATATGTTTTGCAAGACACTATGAATCCTGTCCTGCAACAGCTGGGACACCAGATTCAGGGTATTGCTATTTTGGCAGATTAATTTCACCCCAGAACAAAATATCTGTTTTGGCGGACACTATTCTATTTTGCCAGCCACAGCTGAAACCACAGATTTATGGTATTGCTATTTTGGCAATTGAATTTTACCCCAGAACAAAATATATGTTTTGACGGACACTATGAAACGTGTCCTGCAACAGCTGGGACACCAGATTCAGGGTGTTGCTATTTTGGCAACTGAATGTCACCCCAGAACAAAATATATGTTTTGCGGACACTATGAATCCAGGCCTGTAACAGCTGGGACACCAGATGCAAGGTATTGATATTTTGGCAGATTAATTTCACCCCAGAACAAAATATATGTTTTGGCAGACACTATGAAATCTGGCCTGCAACAGCTGGGACACCAGATTCAGGGTATTGCTATTTTGGCAGATTAATGTCACCCCAGAACAAAATATATGTTTTGGCGGACACTATTCTATTTTGCCAGCCACACCTGAAACCACTGATTTATGGTATTGCTATTTTGGCAGATTAATTTCACCCCAGAACAAAATATATGTTTTGGCGGACACTATTCTATTTTGCCAGCCACATCTGAAACCACTGATCTATGGTATTGCTATTTTGGCAATTGAATTTCACCCCAGAACAAAATATATGTTTTGGCGGACACTATTCTATTTTGCCAGCCACAGCTGAAACCACTGATTTATGGTATTGCTATTTTGGCAATTGAATTTCACCCCAGAACAAAATATATGTTTTGGCGTACAAAATGAAATCTGGCCTGCAACAGCTGGGACACCAGATTCAGGGTATTGCTATTTTGGCAGATTAATTTCACCCCAGAACAAAATATATGTTTTGGCGGACACTATTCTATTTTGCCAGCCACAGCTGAAACCACTGATTTATGGTATTGCTATTTTGGCAATTGATTTTAACCCCAGAACAAAATATATGCTTCGACGGACACTATGAAATCTGGCCTGCAATAGCTGGGACACCAGATTTAGGGTATTGCTATTTTGGCAGATTAATTTCACCCCAGAACAAAATATATGTTTTGGCTGACACTATTCTATTTTGCCAGCCACAGCTGAAACCACTGATTTATGGTATTGCTATTTTGGCAATTGAATTTCACCCCAGAACAAAATATATGTTTTGACGGACACTATGAAACGTGGCCTGCAACAGCTGGGACACCAGATTCAGGGTATTGCTATTTTGGCAATTGAATGTCATCCCAGAACAATATATATGTTTTGCGGACACTATGAATCCTGGCCTGCAACAGCTGGGACACCAGATTCAGGGTATTGCTATTTTGGCAGATTAATTTCACCCCAGAACAAAATATATGTTTTGGCGGACACTATTCTATTTTGCCAGCCACAGCTGAAACCACTGATTTATGGTATTGCTATTTTGGCAATTTAATTTCACCCAGAACAAAATATATGTTTTGACGGACACTATGAAACGTGGCCTGCAAACAGCTGGGACACCAGATTCAGGGTATTGCTATTTTGGCAATTGAATTTCACCCCAGAACAAAATATATGTTTTTGCGGACACTATGAATCTTGGCCTGCAACAGCTGGGACACCAGATTCAGGGTATTGCTATTTTCGCAATTGAATGTCACCCCAGAACAAAATATATGTTTTTGCGGACACTATGAATCCTGGTCTAAAACAGTTCGGACACCAGATTCAGGGTATTGCTATTTTGGTAATTGAATGTCACAACAGAACAAAATATATGTTTTGCAAGACACTATGAATCCTGTCCTGCAACAGCTGGGACACCAGATTCAGGGTATTGCTATTTTGGCAGATTAATTTCACCCCAGAACAAAATATCTGTTTTGGCGGACACTATTCTATTTTGCCAGCCACAGCTGAAACCACAGATTTATGGTATTGCTATTTTGGCAATTGAATTTTACCCCAGAACAAAATATATGTTTTGACGGACACTATGAAACGTGTCCTGCAACAGCTGGGACACCAGATTCAGGGTGTTGCTATTTTGGCAATTGAATGTCACCCCAGAACAAAATATATGTTTTTGCGGACACTATGAATCCAGGCCTGCAACAGCTGGGACACCAGATGCAAGGTATTGCTATTTTGGCAGATTAATTTCACCCCAGAACAAAATATATGTTTTGGCAGACACTATTCTATTTTGCTAGCAACAGCTGAAACCACTGATTTATGGTATTGCTATTTTGGTAATTGAATTTCACCCCAGAACAAAATATATGTTTTGGCGGACACTATTCTATTTTGCCAGCCACAGCTGAAACCACTGATTTATGGTATTGCTATTTTGGCAATTGAATTTCACCCCAGAACAAAATATTTGTTTTGGCGGACACTATGAAATCTGGCCTGCATCAGCTGGGACACCAGATTCAGGGTATTGCTATTTTGGCAGATTAATTTCACCCCAGAACAAAATATATGTTTTGGCAGACACTATGAAATGTGGCCTGCAACAGCTGGGACTCCAGATTCAGGGTATTGCTATTTTGGCAGATTAATTTCACCCCAGAACAAAATATTTGTTTTGGGGACACTATGAAATCTGGCCTGCAACAGCTGGGACACCACATTCAGAGTATTGCTATTTTGCCAGATTAATTTCACCCCAGAACAAAATATATGTTTTGGCGGACACTATTCTATTTTGCCAGCCACAGCTGAAACCTCTGATTTATGGTATTGCTATTTTGGCAATTGAATTTCACCACAGAAAATAATCTATCCTTTGCCAGACAGCAAACAGTATTATACTTGTCTAGCCAAAGCTGGAACACCAGATTTAGGGGATTGGTATTTGGGCAACTGTATTTAACCCCTTAATTTAATATAGAAATTGCTATCCTGAGTTTCTAGGGGTGACAATTAGTACAGCCAATCCCCTGATGTACTATATAGCAAAAAAAAACTAGTATTGATGGAATGATGGACTTGGTGGCAGCTTCTTCTGGTGAACCACAAGTCACAAAATGGCCGCCGATCAATCCAGAAAATTAGTGACAGAAAAACGCTCTGTGCAGCCTAAAAACCAGTGAGCAAGTAACTAGCAGAAGTTCACTCATTCACAGCTGTAGATCAATCCGTTCATTAGGTGCTGTTGCTGACTTTTCCCTGCCTAATCTCACCCTCACAGAAGCTGCGTCCTCTCCCTACACTAATCAGAGCAGTGTGACGTGCGGCGCTACGTGACTCCAGCTTAAATAGAGGCTGGGTCAGCCCTTCAGAAAGCGGGAAGAAATCGCCGAACAACGGACCCGAACCCGAACTTTTTTGAAAATGTCCGTGTTCGGGTTCGGGTCCGTGTCCCGGACACCCCAAAATTCGGTACGAACCCGAACAATGCTCGAACTGTTCGCTCAACACTAAACATAACTTCTCCATTGTAAAAGAAAGTGCACACAAATGTGCCATTCTTTCAATTGTTAAGACTGAGTTCAAAAAGTGTGACTATATCATGAATACCTAAAATGAGAATAGCTTTTAGAGGACCAGTTGGGTAAAACATGATAGCACCCATGAGGTCTAACAGCAGACTTCACCAACTTTGCTGTGAACCATCTCCACACCAAGCAAAATCCAATAGTGAATTCAAATATATGCTAATGTATTTTACATTTTATCTTGCATGAGAAATGAAAAATTCTGATAAATGAGTTATCACTTGGGATATTCCTGTGTTCTCTCAACAGGAATTTTAAATAGCACTCAGATTACTTACAGAATTACATATTTAATTTAGAAACACTAAAACTATTATTATATGTTCATTTGTATCAACTGGTTGTTAAAACTGCTCCTCCTGACATTTAATAGGCATTTTCTTTATAAATCTTCTTGCCACATAATTAACCTTGAAATTACGCACTTAATAATGTAGAGAAATGGATTTTTATGCATGCATATCAGATCTGTGTGTGTGTGTGTGTATGGGGGTGGGGGGGTAGGCGGTTCAAGACATCTAACATAATTTAGCCCATTATTATTATTTTTTTTTATGTGTCTGTTCTGCTATGACTTAAGACTGGCAAGTGATAATTACTTTGCTAAGAGATTTAACAAAGGCTGCATTTGTTTCATTACCCCACATAAAAGGAAACGTGAAGGCACTTCAGACTAAAGCTTCAATCTTAAAACAGCGCTAAATATTTAAACCAATAATAATACTTTAACAATGACTTTAAAGATAAGCTAAGATTCTTAGTAACTTCAATATGATTTTTTTTTTTACCAGTCATCAACTTTATGCTGCCCACACTAACAGCGGCATAAAGTAGATACAGGAGAGTTGATTTCAGCGGTCTGTCATTTATAAGTTAAAAGTAAGTGGTTGCAGAGAACCAACATAACAATCATTGCAGACTAGGCCTGGAAAAGAGTCCTGAGAATAGTCATGGTTATTCATAAATTCCTGCTTTCCCTGCCCACCTGCTGATGATTGACAGTCTTCTACCTAGTTGTCTCCCTTTTTCTCTAGGAGAGAACTGCCAATAATCAGCAGATGGGTGAGAGTACAGGCGATTATGAATAACCATGACTCTTCAGTAGATTTTACTCTTTTCAAGGCCTGGGCTGCTATGATTATGATGCTGGTTCTCGGCAACCACTTACTTTTAACTCATGCGTGACACACCACTGAAATCAGCATTTCTGTCACTATTTTATGCTGCCCTCAGTGAGGTCAGCATAAAGTTGATGACAGGTTATATTCAAACATGGGGATGGAAGAGAGGGTCATATGGCCTCATAGCAGCTGCCAGAGTAAGTAATGATCACAGAATTTGGAATGGTGTTTTCCCGAGGTATGCCAGCATCTATGAGCCATTACACCTTAACCATTTGTACCCCAGAGGTTTCTTTTGTTTTTGCATTTTCGTTTTGCGCTACCTGCCTTCCCAGAGCCATAACATTTTTATTTGTCTGTTCGCATAACCATATGAGGGCTTGTTTTTTGCAAGACAAGTTGTACTTTCGAACGCCATCATTAAATATTGCATATGATGTAGTGGGAAGCGGGAAAAATTCCAAATGGGGTGAAATTGCAAAAAAACAGTTCAGTACGAATCCGGCGATATCTTATATGTATAGCTTTTCTTGCGTTTTGATAGTGATAAAATAATAAAGTGGGAAAAAAATCAGTTTTATTTTTTTGGCGCCGTATTTTGACCCCAATAAATGTTTTGTAATTATGTGTATGAAGCTGTGTGAGGGCTAATTTTTTGTGGGGCCATCTGAACTTTTCATTGATACCATTCTGGGGTGTGTATGACTTTTTGATCACTTTATTTTTTTACAAAATGAAGTGACTAAAAATGGCGAATCAGCCATTTTGACACTTTTTTCCGTTTTGCTGTTTGCCATATGGGGAATATATTTTTATATTTTTATACTATGGGTGTTTTCGCACATCACAACACCCATGATGTGTTTTTTTACTTTTTTTAGTTCTTTTATTTTTATTTTGGGAAAGGGGATTAGATTTTTTTTTTAACTTTGTTTATTTTTTTTAAACTTTTTTATCGTTTCCATAGGGAACTATAACAAACAATCATTAGATTGCTATTCTCAGAGACCCCAATGCACTAGCATTGGAGTCTGAGAGAAAATTGCTAGTTTCCTGTGGAGACCTATTACAGGCAAGGGCTCCATAGAAAATACTATGCAGCAGACTCTTGTCATTCACAAAGACAGGGGCTGCTGCACACAAGCTCTAGATCCTCCGATTACCGCACGGGAGCCGGAGCATCACTGGAAGAGAGCACATCTCGTGTTTCAGTACTCCGATGTCATGATCAGGTTTGACCACGGCATCTGATGGGTTAAATGTCCGCAATCAGCATTACCCCGACCCCACCAAAAAAAATAAAAATCCTCTGAAGCATTCATATTGTATATCCTTACTACTACACTTATGATGTAAGTGTATGATAGTCAAATAGCCCTTCCCCCAGGGAAAAAGCAATCTGAAGCAGTAAAATACAAATATAAAACTAGTGGTGAGATAATTTCTTGAAATTCATTTAGTGTCCGAATGTTTTATGTTTTTCTATTAATTTGATTCAAGTCCAAATCAATTCTACCCAAATCAAATATGCTCCAATCCCTTTAAATTGGTATATAACAACACTATCTGGTCTCCCATGACTCAAATACGTTACTCTGGCTTTCTGGGAAAAATATATGCATAGTCTGGTGAGGACTCTTTCTGAAAAGGGAGAGCCCTTAGCCTGTGTGAGGTGTATTGAAGGCCAGTTAACACTGCTCTGGGTTTCTAGAAAGATATATGAAAATTAGCATTACTTCTGTTGGAATCAGAAAGGCTTAGCTTTATTTTGGAAGGAAAGCTAATTTAACATAGTAACATAGTATATAAGGCAGAAAAAAGACATTTTTCCATCCAGTTCGGCCCGTTTCTTACAAGTTGGTCCAGAGGAAGGCAAAAAACCCCTGTGAGGCAGAAGCCAATTTTCCCCACTTAAGGGGAAAAAATTCCTTCCTGACTCCAATCAGGCAATCAGAATAACTCCCTGGATCAACGACCCCTCTCTAGTAGCTATAACCTGTAATATTATTACACTCTAGAAATACATCCAGCCCCCTCTTGAAGTCTTTTATTGTACTCACCATCACCACCTCCTCAGGCAGAGAGTTCCATAATCTCACTGCTCTTACCGTGAAGAATCCTTTTCTATGTTTGCGTACAAACCTTCTTTCCTCCAGACGCAGAGGATGTCCCCTCGTCACTGTCACAGTCCTGGGGATAAACAGATGATGGGAGAGATCTCTGTACTGACCCCTGATATATTTATACATAGATATTAGATCTCCCCTCAGTCGTCTTTTTTCTAAAGCGAATAACCCTAATTTTGATAACCTTTCAGGGTACAGTAGTTGCCCCATTCCAGTTATTACTTTAGTTGCCCTCCTCTGAACTCTCTCCAGCTCTGCTATGTCTGCCTTGTTCACAGGAGCCCAGAACTGTACACAGTACTCCATGTGTGGTCTGACTAGCGATTTGTAAAGTGGTAGGACTATGTTCTTATCACGGGCATCTATGCCCCTTTTGATGCAACCCATTATCTTATTGGCCTTGGCAGTAGCTGCCTGAGACTGGTTTTTACAGCTTAGTTTGCTGTTTATTAAAATTCCTAGATCCTTTTCCATGTCAGTGTTACTGAGTGTTTTACCATTTAGTATGTACGGGTGACTTGCATTATTCCTTCCCATGTGCATAACTTTACATTTGTCAGTGTTAAACCTCATCTGCCATTTCTCTGCCCAAGCCTCCAATCTAACCAGATCCCTCTGTAGCAGAAAACGATTTTAGAAGAAAAATTGTTAGGAAACATTCTTTCTTGTATATTTACTTGTATATAATAGACAAGTGCTGACAAAAATTACAAGCAAGAGGCACTCCAATACAACTTGTGTATCACATAAAGAAGGGCCTTAACCCATTGTGGTACAATTGTTCATGTAGTGCAGGGATGGCCAACCTGAGGCTCTCCAGCTGAAGAGCCGCAGGTTGGCCATCCCTGATGTAGCGGGACTCCTACACTCATATAGCCTATGCACTAAGTGAAAAGGCTGCCAAAAATTACAAGGAACCGGCACGCCAGTACACCCTTTGTTACACATACAGATGTAGCATGGTTAGCACTCCTTTTTTTCTGAGATTTCTGAGTTTGGTTATCTAATCTAAGCAAACACCTTCAATTGCTTTTCAATGGCTTTTTTCTCAAGATAATGAAATGAGTTAAGAAATTTGAGTTACCGGGGGAGTGCTAACCCTGCTACATCTGTAAAGGAGGTACACCCTTAAAAAATTATAATTTATGGCCTGCTGGTGACCCTCAAAAACATTTGGAGCAAGGGCCTGCTGATCTGACCATCGAAAAAATAATGATTGAGGGCCTGCTGCTGAGCTGACCCTCTAAAAAAAATTATACACGATGGCCTTCAGGTGAGATGACCCTGTAAATGATTGTAGGTAAGGGCCTGCTGGTGAGCTGACCCTGTAAAACATTATATGCGAGGGCCTGCAGGTGAGCTGACCCTGTAAATGATTGTAGGTGAGGGCATATATGCAAGGGCATTATATGCGACGAATTAGCATGTTGATATGATGGAAGAGGAGGAGGATGAGAAAAGGAAGATTCAACCATATACCCTTTTTTGTGGTGGAAGGGGTGCATGGGAATACAGTGCATTTAGTATATTATAAACAACACATTTAAAGTGCTGTTATGTTCATCAGCTTTCCTCTGGTGGAGTCGAGAAGTCAGGGGCAATCTAGACCTTGTTCATTTTTATAAGAGTCACCCTCAATCATCAGGAGGATGACTCTCAATCTCCTCATCCTCTTACTCCTCTTCTGCCCACCCACGCTGAACAGATGGAATTAAAGTTACATGGGTACTACCCTCTGTAGCAGAGGCAACCATCTCCTGCTCCTCCTCCTCCTCTTCATCATCCAGTTCAGACTGAGAAGATGAACTGAGGGTGGTCTGGCTATCACCCTGTGTAATGTCTTCCCCCATTTCCGCCTCTTCCACATGCAAAGCTAAGTCCTTAATTGTGAGCAGTGAGCGTTTGAGTAGACACAGAAGTGGGATGTTTACTGATAATAGCGTTATCGCCGCTCACAATCTGTGTTGATTCATCAAATTTTCTTAAAACCTCACAGAGGTCAGACATCCATGCCTACTCCTTGCTTGTGAATAGCGGAAGCTGACTGGAAAGGCAATGACCATGTTGCAGCTGGTATTCCACTACTGCCCTCTGCTGCTCACAAAGCCTTGCCAACATTTGGAACGTCGCGTTCCAGCGCATGCTCATGACGCATAACAGCCGGTGAGCTGGCAATTTCAAGCTCTGCTGAAGCATTGACAGACCAGCTGAAGCTGTCAATGATTTGCAGAAATATGCACACACGTGGAGCACCTTCACTAGTAGCTCAGGCAAAATGGGGTAGGTTTTGAGAAACCACTGAACCACTAAGTTTAAGATGTAGGCTAGGCATGGGATGTGTGTGAGCTTCCAAAGCCGCAACCATGTTACGTCCATTATCAGACATAACCATGGCTGGTTGTAGGTTGAGTGGCGACTGCCACAACTCAGTTTGGTCTCTTAGCACCTGCCATAGCTCTGCAGTGGCGTGCTGTTTGTCCCCTAAACATATCAGCTTCAGCCAGGCCTGTTGCCGCTTCCCCACTGCAGTGCTACCGACTGATAACTGACTGGTGCTGCACACGGATAATTCGGAGGTGGGTGGAGGAGGAGGCAGAGGAGGAGAAGTGGGGGTTGGAGCCACTAATGTAGGTGCTGGCGGAAACTCCGATTGACGTAGGGCCCGCAATCCTTGGCGTCGGTAGCACCTGTGCCTTCCTATGCACAGCTCTCCCTAAGACTGAGCAATTTAGTGCAGGTTGCACTACAAACATAATGTAACAATGGCTGTTGGCAGCCGCCAGCATGCAGCGCACCCTGCTATGCACCTCAGTCGAACTTCACAGCTTCACAGGCGGCGACAGCTTCTGTTGCACCTTGTAGGAGCCGCTCGCGTCCTGGTTCTTTAAGGGTTCGTGCTCGCCCCTGATTCCGCCCTCTCTCCAATCCCGGCCAGGCATCACCTTTATAAGGGTGCTTCCCCCTTCCTGCAATGCCTGAGCAATATTGTAGTTTTCTACAGCGAAGGTTCCTGCTAGTGACTGTATCGTTATCCTGCTACCGACCTTGGCCTGTATCCTGACCTCGTCTCTGTCTGATCCTCCTGTACCTCGCTGCTCTCCAGTTTATGACCCGGATTGTTGACCACGCCTCTGTCTGCTGTGCAGATCATCACACCTGCTGCACCTGGGCTAATACAGCTCTACTGTTCTAACAGCTCTAGGTCTGCTTTACGACGTACTCCGCTTCATCCAGCGACAGCTTGCTCCTTCTACCTGTTTCCCCGGTGCTTGCATCAGGGTGTTCTGTTGCCACTTAACCGGGACTAGTCTTGCGGTTGCAACCTGGTGTCTCCCCTGCAGCTGAGACCAGCTTCCGCATCCAGGAGTGGGAAAAAGGGTGAAGACCAGGGGGACACTTAGATTCCTCTCCCAAGTTTGGCCCAAAGTCAAACCGGTAAGTGGCGCAGCGGGTCCACACCCGTTGAAGCATTACAGTTTGCTCAGGCCATGGACCCTGCTGGCAAGCTCAAGCCTGTGGTACAAGATTTATACCAAGAGCTGCAACGCCAGAGCGAACGCCAAGATGTCCTGCTGCAGTGTCTGAACGCGATTTCTACATGTCTGGACGCTTTGCCTACTTCTGCTAAGGCCTCACCACAGGTCCCAGCAACTCATGCAAATCCTCTTGCATCGTTTGCACACCAGGGCACGACTGCTGTCCAACTACCTCTGCTTCCACGTTTCACCGGCGAGCCGAAAGCCTGTGGAGGGTTCCTGAGTCAGTGCCTGATCCACTTTGAGCTTCATGGAGACAGATTCCAGTCTGACTGAGCGAAAGTGTCTTTCATTGTCTCTCTGCTCTCTGGAGAAAATCTAGCCTGGGCTAATCCTATATGGGAGCGAAGCGGACCTGAGACTGAAAACCCCCAGACCTTCCTAACTGTCTTCTGTTCAGTGTTTGAGGAACCAGGTCGTGCCTTGTCTACAGCCTCTGCTCTCCTTTGTCTGCGTCAAGACGCAATGACAGTAGCACAATACGCAATCCAGTTCCATACTCTGGCCGCAGAACTGTCCTGGAATGATGAAGCCCAACGAGCCATATTTTGGGAGGGTCTTAGTGATCGCATTAAAGATGAACTTGCGGAAAGGGACCTTCTGGGCTCTCTGCATGCTTTGATCACGTTGGTCACACGTATTGACGTGCGATTTCAAGAACGTTTCTCTCGAACCGCAAGGGTGAAGCGGACATCTAGACTCGCACCTGTCTTCCAGAGGACTGTACAGACTCCTGCTGCGGTTCCGCCCGAAGAGCCTATGCAGGTGGAACGCCTGAAGCTCTCTGACCAGGAGCGCCATCGGCGAGAACTTGTGCCTCTACTGTGTCGGAAAGGGTCACGCTGTTCGTACCTGCCCCCAGAAGGCGGAAAACTTCTGCGCCTAGGCTCAATGAGAGAAGTGACCCTAGACGAAAGACACAATTCTCCCAAACTTCTTATTTCTTTAGTCTTGTCCTCCAGGAAAACCAGTATATCTGTACATGCCCTCCTGGACTCCGGCGCAGCCGGAAATTTCTTAATCAGGCCTTGGTGGTCCAGTGCCAGTTGTCTACTACTCATCTGGCGAAGCCTCTGGTGGCAACCCCTGCCCAGGCCTATTCAGTTCATCACTGTTCCTTTTAAACTCTAAGTCGGGGTGCTACATTCGGAAGAAATATCTTTCTATGTCGGATTCCACGGACCCATTGCTTCTGAGATTGCCCTGGCTACAACAGCATTGTCCCGTCTTAGACTGGTGTACGAGGGATATTCTCCGCTGGGGACCTCAGACTTCTTGCCTGTCAGTGGTTCGCCCAATGTCTCCTCGTCCGATCCCTATGAACCTGCTTGGGCTGCCTCCACAATATGCGGCATATGGGGACGTTTTCTAAGAAGAGGGCTGAGACTTTACCACCTCATCAGTCTTATGACTGTCCGATTGATCTTCTACCAGGGACTTCTCCACCTTGTGGAAGGGTTTATCCATTATCTCTGCTGAGACTCAGGCTATGGCCGAGTATATTAAGGAAAAGGTCGAGAGGGAATTTATCCAGAAGTTTACCTCTGCGGCGGGAGCTGGTTTCTCCTGCGTGGCCAAGAAAGACGGGTTACTCCCTCCGTGCATAGATTATCGTGGGCTGAACAAGATCACGGTCAAGAACAAGTACCCTCTGTCCTGATTTCCGAATAGTTTGACCATATCTGAGGCGCTCAGATATTTTCTAACTTGGATCTACGTGGTGCATATAACCTAATCCTAATCCGCGAAGACGATGAGTGTCAGTGTTCAATACCGTGATCGCCACTATGAGTACCTGGTCATGTCTTTCGGCCTATTCAATGCTCCTACAGTTTTTCAAGAATTTGTGAACGATATCTTCCGGGACCTGTTATACAAATGTGTAGTGGTCTACCTCGATGATATTCTCATCTATTCCCCCGACTTGACCACTCACCGCAAACAAGTGCGCCTGGTTTTGCAGCGATTAAGGGAGAATGGTGTGTACGCTAAGCTCGAAAACAGTGTCTTTGAACAGTCCTCCTTACCCTTCCTGGAATACATTGTTTCCTGCACTGGTGTGCAAATGGACCCCGACAAGGTCTCAGCCATCCTGAATTGGCCATGTCCTCAAGGTCTCCGTGCCATTCAAAAGTTTTTGGGGTTTGCCAACTTCTATAGGCAGTTCATCCCAAACTTCTCTTCCCTCACAGCCCCTATTTCTGCTCTGACGAAGAAAGGGGTGGATGCAAAGATGTGGACCCCTGAACCCCTGAGTCTGCTTTCCGGCAACTCAAGGACTGCTTTGCCACTTCTCCTGCTCTCCATCATCTGGATACCTCCAAACAGTTCTTCCTAGAAGTGGATGCTTCTTCTATTGCAGCAGGTACCATCCTGCTACAGAAGAACTAAAAAGGGAGATGTGTCTTGTGTGGTTTCTTCTCCAAGCTCTTCTCTTCTGCTGAAAGAAACGATTCCATCGGTGATAGAGAGCTGCTTGTTATCAAGATGGCCTTGGAAGAATGGAGATACCTTCTGAAGGGGGCTCTGCATCCTGTGGGGATATTCACTGACCGCAGCTCCTACCTTGGGCAGAATTCTCTTACAACAACCATTCTGGAGAATCTACGGGCTCTTCCCCCTTCTATATAGTGTATGGAAAGCATCCTTTACCCCTGTCCGCATCTTCTGAGGTATCAGCTGCTAATTCTTTGTTCAGAGACTTCCTTAGCATCTGGAGACAGATTAAGGACTCTCTCAGTCTGTTACTCGTATAAAGAAGAATGCAGATACCAGACGTAGAACACCTCCTCAGTTTTCTTCTGGCGACAAAGTCTGGCTTTCTTCCCGGAACATTCGCATAAAGGTACCCTGTTACAAATTTGCGCCCCGGTTTCTGGGCCCGTTTGAGGTCCTAGAGCATATCAACCGTGTTTCCTACAAACTCAGGTTGCCTCCTACCCTCCGGATTCCAAACTCCTTTCATTAATCTCTTCTGAAACCATTGGTCCTCAATAGAGATGAGCGAACACCTGGATGTTCGTGTTCGAGAAGTTCGGCCGAACTTCCCGAAAATGTTCGAGATCCGAACTCGACCCAAACTTTATCCCGAACCCGAACCCCATTGAAGTCAATGGGGACCCGAAATTTTAAGCACTAAAAAGGCTGTAAAATAGTCCAGGAACGGGCTAGAGGGCTGCCAAAGGCAGCAAAATGTAGGTAAATCCCCTGCAAACAAATGTGGATAGGTAAATGAATTAAAATAAAATAAAATAAATAAAATTTAACCAATATCAATTGGAGAGAGGTCCAACTGCAAGGAATCATGCACCACTGGAAAAGGCCATTTTCAGTTATGTAGGCCCAAGCACCCAGACCGAGGATACAGGTTCCACAGCAAGGAATCATGCGTCATATCACCCACCACTGGAGAAGGCCACTTTCAGTTATTTCGGCCCCAGCACCCAGATAGAGGAGACAGGTCCCACAGCAAAGAATCATGAGTCATATTACCCACCACTGGAGAAGGCCATTTTCAGTTATTTAGGCCCCAGCACCCAGTCAGAGGAGAGAGGTCCCACAGCAAGGAATCATGCGTCATATCAACCACCACTGGAGAAGGCCACTCTCAGTTATTTCGGCACAGCACCCAGACAGAGGAGAGAGGTCCCACAGCAAGGAATCATGCGTCATATCTCCCACCAACGGAGAAGGCCACTTTCAGTTATTTCGGCCCAGCACCCAGACAGAGGAGAGAGGTCCCACAGCAAGGAATCATGCGTCATATCAACCACCACCGGAGAAGGCCACTCTCAGTTATTTCGGCCCAGCACCCAGACAGAGGAGAGAGGTCCCACAGCAAGGAATCATGCGTCATATCAACCACCACTGGAGAAGGCCACTTTCAGTTATTTCGGCCAGCACCCAGACCGAGGAGAGAGGTCCCACAGCAAGGAATCATGCGTCATATCACCCACCACTGGAGAAGGCCACTTTCAGTTATTTCGGCCAGCACCCAGACAGAGGAGAGAGGTCCCACAGCAAGGAATCATGCGTCATATCAACCACCAACGGAGAAGGCCACTCTCAGCTATTTCGGCCCAGCACCCAGACAGAGGAGAGAGGTCCCACAGCAAGGAATCATGCGTCATATCACCCACCACTGGAGAAGGCCATTTTCAGTTATTTAGGCCCCAGCACCCAGATCGAGGAGAGAGGTCCCACAGCAAGGAATCATGCGTCATATCAACCAACACCGGAGAAGGCCACTCTCAGTTATTTAGGCCCAGCACCCAGACAGAGGAGAGAGGTCCCACAGCAAGGAATCATGCGTCATATCAACCACCACTGGAGAAGGCCACTTTCAGTTATTTCGGCCAGCACCCAGACCGAGGAGAGAGGTCCCACAGCAAGGAATCATGCGTCATATCACCCACCACTGGAGAAGGCCACTTTCAGTTATTTCGGCCAGCACCCAGACAGAGGAGAGGTCCCACAGCAAGGAATCATGCATCATATCACCCACCACCGGAGAAGGCCACTCTCAGTTATTTCGGCCCAGTACCCAGACCGAGGTACAGGTCCCACAACAAGGAATCATGCGTCATATCACCCACCACTGGAGAAGGCCACTTTCAGTTATTTCGGCCAGCACCCAGACAGAGGAGAGAGGTCCCACAGCAAGGAATCATGCGTCATATCACCCACCACCGGAGAAGGCCACTCTCAGTTATTTCGGCCCAGTACCCAGACCGAGGATACAGGTCCCACAGCAAGGAATCAAGCGTCATATCACCCACCACTGGAGAAGGCCACTCTCAGTTATTTCGGCCCAGCACCCAGACAGGGGAGAGAGGTCTCACAGCAAGGAATCATGCGTCATATCACCCACCACCGGAGAAGGCCACTTTCAGTTATTTCGGCCCAGCACCCAGACAGAGGAGAGAGGTCCCACAGCAAGGAATCATGCGTCATATCAACCACCACCGGAGAAGGTCACTCTCAGTTATTTCGGCCCAGCACCCAGACAGAGGAGAGAGGTCCCACAGCAAGGAATCATGCGTCATATCAACCACCACTGGAGAAGGCCACTTTCAGTTATTTCGGCCAGCACCCAGACCGAGGAGAGAGGTCCCACAGCAAGGAATCATGCGTCATATCACCCACCACTGGAGAAGGCCACTTTCAGTTATTTCGGCCAGCACCCAGACAGAGGAGAGAGGTCCCACAGCAAGGAATCATGCGTCATATCACCCACCACCGGAGAAAGCCACTCTCAGTTATTTCGGCCCAGTACCCAGACCGAGGATACAGGTCCCACAGCAAGGAATCATGCGTCATATCACCCACCACTGGAGAAGGCCACTTTCAGTTATTTCGGCCAGCACCCAGACAGAGGAGAGAGGTCCCACAGCAAGGAATCAAGCGTCATATCACCCACCACCGGAGAAGGCCACTCTCAGTTATTTTGGCCCAGCACCCAGACAGAGGAGAGAGGTCCCACAGCAAGGAATCATGCGTCATATCAACCACCACTGGAGAAGGCCACTCTCAGTTATTTCGGCCCAGCACCCAGACAGAGGAGAGAGGTCCCACAGCAAGGAATCATGCGTCATATCACCCACCACCGGAGAAGGCCACATTCAGTTATTTCGGCCCAGCACCCAGACAGAGGAGAGAGGTCCCACAGCAAGGAATCATGCGTCATATCAACCACGACCGGAGAAGGCCACTCTCAGTTATTTCGGCCCAGCACCCAGACAGAGGAGAGAGGTCCCACAGCAAGGAATCATGCGTCATATCAACCACCACCGGAGAAGGTCACTCTCAGTTATTTCGGCCCAGCACCCAGACAGAGGAGAGAGGTCCCACAGCAAGGAATCATGCGTCATATCAACCACCACCGGAGAAGGCCACTCTCAGTTATTTCGGCCCAGCACCCAGACAGAGGAGACAGGTCCCACAGCAAGGAATCCTGCGTCATATCAACCAACACCGGAGATGGCCACTCTCAGTTATTTCGGCCCCACCACCCAGACTGAGGAGAGGTTCATTCGACTTTGGGTTGCACCGCAAGATCATGGTAAAGTTATAAAAATGAGGATTCAATAAAGAAGTGCCCCGGAGTACAAGAATACATGGTTTAGGGGAGGCAGTTATAAATGTCTATTCTGCACAAGGGAGGGACAGGTCCTGTGGGATCCATGCCTGGTTCATTTTTATGAACGTCAGCTTGTCCACGTTGGCTGTGGACAGGCGGCTGCGTTTGTCAGTAATGACGTCCCCTGCCGTGCTGAATACACGTTCAGACAAAACGCTGGCCGCCGGGCAGGCCAGCACCTCCAAGGCATAAAATGCTAACTCTGGCCACGTGGACAATTTGGAGAACCAGAAGTTGAATGGGGCCGAACCATCAGTCAGTACGTGGAGGGGTGTGCAGACGTATTGTTCAACCATGTTAGTGAAATGCTGCCTTCTGCTAACACGTTCCGTATCAGGTGGTGGTGCAGTTAGCTGTGGCGTGGAGACAAAACTTTTCCACATGTCTGCCATGCTAACCCTGCCCTCAGAGGAGCTGGCCGTGACACAGCTGCGTTGGCGACCTCTTGCTCCTCCTCTGCCTTCGCCTTGGGCTTCCACCTGTTCCCCTGTGACATTTGGGAATGCTCTCAGGAGCGCCTCTACCAGCGTGCGCTTGTACTCGCGCATCTTCCTATCACGCTCCAGTGCCGGAAGTAAGGTTGGCACATTGTCTTTGTAACGGGGATCCAGCATGGTGGCAACCCAGTAGTCTGCACACGTTAAAATGTGGGCAACTCTGCTGTCGTTGCGCAGGCACTGCAGCATGTAGTCGCTCATGTGTGCCAGGCTCCCCAGAGGTAAGGACAAGCTGTCCTCTGTGGGAGGCGTATCGTCATCGTCCTCCGTATCCCCCCAGCCACGCACCAGTGATGGGCCTGAGCTGTGTCGGGTGCCACCCCGCTGTGAACCTGCTTCATCCTCATCCTCCTCCACCTCATCCTCCTCGTCCGTCCTCCAGTAGTGGGCCCTGGCTGGCCACATTTGTACCTGGCCTGTGCTGTTGCAAAAAAACTCTCTCTGAGCCACTTCTAACAGACTGGCCTGAAAGTGCTAAAAATGACCCCCCATCCTCCTCCTCCTCCTGGGCCACCTCCTCTTCCATCATCACCCTAAGTGTTTTCTCAAGGAGACATAGAAGTGGTATTGTAACGCTGATAACGGTGTCATCGCCACTGGCCATGTTGGTGGAGTACTCGAAACAGCGCAACAGGGAACACAGGTCTCGCATGGAGGCCCAATCTTTGGTGGTGAAGTGGTGCTGTTCCGCAGTGCGACTGTAGCGTGCGTGCTGCAGCTGAAATTCCACTATGGCCTGCTGCTGCTCGCACTGTCTCTCCAGCATGTGCAAGGTGGAGTTCCACCTGGTGGGCACGTCGCATATGAGGTGGTGAGCGGGAAGGCCGAAGTTCCGCTGTAGCGCAGACAGGCAAGCAGCGGCAGGATGTGAACGCCGGAAGCGCGCACAGACGGCCCTCACTTTATGCAGCAGCTCTGACATGTCGGGGTAGTTGTGAATGAACTTCTGCACCACCAAATTCAGCACATGCACAAGGCAAGGAATGTGCGTCACACCGGCTAGTCCCAGAGCTGCGACGAGATTTCGCCCATTATCGCACACCACCAGGCCGGGCTTGAGGCACACCGGCAGAAACCACTCGTCGGTCTGTTGTTCAATACCCCGCCACAACTCCTGCGCGGTGTGGGGCCTGTCCCCCAAACATATGAGTTTCAGAATGGCCTGCTGACGTTTACCCCGGGCTGTGCTGAAGTTGGTGGTGAAGGTGTGTGGCTGACTGGATGAGCTGGTGGAAGCAGAGGAGGAGGAAGCCGAGTAGGAGGGGGAGGCTACAGGAAGCAAAGAATAATGCCCTGCGATCCTTGGCGGCGGAAGGACATGCACCAAGGAACTCTCCGCCTGCGGCCCAGCCGCCACTACATTTACCCAATATTCAGTTAGGGAGATATAGCGTCCCTGGCCGTGCTTACTGGTCCACTTATCTGTGGTTAGGTGGACCTTGCCACAGATGGCGTTGCGCAGTGCACACTTGATTTTATCGGATACTTGGTTGTGCAGGGAAGGCACGGCTGTCTTGGAGAAGTAGTGGCGGCTGGGAACAACATACTGTGGGACAGCCATGTACATCAGCTAATGTTCAGAATGTTAATGCCTCGGTTCAGGCTCTGATGGCACAGCGTGCAAACCACTCGGGTCTTGTCGTCAGCACATTGTTTAAAGAAGTGACATGCCAGGGAACTCCTTGAAGCTGCCATTGGTGTGCTCGGTCCCTGGTGGCGGTGGCCATTAGCAGGCGAACTCTCTTGGCGGCGGCTGGTCTGCTTTTGCCCCCTGCTCTCTCTTTTGCTACCCTGTTGGCTCGGTCTCACCACTGCCTCTTCCTCTCAACTATGAAAGTCAGTGGCACGACCTTCATTTCATGTGGGGTCTAGGACCTCATCGTCCCCTGCATCGTCTTCCACACAGTCTTCCTCCCTGACCTCCTGTTCGGTCTGCACACTGCAGAAAGACGCAGCAGTTAGCACCTGTGTTTCGTCATCATCAGAGACGTGCGGACTCCGATGAGGTGGTATTCCCATGTCCTCATCATCAGGAAACATCAGTGTTTGTGCATCAGTGCATTCTATGTCTTCCACCACTGGGGAAGGGCTAGGTGGATTTCCTTGGGAAACCCTGCCAGCAGATTCTTCAAACAGCATTAGAGACTGCTGCATACCTTGAGGCTCAGACAGTTTCCCTGATATGCATGGGGGTGATGTGACAGACTGATGGGCTTGGTTTTCAGGTGCCACCTGTGCGCTTTCAGCAGAAGACTGGGTGGGAGATAATGTTGTGAACATGCTGGATCCACTGTCGGCCACCCAATTGACTAGCGCCTGTACCTGCTCAGGCCTTACCATCCTTAGAACGGCATTGGGCCCCACCAAATATCGCTGTAAATTCTGGCAGGTACTGGAACCTGAGGTAGTTGGTTCACTAAGACGTGTGGCTGTGGCAGAATGGCCACGTCCTCTCCCAGCACCAGAGGGTATACTAACACCACCATGACCGCGTCCGCGTCCCTTACTAGATGTTTTCCTCATTGTTACCGTTCACCAAGCACCACAATAAGAAAAAAACTATTTGGCCCAATGTATTGATTTCAAATTCAGGCCTTTTTTTATAGGCACCTAAAACTATCTGCCTACTTGTTTATGTAGCGTATTACACTAATCCAGGCACAGCAGTAACCACTGATTTAGGGGAATATCTCTTTTAGGGCTAGTATTTAGGCCCTGGATGAAAGTTATCCTTTTATGGACAGATTTACAATTGGCCTGCAACAGCTGGGACACCAGATTCAGGGTATTGCTATTTTGGCAGATTAATTTCACCCCAGAACAAAATATATGTTTTGGCGGACAAAATGAAACGTGGCCTGCAACAGCTGGGACACCAGATTCAGGGTATTGCTATTTTGGCAAGTGAATTACACCCCAGAACAAAATATATGTTTTGGCGGACACTATGAAACGTGGCCTGCAACAGCTGGGACACCAGATTCAGGGTATTGCTATTTTGGCAAGTTTATTACACCCCAGAACAAAATATATGTTTTGGCGGACACTATAATATTTTGCCAGCCATAGCTGAAACCACTGATTTATTGTATTGCTATTTTGGCAATTGAATTTCACCCCAGAACAAAATATATGTTTTGGCGGACACTATGAAACCTGGCCTGCAACAGCTGGGACACCAGATTCAGGGTATTGCTATTTTGGCAGATTAATTTCACCCCAGAACAAAATATATGTTTTTGCGGACACTATGAAATGTGGCCTGCAACAGCTGGGCCACCAGATTCAGGGTATTGCTATTTTGGCAAGTGAATTACACCCCAAAACAAAATATATGTTTTGGCGGTTCACTATTATACTTTGCCAGCCACAGCTGAAACCACTGATTTATGGCATTGTTATTTTGGCAATTGAATTTCACCACAGAATATAATCTATCCTTTGCCAGACAGCAGACAGTATTATACTTGTCTAGCCAAAGCTGGAACACCAGATTTAGGGGATTGGTATTTGGGAAATTGTATTTAACCCCTTAATAAAATATAGAAATTGCTATTCTGAGTTTCTAGGGGTGACAATTAGCACAGCCAAGCCCCTGATGTAGGATATAGCAAAA
Source organism: Bufotes viridis (assembly GCA_033119425.1). Classification (NCBI taxonomy): domain Eukaryota; kingdom Metazoa; phylum Chordata; class Amphibia; order Anura; family Bufonidae; genus Bufotes; species Bufotes viridis. Next base: position 112,055,049 of record CM065593.1, on the reverse strand, counting down.
AAAAAAACTAGTATTGATGGATTGATGGACTTGGTGGCAGCTTCTTCTGGTGTACCACAAGTCACAAAATGGCCGCCGATTAACCCAGAAAATAAGTGACAGAAAAACGCTCTGTGCAGCCTAAAAAGCTGTGAGCAAGTAACTAGCAGAAGTTCAATCATTCACAGCTTTAGATCGATCCATTCATTAGGTGCTGTTGCTGACTTTACCCTGACTAATCTCGCCCTGACAGAAGCTGCGTCCTCTCCCTACACTAATCAGAGCAGTGTGACGTGCGGCGCTACGTGACTCCAGCTTAAATAGAGGCTGGGTCACATGCTGCACTTGGCCAATCACAGCCATGCCATTAGTAGGCATGGCTGTGATAGGCTCTTAGGGCAAGAAGTAAAACGCTAGCTGATTGGCTGCTGTGCAGCCCTTCAGAAAGCGGGAAGTAATCGACGAACAACGAACCCGAACCCAAACTTTTTTGAAAATGTCCGGGTTCGGGTCCGTGTCCCGGACACCCCAAAATTCGGTACGAACCCGAACAATGCTCGAACTGTTCGCTTAACACTAGTCCTCAACTCCTTTTCCAGACCTCCCTTCACCTCTACTTCCGTTCCAACTGATGGAGATCCTGAATTTGAAGTACAGAACATCCTCTATTTCAAGGTAGTTTGTGGCAAGAGGCACTACCTTGTAGACTGGAAGAATTATGGTCCTGAGGAACGCTCCTGGGAGCAGGAGGAAATATGTACATGCTCCGAATTTTCTCAAAAGATTTTTTCAGCGCATTAGGACCAAGATGAAGGGGCTTGAGAGGGGGGATACTGTAACTTTGGCAGTTGGCAGCCGCTAGCATGCAGCGCACCCTGCTATGTACCTCAGTCGAACTTCACACAAGGCCCCTCCTCTCCGCTGCAGGCTCCAGACCCACTTCCCGGTACTGTCACAGGTGGCGACAGCTTCTGCTGCTGGTTGTAGGAGTCGTATGTGTCCTGGTTCTTTAAGGGTTCATGCATGCCCCTGATTCCCCCTCTCTCCAATCCCGGCCAGGCACCACCTTTATAAGTGCCAAGTGCTTCCCCCTTCCTGCAATGCCTGAGCAATATTGTAGTTTTCTACAGCTAAGGTTCCTGCTAGATTCCGTATTGTTATCCTGCTACCAACTTTGGCCTGTATCCTGACCTCGTCTCTGTCTGATCCTCCTGTACCTCGCTGCTCTCAAGTTTACGACCCGGATTGTCGACCATGCCTTTATCTGCTGTGTAGATCGTCACACCTGGGCTAACTCAGCTCTGCTGTTCTAACAGCTCTAGCTCTGCTTTACCACATACTCAGCTCTGCTTCATCCAGCGACAGCTTGCTCCATCTGCCTGTTTCCCTGGTGCTTGCATCGGGGCGTGCTGCCACTTAACCGGGACCACTCTAACGTTGGCGACCTGGTGTCTCCCCTGCAGCTTAGACCAGCTTCCGCATCCAGGAGCGGGATAAAGGGTGAAGACCAGGAGACACTTAGATCCCGCTGATAAGTTTGGCCCAAAGTCAAACCATTTAGTGGCACAGCGGGTCCACACCCGTTATAGCGTTACACATATATTGCTACTGTTAAACACAATAGTCCTTAAAAGGACTTTTGGGTCTCTGAAAAGATTTTGTAATAAAAATCTTTCAATAACACTCCCTACACTTTCTCTTCCTCTGCCCAGCTCTCCCTGACTAATACAGAGCCGAACACGTGTCATCGGGTGCTACATAGCACCTGATGACCTGTTCTGGCCAGCCAATCACTGTAATGCCAGAAGCCAACATGGCTATTGGCTACATCATTACAGTGTGTGCTAGTACCTCCCAGCATGTTTATTGGCTGCGTAGTACTGCCATGTTCCGAGCATAGCGATGCTCAAATCTAACTGGTGTTCGGCCGATCATGCTCGCTCAACACTACTTATTTGTATATATTTTGCCCAGAGCAGCCCTGCCTAGCATACAATACCCCTCATGCATACTAGGTGCTCTTGATAATTATTTAATTATTTTTCTCATTTATATAGTGCTGACGTATTCCATGGCACTTTACAGACATTATCATTGCTTGCTGTCTCCAATGAAGTTCACAATCTAAGTTCCCTATCAGTAAGTCTTTGGAGTTTGGGAGAAAACCAGAGTACCTGGAGGAAACTCAGGCAAACTCAGATGTTGTCCTTGGTTGAATTTAAACCTAAGGGTACTTTCACACTAGCGTTCTGGATTCCGTTTGTGAGATCCGTTTCAGACACTGAGTGAGAAGTAGATTCATGTCCAGTGGCAGATTACAATAGGGGCGTTCACTGGGGGGCCCAACGCCGACCTGAGCGCCCGCATACTGCGGCGGGGCACGGGAGCGCATAGTGCCCTGCCCCGCCGCCGATCACCGCCATAGGCTTCAGGGCTAGGCAAATTACTATATGGAGCAGTGTGGGAGAAATTACTATGTGGGGGCAGTGTGGGGAAATTACTATGTGGGGGCAGTGTAGTGGAAATTACTATGTGTGGGGAAATTACTATATGGGGCAGTGTGGGGGAAATTACTATGTGGGGGCAGTGTGGTATAAATTACTATGTGGGGGAAGTGTGGGGCAAAATACTATGTGGGGAAAATTGCTGTGTGGGGGAAAACTACTATATGGGGGCAGTTTGGGGGAAATTACTGTGTGGAGGGAAAATTACTATAGGGGGGATTACTATGTGGGGGCAGTGTGGGGGAAATTACTATATCGGGGCACTGCTATTGGGGAGGCACTGTAGGGGCAATTCTATTATTTTTGGGGACACTATACAGGGATTATTGCCTGGAGTACAATATGGGGTGTTATTATTACTGGGGGCACTCTAGGGGACATAATATCTGTTGTGGACACTATAGGGACATTTGGGGTAATTTATCAAATTTATGTAAAGTAGAACTGGCTTAGTTGCCCACAGCAGCCAATCAGGTTCCACCATTGATTATTGACAGCTCTTTTAGAAATCATGTTTTACTTTACACGAGTTTGATAAATTACCCCAATTATGTCTATTAGGGTCACTATTTTTTCAGCAGTATAGTACCTGGGGCATTGGGGAGCACAACTGGCACAGTATTGAGAGTGGCAGCAGAATGACACTGTGGGGACACCAGGATGGGGAGGTTGATGGAAAAATTGAGAAATGTAACGTGTTTGTGTTACAAACTCTGTACAGACGATATGTGGCTGAAAGAATTTGCCATGGTGGTCTGGGTCAAATGGAGGAGAAGAGGAAAGAGAAGGTCTACATGACAGGATATGTCACTGGATGTAAGAGGTATGTGGTGCTATATTCTCCTCCATGTAATTTTTATTCTAATTATATGTATTTAAAATTTGGCAAGTTTACATTTTTTAGTTTAAGACCCAATTTGGGGTAATTTGGGGTATTTTTTTTAGTCTGAAGATGTCAAATGGCATAGGAAGACACTGTGCACTCATGAAGCACCGCAGCCTCTTCATACAAAAAAACTAAACTAAAATGGAGGGAGGAGCCCAAGTTGGGTAGACAGCCCTGGGCCTATCATGCATTTAATCTGCCCATGTTCATGTCTGGGTGTAGAAAGATGGACACAGAAGTTGTAGTGGGTGTAGCTGCTGCAGACAGAGCAGTGGTGGTGGTGGTGGGCGGGGGTCCAGCCTGTTGCTCATCTCTGTGTAGTTCAGCCAGGCTTGTGTATCAATAAAGTTAAGAATTTAACAAAACAAGAACGGGAGAAAGTAAACAGATCTGCCAGGATAATCTAATGTTTTCCAGGGAGGAAAGAAAGCACAGACATGAAAAACAGGTATTGGAGGTATATGTATGCATGGTTAGGGGTGATAGGAGCACAAAGAAAGAATTTTGATTTTAGGACCGGACAACCTCTTTAACAGTGACCTTACAGTACCTAGCTGCCCCTTAAATAGAGGCCTCTCCTCCCTCCCTTAACAGTAACCTCCACATTGCGTGCCCCTTTAACAGCGACCTCCACAGTGGCCTTCCCTTTAACAGTGACTTCCACAGTGGCTGCCCCATTATTAGTGACCTCCACAGTACCCCGTCTCCTGAACAGTGATTTCCACAATAACCCGCCCCCTTTAACAGTGACCTCCACAGAGCTTCGCTCCCTTAAAATGTGACCTTCATAACACCCTGCCCCCTTAACAGTGGCCTCTACAGCACCCTGCCCCTTTAACAGTGACCTCCATAGCCTCCTGCCCCCTTAACAGTGACCTCCACAGCAGCCCGCCCCTTTATTAATGACATCCACAGTACCCAGTCTCCTCAACAGTGATTTCCAAAACACCCCGCCACCTTAACAATGGCCTCTACAGCAATATGCCCCTTACCACTGACCTGACTGCGACCTCCACAGCAGCCTGTCCCTAGAGTGCCCAGAGGTCCAGTTTTAGGATGGACAGTCCGGCTTTCTGACTTCCTGTCCTCTGTCTGGTGCAGGGCATGGACGGACAAAGGGATGTCCTTTTGAACAGCTCACTGTGCTGTCTGAGTGTGAGCTGCAGGGAGAAAGTCACCTTCCCTCCCACCCCTGCAGCTGATAGAAGTTGATTTTACCTTCATTTTTTCAATCCCCGTCGGCTGTGGAGTGGATGGGGTGTGGCCTAACTGGGTTGGGGCATGGTTTAGCGGGGCGTGGGGGTGGGGTTTTCAAGTCCATCTTTTGAGGGTGGTCTGAATGGCCACCCTATTTACCCACTTGACTGTGATCTGCACAGCACTCCACTTCCTTAACAGAGTCATCCACAGCGCCCTGCACCTTTAAACCTGACCTACATCAGTGAAGAAAAAAGTCTTGTATGTTATGGAAACCTGGTGTAAAACTATGTGTATGTGGTGACTAAGGGCCTGCGAGCTTCTATTGGCTGATAAGGGCCACGTGACCATGTGTATGGCAGGCTTCTAATGGCGAATGCATTGTTTTGGGAATATCTCAGGAACGGTACATACTAGAGAGCTGAGACCCAGTCTAAAACCTTCCCGGACACCAGATGTACCTGTGTGCCAAATTTCGTGATTGTAAATGCGACGGTGCAGATTCCTTTAGCGATCATACACACATACACACATATACTCAGTTTTATATATTAGATCTATTCCTTCATGTGTCCAATGTAAGGCAAATAAAGTAGATCCTTGATGTGGTTTGTCATACCATGAAATAATGTAAGTTAAAGCATACATTATTAAAATAAATGAAGCTTCTAAACAGTAATTTGGAAGAAAAAAATTAATTATGTAGAATAAAGCTATGCAGACAATCTCAATATTTTGTGCAACCCAGAATGCAATTTTTTTAAACTATACACACTGCAAAATATATACTGACTGGGTAACACTAGTGTCATGACTTCCAATTTTACTGGTGCCATGGCACATATGTTGGACTTGTCTATTTATTTTCTAGCAATAATAGAGCAGAGTGCTTTACTATCATAAAGGAACATATACCAACTGCAAAAGTACTAATGTAAGTACGAACATAGTAATAAACACATTGGGGCACATTATTAAAGGGGTTATCCAATACTATAAACTGCCCCCCCCCCCATATGCCGGGCCCCTCACAGGGAATACTGTATGCTTACCCCGCAGGGAGAAGCAGGGAATGGGGAGCAGGGTAAGTATATTCCCTGTCAGGGGCTTGACATATAGAGGGGGGGGGGGGGGGTCAGTGTATAGTTTGGATAACCCCTTTATGTATTTTAGAACACTTTCTAGTGCAAAAAAGCCACAAATTATGTTGCATACCATATTCATGTTGCAGTTTCTGCAAATTTTCACTGAAAAAAGTGGATGTGGATAAGGGGAACTTTTACACTAGCGTTTTGGATTCTGTCTGTGAAATCCTTTTCAGAGCTCTCACAAACGGTTCAAAACAGATCAGTTAAGCCCCAATGCATTCTGAATGGATAAGGATCCGTTCAGAATGCATCAGTTAGGCTCCGTTCCGCTTATATTATGTTTTGGAGGCGGACACCAAAACGCAGCATGCAGCATTTTGGTGTCAGTCTGAAGAGGCGGAGCCTAACGGATCAGTTTTTAATTGCAATGTAAGACAATGGGGACGGATCCGTTTTCAATGACACAATATGGTGCATTTGAAAACGGATCCATTCCCGATTGACTTTCAATGTAATTCAAAACGGATCCGTTTTGGACTTTGTCATTTTTTTTTTAACTTATTCAAACTGATCCGTTCTGAATGGATACAAACGTTTGTATTAGAGGTGCGGATCCGTCTGTGCAAATAAACAGAGAGATCCGCACCAGCGCAAGTGTGAAAGTACCCTTAGCAGCAGTGAGCATTAATTCCCATGGCCCCATGACATTTACTTTAATTTATGGCAGAAATTTGTGTAAATCATAGCTTAAAGGCTATGGACATTTTTTTTTATTGCATTCTACTTTTTTTTTAACTAAACATTGTTTTTCCCTTTGGTCTTAATTACAAGTTTTCAGCCATTTCCCTTTTAAAGTTGTCAGCTTCTGTGTCAGCTTCCGTCAGTCAGCAACTCTGAAGGCTTATGTATAGCCCTTATCTCTGAACTCCTAACAGCTCATAAATACTTATGTAATCCATATTCTTATCAAATTGCCAAGAATTTATCTATAATGATTGTTTTTGTCATGAGTTGAGATAGAAGGGCCATCAGAGCTTCTGTCTGATGCTAAGACTATAATTCCAGTCTAAGGCTGGGTTCAGACTTGTGCGTATTTGATACGCGCATACGCGCTGTAAAACGCCCTACGCCTAAAGAAGTACAGGAGCTTCTTTGGGGCATTTTGTCACGCGTATTGTGATTGACGCCACAGTAGTCAATCACACGAACGCGCGTACGACGTTTTACGCACGTATCAAATACGCGCAAGTCTGAACCCAGCCTTAGTGTATCTGTTCCAGCAACTCACCCCCAACCCTTTCCAACAAAGTTATTTCTGGCCTGTGTTAAAAATTAGCACTTTGAATGTACTATTTCTCTTCCCCCTCCATATCTAGGAGATATTTGATATCCCACTACAAAAATGTCAAGTGCTGTGCTACTGCCTTCTGTGGCTTTACATGTTAACCTGTAGTCTGGAGCAACCAAACATTATTACTATTTTTAACAGTTTAATAAACACAGTCTACTGCACAAGTTATAGGTTCTGCAAGATGCTTCTTGGTCACCTAGCAAAAGATTAAAATTGCCAAAGGAACAAGATGTTCCCAACTTCTCTCATGTACTTTATAATTTAAATGCCCATACTTCCTGAACTGCGTTTGAGCCGTTATAGAATACCGTGTGCATTGTGCTTTTTTAATATTTGAATATTGAATTATTTTTCCAAATTTAACAAGTTGAAAAAGAATTAGTGTATAAAATACAATCAGGGGCAGATTATAATGAGAGCGATCTGGGTGATCGCCTGAAACCCAGGACTGCAGAGGGGCTCATGAAAGGTGTTCTTATTACATTTTGCCATCAGACAGTACAACAGAGCGCAGGCCAGAGGCAGAGGTACAGCTGGGGAGCTGCAACATTAGACATCATCGACACAGCCAGCAGCCATTGAGCGGATGCCCCTGTGATGTCTAAGCTGCTGTGACTGTTACCCTGGGTTCACACCTGAGCGTTTTACAGCGCGTTCAAACGTGCTGTAAAACGCTCAACACATGAAAACCAATGCTTTCCTATGGCCCTGGTTCTCACTTGAGTGTTTCACAGCGCGTTTGAACGCGCTGTAAAACGCCCGACGCATAAACAAGTACTTGAGCTTTTTTTGGGGCGTTTGTTGCGCGTTTTGTGATTGACACCACAGTAGTCAATCACAAAAACGCGTGTACGAACGCATTTCCTATTTGCAAAAACGCGCTAAAATACGCGCGACAAAAACGCGCGTAAAACGCGTGTTTTTAGAACGCTCAGGTCTGAACCCAGGGTTACTCCTGGTGCATGTGCACTATGTTAGACAGTCTGGTATGCCTATATCTCCTAGGTATAGAGTGGGAAGAGAAATAGTATATTGAAAGTGCTCATTTATAACTAGTGTTGAGCGCGATTATTCGCAAAGCAAATTTTAATCTCCAATATCGTGATTTCGAGATTTCGTGAATATGTTAAATACATGACCCCATATTCGCAAATTACGAATATTCGCTCTTAAGATGGATAGTGATAGGGAAACTGTATTGAAAATAAAAGATTCAGACATAATTCCCCCAATCTCAATTGATTTCTATAACAATTTCCACTCTTCCTGTCAGAGTAAAGACTAAATAGGTAAAAACTGTCCAGCAAATGTTCGTCACTTGAATATTTGCAATAATCTATTTGTGGTTTGTATTCCCTTTCCTACCAAGCGTTAACAGGTTGTGCCAGTACGCTGCATGTATTGCGAAAATTTGTATATGTCTTTTTCGCACCTTTCCATTTGCACAAATGACTCCTGCCATTTTAAGCTTTCAATACATGTAAAGCTGTTTAAACGTTATTAATATCGAATAGATTCTATGCGCCTGCGAATATAACTTGAAAAATTAATCGCAAGTTATGATATTGAATGAAAAATGACGAATATTGCGAAATCACGAATATGATGCTAATTATTCGTCAAATATTGTGAAATCGAATATGGGTCTTTGCGCTCATCACTATTTATAACACATGCAGAAAATAACTTTTTTTTGGAGAGGGTTGGGGTGAATTTCTGGGGCAGATACACATGCTGCCTAATGATCCTCCTGTGACCCACCAGTTTGGCCCATGGAAAATGGCCTCACCTTAGTAAGTGCCTTGTTTTAATTTTGTCTACATGATAAATGCCATTTGCTAAAATGAGAACCAATGCATGGGGACAGTCTCTGTGCCCTGCACTGGTGGATGCAGACCCATTTCATAAAAAAAAAAGTTGAGCATGTTTGACACGGTGCGCACATGGCAGGTGCAAATATATTGCAGACATGCTGTTTGCGGACTGCAATATGGGCATGGCTGGTGTTTGCATGAGCCTTTAACTTCTTCAGGACCGCCGTACGCAGGATTGCGTCCTGCGGGTGGTCCTGTTCTTCTGATCAGACGCGGCGGCGCGTCATCTCGCGAGACGCGATGTGCGTCTGAAGAGTTGTACTACAGCCTGCCAGCGATGATCAATCGCTGGCAGGCTGTAGATGCGATATAAATCGCATCAAACAAGTATATCAGACGCTGTTTTGTGAACAGCGTCTGATATACCTGCTACCTGGTCCTCTGGTGGTCCCATTTGCTGGGATCGACCACCAGAGGACCAGGTAACTATGTAAAGTTGCACCAAACACTACACTAACCCCTACACTAACTATGTAAAGTTGCACCCCCCCCCTCACCTATTAACCCCTTGATCACCCCATCTAGACCCCCTGATCACCCCCCTGTCATTGATCACACCCCTTGTAAGGCTCCATTCAGACGTCCAAATGTGTTTTGCGGATCCGTGGATTCACGGATCCGTGGATTCACGGATCCGCAGATCCGATCCGCTGATCCGATCCGCGGATCCGATCCGCGGATCCGATCCGCAGATCCTCAAAACACGGACACCGGCAATGTGCTTTCCGCGTTTTGCAGATCCGCACATTGCCAGAACTATATAGAAAATGCTTTTTCTTGTCCGCAATTGCGGACAAGAATAGGACATGTTCTATATTTTTGCGGAACGGAAGTGCAGACCCAGAAGCGCGGATCCGTAATTCCGGATCCGAGCGGGACAAAGTCTGTCCCCATAGAATTAAATGGGTCCGCAATTCCGTTCCGCAAACAGAATTTCGGACGTGTGAATGGGGCATAAGGGTCCCCTATCACCGCCAGTTAGCTAGCTACTTGTTAGGTAGCTAGCGCCCAACCCACCGCACCGCAGTCACTGATTTTGGCAGAGATTTTTTCATCCACATTGACCGACGCGAATGAAAAAATCTGTGCCGTTCATTTTTTTTTCAGCGCAGAGGCTGAACGGAAAAAAATCTCATTACCCGTATGCTCAATATACGGAGAATCGCAGAAACTCCTAATGCTGGCCATACGTGTAATGATTGCGGAGACCCTCAAATGCCAGGGCAGTACAAACACCCCACATGTGACCCCATTTTAGAAAGAAGACACCCCAAGGTATTCCGTGAGGGGTATGGTGAGTTCATGCAAAATTTTATTTTTGTCACAAGTTAGTGGAATATGAGACTTTGTAAAAAAAAAAAAAAAATCAATTTCCGCTAACTTGTGCCAAATTTTTTTTTCTGTGAACTCGCCATGCCCCTCACAGAATACCTTGGGGTGTCTTCTATCCACAATGGGGTCACATGTAGGGTATTTATACTGCCCTGGCAATTTAAGGGTCCTAAAGCGTGAGAATCCAAATGCGTAAAAATGGCCTGTGAAATCCTAAAGGTACTCATTGGTTTTAGGGCCCCTTTGCATCTTGGCTGCAAAAAAGTGTCACTTATGTGGTATCGCCGTACTCAGGAGAAGTAGGGCAATGTGTTTTGGGGTGTATTTTTACATATACCCATGCTGGGTGTGAGAAATATCGCTGTAAGCGACAACTTTTTACATTTTTTATTCAAAGTTGTCAATTTACAGAGATATTTCTCTCACCCAGCATGGGTATATGTAAAATACACCCAAACTACGCTCTACTTCTCCTGAGTACGGCGATACCATATGTATGACATTTTTGCAGCCAAGATGCGCAAAGAGCCAAATCCAACGAGTACCTTTTAGGAGGGCATTTTACGCATTTTTCTTCTCACGCTTTAGGGCCCTAAAATGCCAGGGCAGTATAAATACCCCACATGTGACCCCATTTTGGAAAGAAGACACCCCAAGGTATTCGCTGAGGGGCATAATGAGTCCATGAAAAATTAAACTTTTTGTCAAAAGTTAGCGGAAAGGAGACTTTGTGAGAAAAACAATAAAAATCAATTTCCACTAACTTGTGCCAAAAAAATCTTCTATGAACTCGCCATGCCCCTCATGGAATACCTTGGGGTGTCTTCTTTCAAAATGGGGTCACATGTGGTATTCCTGCCCTGGCATTTTAGGAGCCCTAAAGCGTGAGAAGAAAATGCGTAAAAATGCCCTCCTAAAAGGTACTCATTGGAATTTGGGCCACTTTGCGCATCTTGGCTGCAAAAAGTGTCACTTATGTGGTATCACCGTACTCAGGAGAAGTAGGGCAATGTGTTTTGTGGTGTATTTTTACATATACCCATACTGGGTGAGAGAAATATCTCTGTAAATTGACAACTTTGAATAAAAAAATGTAAAAGTTGTCGTTTACAGCGATATTTCTCACACGCAGCATGGGTATATGTAAAAATACACACCAAACACATTGCCCTACTTCTCCTGAGTACGGCGATACCACATGAGTGACACTTTTTTTCAGCCTGGGTGCGCAAAGGGGCCCTAAAACCAATGAGTACCTTTAGGATTTCACAGGCCATTTTTATGCATTTGGATTCTCACACTTTAGGGGCCCCTAAAATGCCAGGTGAGTATAAATACCCCACAAGTGACCCCATTTTGGAAAGAAGACACCCCAAGGTATTCCGTGAGGGGCAGGGTGAGTCCACAGAATTTTTATTTTTTGGCACAAGTCAGCGGAAATTTTTTTTTTTTTTTTTTTTAATTTTGTTTTTTACAAAGTCTCATATTCCACTAACTTGTGACAAAAAATCAAACTTTACATGAACTCACCATACGCCTCACAGAATACCTTGGGGTGTCTTCTTTCCAAAATGGGGTCACATGTGGGGTATTTATACTGTCCTGGCATTTTAGGGGCCCCTAAAGCGTGAGAAGAAGTCTGGAATCCAAATGCGTAAAAATGCCCTGTGAAATCCTAAAGGTACTCATTGGTTTTAGGGCCCTTTGCGCACCCAGGCTGCAAAAAGTGGCACACATGTGGTATCGCCGTACTCAGGAGAAGTAGGGCAATGTGTTTTGGGGTGTATTTTTATATATACCCATACTTTGTGTGAAAAATATCTCTGTAAACAACAACTTTTAAAAATTTTATACAAAGTTGACAATTTACAGAGATATTTCTCTCACCCAACATGGGTATATGTAAAAATACACCCCAAAACACATTGCCCTACTTCTCCTGAGTACGGCGATACCACATAAGTGAGACTTTTGCAGCCTGGGTGCAAAGGGCCCAAATTCAACGAGTACCTTTAGGTTTTACATGGCGGCTCACAATTTAGCCCCGCCCAAAATGCCAGAACAGTAAACACACCCCACAAATGACCCCATTTCGGAAAGTAGACACCTCAAGGTATTCACTGAGGGGCATAGTGAGTCCGTCTGAGATTTTTTTTTTTTGCCAGAAGTTATCAGAAATTGAAACTTTTTTTTTTTTTTTCTTCTCAGAAAGTGTCATTTTCCGCTAACTTGTGAAAAAAATGAAATGATACATGAACTCACCAAGCCCCTCCGCGAATACTTTGGGGTGTCTTCTTTCTAAAATGGTGTGATTTGGGGGTATTTATACTATCCTGACATTCTAGCACCTGAAGAAACATGACAGGTGCTCAGAAAGTCAGAGCTGCTTCAAAATGCCGAAATTCACTTTTTGCACCATAGTTTGTAAACGCTATAACTTTTACCCAAACCAATAAATATACACTTATTGGACTTTTTTATCAACGACATGCAGAACAATAAATTTAGAGAAAAATTTATATAGAAATGTAGTTTTTTTGACAAATTTTACAACAGAAAGTGAAAAATGTCATTTTTTTGCAAAAATTTCGGTCATTTTTGATTAATAGCAAAAAAAGTAAAAATGTCAGCAGCAATGAAATACCACCAAATGAAAGCTCTATTAGTGAGAAGAAAAGGAGGTAAAATTCATTTGGGTGGTAAGTTGTATGACGGAGCAATAAACGGTGAAAGTAGTGTAGTGCGGAATTGTAAAAAGTGGCCTGGTCATTAAGGGTGTTTAAGCTAGGGGGGCTGAAGCGGTTAAAGAGGTTCTCCGGGCTTTTTAATATTGATGACCTTTCCTCAGGATTGCTCATTAGAGATGAGCGAATCGAAGTTGACGAAGTGGAAATCGATCCGAATTTAAGGAATTATTCTTACCGAATCCGAATTTCCTCACGCTTCGTGGTAACGATTTGCATTTTTTCCTAAAATGGCTCCTGCACGTGTGAGGACATGGAGCAAGGAACACAGGTAAGCGGGATCGCCCACAGTGTCATGCATGCAGCCAATCAGCAGCCAGCCCAGTGATGTTACAGCCCTATAAATACCCTCAGCCATCTTGGATTTTGCCATTTTCCAGTGTACTTAGAGCAGGAAGAAAGGCCAGCAGGCGCTAGGGAAATTACTAGAAAAAACTTTATTGTGCTAAATCGTTAATTTCTAACGATAATTTGTTTTACCTTAGTCCTAACAGCAGCACAGATGGGGTTAACCACCCCCCGTGGACTGGCAGGACCGGCGGAATGTTTAATGAGCCCAAGACTAATAACTCAATTTAACAATTAAGTGTCTCCTTAAAAGGAGGAAGTCAACCCCCAGCCCACTGTGTTTATAGTAAGAAGAAAACTAGACTTACTAGGGTGGGAAATTTGTGTGCTGCTGTTAGGACTAAGGGAAAACAAATTATCGTTAGAAATTAACGATTCCCTTACATCCTACCAGCAGCACAGATGGGGAGATAGCAAGAAGAAACCCCTAGGGAGGGCCTTCCTGCCTGGCAGAACTAAGAAAAGTCTGCCCAAAGGCCGAAAACTCAGCTAGACTGGCATCTAGTCTACAATGGGAGATGAATGTCGATTCAGAGCTCCAGGAGGCAGCTTTGCAAATCATGTTGAGAGGCAGAAGACTCCTCTCAGCAAAAGAAGTAGCCACAACTCTAGTAGAGTGGGCCTTCACGAATCCCGGAGGGTCCAGAGATTGTGGAAACAAGGGATTCCTTAATAGCCTCCTCAATCCACCGACTGATGGAAGGTTTGGATGCCTTACAGCCTTTAAACTTACCGGCAACAGGATTAGCAGATTCTCATCTTTCCTGAACTCCTTGATCTATCCACATAGATCCGGAGACATCTCGAGACGTCCAGAGGATGTCTAGCAGGTTCCTAGGAGGAGGTGGTAGATGTTGACAGAACCGGGAGGAATATCACCTGGTTGATGTTCTGGAAGGAAGGAACTTCAGGCCTACAATACGGGAGGAATCTAAGAAAGTCCCGGTCATGTAAGAAAATGGTATAGGGCTCATGCTGAGAGAGCTTGAAGCTCAGAGACCCTCTTGGCCAAAGTCACTGTAAGGAGTAACACAAACTTCCAAGTGACGAACTTGATGTCCACCTCCTCTCACGGTTCAAAGGGGGGAGATGCTAACCCCCTGAGAACTACTGAAAAACCCATTGAAAAAAGGGGTCTCAGTACTGTAGGCTTTAATCTTTCAGCTCCTCTAAGGAACCGTTTGATCAGCGGGTCCTGAGAAAAAAGCCTGTTAGGGCAAGCTGAAATGGCTGAAACTTGAACCTTCAGAGTAGAAGGGAAAGGCCTCTATCAAGGTCGTCTTGCAGGAACTGAAGGATAGCGGAGAGGGGCGGATCTGCAGACGCCACCTCAGTTGAGGTACAACAGGATGAGAATATCCTCATAATACAAGAGTAGGCTCTCTTGGTAGAGTCCGCTTTAGAATGAGACAGCGTTCTCAGGACCGACTCTGAAAGCCCTTCTATTCTGGGAAGGGACTGATCAACCTCCAGGCTGTCAGGTTGAATCTGTGCAGATCTGAGCAGAGGTGAGTGTCCCACTACACCAGGGTCTGCTGTGGGGGGAGCCTCCAATATTGTCCTCGACTCAACTGGGTGAGCTAGGTAAACCAGGATCTCTTCGGCCATAACAGTATGATGGCTATCACCGAGGCCTGATCCTGACGGATTTTCATCAATACCCTCGGTATCATGGAAAAGGGAGGGAAGATGTAAGCCAGCCTGAACCTCCAGGATATTGACAGAGCGTCTAACGCCAGCGGGTTGTCCTCCCTGTAAAGGGAGCAGAACCTCTCCACCTTGGCATTGAACCTTGTTGCCAAGAGATCCACCTCTGGCATACCCACTTGAGGACTATCTGCTTGATTCTCCGGATGTAAGGACCACTCCACCGACGGAGGACCGTGGCTCAGCCGCTATCTTCTTGAGGGAGCCTTGGATGTGGATAGCAGATAAGTGGGAAGGTACAACTCTGCCTAATCCAGAATCACCCCGATCTCTGACAGGAGGGGAAGTGATCTCGTGCCTCCCTGCTGGTTGCTGTAAAGTACCGCAGTCACATTGTCTGACTGGACTTTCACCGTTTTGCCCCGGATCTGAGGGGCTAAGTGAAGGAGGGCTAGCCGGATAGCTTGAATCTCGCAGAGATTGGATGAAAAAAGCCACTCCTGAGGAAACCAGGTCCCGTGAACTGGAGAGTTGTCTAGGTGAGCGTCCCAGCCTACTTAGGACGCATCCGTAGTCAATATGACCCAGATTGGCTGGGTCATAGACTTCCCGTCTAAAAGATGGCACCACCATCTGAGGGAATACCGAGTTTGCCAAGTCAGGGAGCACAGGGAGTTTAGCCCAGCAGGGCTGCCATTCCATTAGGAGAGGACCTCCGGCTGTAGAGGGCGGAGGTGCCATAGAGCTCAAGGGACTGCTTCCGCAGACGCTGACATGAGCCCCAACATCTTCATGAGAGTCCGGATTGGAACTCGCGGGAACGGAAAGGAACTTGCCGTGTTCTGAACCCGGAATCTTCTTTCTGGAGTCAACTGGAGCGACATCCCAGTGGAGTCCATTATGAAGCCTAGATATCTTACTGAAGTCGACGGGCTCACGTTCGACTTCTACCAGCTGATCCAACCTAGGTGGAACAGAAAGGAGATTGTTACCTGAAGAAGTTGGGTTAGGACCGCTAGAGCAGAGGCTTTCAAAGCCAGTCGTCCAGATAAGGAATGATGGTCAGTCCTTGAAGCCTCAAAGCCGCCACCACAGAACCACCTTGGTAAAAGTGTGAGGGGCAGAAGAAATGCCAAAGGGAAGGGCAACAAACAGAAGATGCCTGACGACACCGGACACCTGGACTGTGATCCTGATATACTTCCTGGAACCAGGATGGATCGGGATGTGCAGATATGCATTCTTGAGGTCCATGGTTGCCATCACGTCTCCAGGATTGACGACGTGAACTACTGACCTGATGGTTTCTACACGAAACTTCACCTTCCTTATAAATCGATTGAAATATCTCAGATCGATAATCATCCGGAGATCTCCTGAAGCCTTGGGAACCGGAAAAACTGGTGAATAGATCCCTAGGCCCCGTTCTCCTGCCGGAACCTTCTCCAGAGCCCCTTTGCAAATGTAGTCCTGAATGTAGGCCTCTAGGATCGCCTCCTTGGCAGCTTGTAGAAGGTTGATCTTGACAAACCTGTCCAGAGGAAAAGAGGTGTTGTTGACTAAATAACCGTTGGAAATGATATTCAGGACCCAGGGATCCGAGATCTCTTGGATCCATTCTTCTCAGAAGTGGGAGAGACGACTCCCGACGGGTACATGAAGCTTAGGAATGGGGAAGCTTATTGGCAGGACGGCAGGAGTAACGGGAATTAACCAAGAGCCTCGAAGAGGCCCGTAGTCAGGAGGTGGATTTTCCATCTTTGGCTCCTCCACGAGAGCACCTCAGCCTTTCGCTGTGCTCTCCAGTCACTACAAGAGCTTGTTTGCTGGCCAGACCTGCCACCGCGGTCTTGTCTGCCCTGCCCTCGAAATGACTGCTGGGGAAGGCTCTTCACCTTCTAGTCTGAAAGGCCCTCCATGATCTTGTCTAGCTCCGAACCGAACAAACAGTTGGGCTCGAATGGAAGGCCATAGAAACTGTATCTTGAGGAATTGTCAGCGACTCAAGGCTCAAGCCAAAATGGAATATGGGCCGCCGAACCCCGGGCCATGCTATATATAGGCCCCTGACATTATTTGATAGTATTGTTACAGGGTGCCAAAGGCGCACTTGGTCTCCCATGAGCCAACAGACCTGCTGCTTAGCTTCAAGAGCAAGGATCTGTGTTTGGCCTCGCTCCCAGGACTTGCTTCACATCAACTTGAATTTGATCCAGGTGAGATCAGAGGAACGTAGAGACTTCAAAAGCCGCTATGGCTGTGGAAGCGGAAGCCGCAGCTGCCGTAACACCCCGTCTTAGTTTGCACTCTGCAAGGGGGTCCTGCAGCTAGACCCATCGTCTGCAGGAACCAGAGTGCGCTTGGACAACTTGTCAATAGCCATGTCCACCTTGGGAATGGATCCCCATGAATCCACCAAGGGTTAAGCCATCGGGAACATGGATTTAACTTCTTTGTTAAAACGTGACCTTTTCCAGGATTTTTCCACTCTATATCATGACAGAGAGGAGGGTCTCATCCGCTTTGAAGACACAATGTGCCCGAGTAGCGGGAACGGGAGGCTCCCCACAGTCAACATCATGGTCCCCCGACCTGATGGACTTGAGCAACTTCTGTGTCTTTCCAGGGGAGAAAACACAACGTCAGCTCCTCCTCATCCGAGGAGGAAGAAACTAAGGAGACCAAAAAGGTCTCCTTACCGGGACAGAGGTCTCCATAGGGGCCTGGGCACGAATAGGAAGCCTTTCCATCCAGCAGGCCTATGACTCCTTTAACAGAGCCATTGATACATATCCTGCAAAGTAGGTAACGGCAGCTGTAACACCTGGTGTAGGTTAGGTCAACAGACCAAGGGATTCCCAACCGGTCTCCCAGGTCTTAGCCCAGCCTTAAGCTGTTTAGCTTCTGCGATCTCACGAGTGCAGGTATGATCAGCTTACAATAGCCATTGACTGCTGCAATGGTAGCAGGATAGTAGTGATGAGCGGGAGGTGCCATATTCGATTTCGCGATATTTCGCGAATATTCGATTGAATATTCGTCATATATTCGTCGAAATCGAATATTCGTCATGATTTTATATATTGCGAATTTTACGCGAATATATATTCGCGTCGCGAATGAAACTTAGATCTGAGTTCCTAATGGTTAACTTGTATTGCTAGAATTGACAAAGATAACGAATATCTCACGAATATAGCACTATATTCTCAATCTTCGTTATATTCTAGCAATACAACCATTAGGAACTCAGATCTAAGTTTCATTCGCAATGCGATTAATACAGGTTATATTAATCGCATTGCGAATGAAACTTAGAGCTGGGTTCCTATTCTCAATCTTCTTTTATTCTAGCAATACAACCATTAGGAACCCAGCTCTAAGTTTCATTCGCAATGCGATTAATATAACCTGTATTAATCGCATTACGATTACAACTTAGATCTGAGTTCCTAATGGTTGTATTGCTAGAATACAACGAAGATTGAGAATATAGTGCTATATTCGTGAATTCGAGATATTCTCAATCTTCGTTCTATTCTAGCAATACATCCATTAGGAACTTAGCTCTAAGATCAATTCGCAATGCGATTATATGTTCGCCTCGCGAATGAAACTTAGAGCTGACCGAGTTCCTAATGGTTGTATTGCTGGAATATAACGAAGATTGAGAATATAGTGCTATATTCGTGAATTCGAGATATTCTCAATCTTCGTTCTATTCTAGCAATACATCCATTAGGAACTTAGCTCTAAGATCAATTCGCAATGCGATTATATGTTCGCCTCGCGAATGAAACTTAGAGCTGACCGAGTTCCTAATGGTTGTATTGCTAGAATACAACGAAGATTGAGAATATAGTGCTATATTCGTGAATTCGAGATATTCTCAATCTTCGTTCTATTCTAGCAATACATCCATTAGGAACTTAGCTCTAAGATCAGTTCGCAATGCGATTATATGTTCGCCTCGCGAATGAAACTTAGAGTTGACCGAGTTCCTAATGGTTGTATTGCTGGAATATAACGAAGATTGAGAATATAGTGCTATATTCGTGAATTCGAGATATTCTCAATCTTCGTTCTATTCCAGCAATACAACCATTAGGAACTCAGCTCTAAGTTTTATTCGCGAGGCGAACATATACTCGCATTGCGAATTGATCTTAGAGCTAAGTTCCTAATGGATGTATATTGCTAGAATAGAACGAAGATTGAGAATATCTCGAATTCACGAATATAGCACTATATTCTCAATCTTCGTTATATTCCAGCAATACAACCATTAGGAACTCGGTCAGCTCTAAGTTTCATTCGCGAGGCGAACATATAATCGCATTGCGAATTGATCTTAGAGCTAAGTTCCTAATGGTTGTATTGCTAGAATAGAATGAATATCGCAATGCGAATAATTCAGGTTATATTAATCGCATTGCGATTACAACTTAGTCAAATTTGTGAGATCGTGATTCTCACATCCGACAGTACACTTTAGCATGGAGGCGTTCCCATGCACATGGGAAGTCAGCAGAAGCGGCAACGGGCAATGACTGAAGCGGGCAGGGAGCCAGGAATCCTCCGGACAGGTAAGAACAGCTTTTGGGAAGTGGGAACTGGGAAGACAACCAGAGAGCAACAAGAATTAACAACTAAAAAAAAAAAAAAAAAAACGAATATTCGAAATTGCGAATATATAGCGATATATTCGCAATATTCGCGAATTATCGAAGTTGCGATATTCGCGATAAAAATTCAAAATTCGAATATTCGCGCTCAACACTACAGGATAGATGCTTCCTCTTGAAATCCACTTTCCTGCCTTCCGAATCCCGCAGAGAAGACATCACTGCGGGAAAAAAAGAGACAAATAAAACATTTGTAAACCACCTATCTGCGCAGGAAAGGTAGAAAAACAGACCGGAGGCAGCTGAGGAAAAAAACACCACAAGTGGAACAACACCAATTTTAGGACTCTGGGAGCTGGCTGAAAAAGCATATGCAGCCAGAGACTGAACTGGAGCACACAGCCTCCAAAAATAGGGGAAGGGCAGGGATAGCCAATCCACCCTTCCCCCAGTAAATCCTCCACAGGAAGATGCATAAAAAAATCGTGCCCGTGAAAAAATCACGGCCGGATTACCCGGAGGTGATGCAAAAGGAGAGTCCCCGTGTTACCTCCGGAAGATGGCGGCGCACAGGGACCGGTTCCCGGACCAAGGACGCCGCCAAAATACCCCAGCCAGGCGCACTGCGCGGGGCCGGCAGCAAACAAGCTGCCGGCCAAACTGACAAGGTACCTAGGAAAAAGGGCAACGCCGTTACCCAAACGAAAGAAGGCTCCCGCACTTTCCATAAGAAAGGGGGAACAAACCGCCTAGTCCACCTGTCCAGGAGGACAGAAAAAAACACAGTGGGCTGGGGGTTGACTTCCTCCTTTTAAGGAGACACTTAATTGTTAAATTGAGTTATTAGTCTTGGGCTCATTAAACATTCCGCCGGTCCTGCCAGTCCACGGGGGGTGGTTAACCCCATCTGTGCTGCTGGTAGGACGTAAGGGAATAAATGATTTTCAAGTGCAGGGAAAGATTATTTAACGTGTAGGGAAAGGGTAGGGAGGAATCATTCGACAGCATTTATGTTGAACAAGGTTTAGTAGGGGAGTTTACAGCCTGGGTAATAGGAACAATCCTATTACACCTTGCTGCATTGAGTGGACACCCAAACTGCCATTATACAGCTCTAAAATACCACACCAAAGAAATTATGCAACACCTGGAGTTAATCAATCACTATATCTTTATTATAACAAAACATTAAAACCATATTAAAATACTTTTTCTGGTGGTGATAGAGAATAAAGGACGGATTGCCCTGATGGGATACGTGGATCACTTATATTAACACTAAACAGTTCATGAGTTACATAATCACAAATATCGCATACAAAAGTTTTACAATATAAGGTACAAGATAGTTATACCATACCAGCCACGTATCCAATGCCCCAACACACGTTTCGCCTAATGCTTCCTCAGAGGGTGGAAGCATTAGGCGAAACGTGCGTTTGGGCGTTGGATATGTGGCTGGTATGGTATAACTATCTTGTATGTTGTGATTAGTGTTGAGCGAACAGTTCGAGCATAGTTCGGGTTCGTACCGAATTTTGGGGTGTCCGGGACACGGACCCGAACCCGGACATTTTCAAAAAAGTTCGGGTTCGGGTTCGTTGTTCGGCGATTACTTCCCGCTTTCTGAAGGGCTGCACAGCAGCCAATCAGCTAACGTTTTACTTCTTGCCCTAAGAGCCCATCACAGCCATGCCTACTAATGGCATGGCTGTGATTGGCCAAGTGCAGCATGTGACCCAGCCTCTATTTAAGCTGGAGTCACGTAGCGCCGCACGTCACACTGCTCTGATTAGTGTAGGGAGAGGACGCAGCTTCTGTGAGGGCGAGATTAGGCAGGGAAAAGTCAGCAACAGCACCTAATGAACGGATCGATCTACAGCTGTGAATGATTGAACTTCTGCTAGTTACTTGCTCACTGGTTTTTAGGCTGCACAGAGCGTTTTTCTGTCACTTATTTTCTGGGGTGATCGGCGGCCATTTTGTGACTTGTGGTGCACCAGAACAAGCTGCACCAAGTCCATCAATCCATCAATACTAGTTTTTTTTTGCTATATCCTACATCAGGGGCTTGGCTGTGCTAATTGTCACCCCTAGAAACTCAGGATAGCAATTTCTATATTTTATTAAGGGGTTAAATACAATTGCCCAAATACCAATCCCCTAAATCTGGTGTTCCAGCTTTGGCTAGCCAAGTATAATACTGTCTGCTGTCTGGCAAAGGATAGATTATTTTATGTGGTGAAATTCAATTGCCAAAATAGCAATACCATAAATCAGTGGTTTCAGCTGTGGCTGGCAAAGTATAATAGTGTCCGTCAAAACATATATTTGGTTCTGGGGTAAAATTCAATTGCCAAAATAGCAATACCCTGAATCTGGTGTCCCAGCTGTTGCAGGCCAAGATTCATAGTGTCCGCAAAAACATATATTTTGTTCTGGGGTGAAATTCAATTGCCAAAATAGCAATACCCTGAATCTGGTGTCCCAGCTGTTGCAGGCCAAGATTCATAGTGTCCGCAAAAACATATATTTTGTTCTGGGGTGAAATTCAATTGCCAAAATAGCAATACCCTGAATCTGGTGTCCCAGCTGTTGCAGGCCAAGATTCATAGTGTCCGCAAAAACATATATTTTGTTCTGGGGTGAAATTCAATTGCCAAAATAGCAATACCCCGAATCTGGTGTTCGAGCTGTTGCAGGCCAATTGTAAATCTGTCCATAAAAGGATACCTTTCATCCAGGGCCTAAATACTAGCCCTAAAGGAGAGATTCCCCTAAATCAGTGGTTACTGCTGTGCCTGGATTAGTGTAATACGCTACATAAATAAATAGGCAGATAGTGTTAGGTGTCTGTAAAAAATGGCCTGAATTTGAAATCAATACATTGGGCCAAATATTTTTTTTTTCTTATTGTAGTGCTTGGTGAACGGTAACAATGAGGAAAACATCTAGTAAAGGACGCGGACGCGGTCGTGGTGGTGTTAGTGTACCCTCTTGTGCTGGGAGAGGACGTGGCCATTCTGCCACAGCCACACGTCCTAGTGAACCAACTACCTCAGGTTCCAGTACCCGCCAGAATTTACAGCGATATTTGGGGGGGCCCAATGCCGTTCTAAGGATGGTAAGGCCTGAGCAGGTACAGACGCTAGTCAATTGGGTGGCCGACAGTGGATCCAGCATGTTCACAACATTATCTCCCACCCAGTCTTCTGCAGAAAGCGCACAGGTGGCCCCTGAAAACCAAGCCCATCAGTCTGTCACATCATCCCCATGCATATCAGGGAAACTGTCTGAGCCTCAAGTTATGCAGCAGTCTCTTATGCTGTTTGAAGACTCTGCTGGCAGGGTTTCCCAATGGAATCCACCTAGCCCTTCCCCAGTGGTGGAAGACATAGAATGCACTGATGCACAACCACTAATGTTTCCTGATGATGAGGACATGGGAATACCACCTCATCGGAGTCCGCACGTCTCTGATGATGACGAATCACAGGTGCCAACTGCTGCGTCTTTTTGCAGTGTGCAGACCGAACAGGAGGTCAGCGAGGAAGACTGTGTGGAAGACGATGCAGGGGACGATGAGGTCCTAGACCCCACATGGAATGAAGGTCGTGCCCCTGACTTTCATACTTCAGAGGAAGAGGCAGTGGTGAGACCGAGCCAACAGCGTAGCAGAAGAGAGAGCAGGGGGAAAAAGCAGAACAGCCTCCTCCAAGAGATTTCGCCTGCTAATGGCCACCGCCACCAGGGACCAAGCACCCAAAAGGTAGCTTCAAGGAGTTCACTGGCATGGCACCTCTTTAAACAATGTGCTGACAACAAGACCCGAGTGGTTTTCACGCTGTGCCATCAGAGCCTGAAACGAGGCATTAACTTTTTGAACCTTAGCACATCCTGCATGACCAGGCATCTACATGCAAAGCATGAACTGCAGTGGAGTAAACGCCTTAAAGGCAAGGAACTTACTCTGGCTCCCCCTGCTCCCTCTTCTGCTGCTGCCTCGGCCTCTTCCTCCACCTCGGGAGGAATGTTGGCACCTGCCGCCCACAAAACAGAGCATGGGCCACCAACAACACCACCTGCGTCACCAAGCATCTCCACCATGTCACACGGCTGTGTTCAGCTCTCCATCTCACAAACCTTGGAGAGAAAGCGTAAATTCCCACCTAGCCACCCTCGAGCCCTGGGCCTGAATGCCAGCATTTCTAAACTACTGGCTTTTGAAATGCTGTCATTCAGGCTGGTGGACACAGACAGCTTCAAACAGCTGATGTCCATGGCTGTCCCACAGTATGTTGTTCCCAGCCGCCACTACTTCTCCAAGACAGCCGTGCCTTCCCTGCACAACCAAGTATCCGATAAAATCAAGTGTGCGCTGCGCAACGCCATTTGTGGCAAGGTCCACCTAACCACAGATACGTGGACCAGTAAGCACGGCCAGGGACGCTATATCTCCCTAACTACACACTGGGTAAATGTAGTGGCGGCTGGGCCCCAGGCGGAGAGTTCCTTGGCGCACGTTCTTCCGCCGCCAAGGATAGCAGGGCATCAGTCTTTGCCTCCTGTAGCCTCCTCCTCCTACTCGGCTTCCTCCTCCTCTGCTTCCACCAGCTCATCCAGTCAGCCACACACCTTCACCACCAACTTCAGCACAGCCCGGGGTAAACGTCAGCAGGCCATTCTGAAACTCATATGTTTGGGGGACAGGCCCCACAACGCGCAGGAGTTGTGGCGGGGTATTGAACAACAGACCGACGAGTGGTTTCTGCCGGTGGGCCTCAAGCCCGGCCTGGTGGTGTGCGATAATGGGCGAAATCTCGTCGCAGCTCTGAGACTAGCCGGTTTGACGCACATCCCTTGCCTGGCGCATGTGCTGAATTGGGTGGTGCAGAAGTTTATTCACAACTACCCAGACATGTCAGAGCTGCTGCATAAAGTGAGGGCCGTCTGTGCACGCTTCCGGCGTTCACATCCTGCCACTGCTCTCCTGTCTGCGCTATAGCGGAACTTCGGCCTTCCTGCTCACCGCGTCATACGCGACATACCTGCATCCCTGGATCTAATGGAGGCTGTTACAGCACCAGAAGGGGTTAATGAGTACGGTTTATCCCAGCATGCATGCTGGGCCCACACTCCCTGGATTTTGTGTGGCTGTCGTGGCCCATAACAGGTAATATTTAGCGTTAGGAGGATTTAATGTGGCTGTCATGGTCCATAGTAGGTCAGATTTAGCGTTAGTACCCACTCTAGGAGACAACCGTGTCGGGGTGAGTGGGCTTACTACCTTTTGATCAAAATGTAAACCAATGTCTCCACTGTTTGCATACGATATCACTAATGTCCTCTTATTGCTCCCATCTTGGGCAGAGCTCTTGTTGCAGAGTGCTGACCATTTCTGTGTTTGTATGTATAGTTGCCATAGCTACGTGCACCTGCATACAGGGAGTGCTGACTGAACACCCCCCCTTGTGTTTGTTTCTGTTTAATACGCGATGTGCCCACCAGGTGGAACTCCACCTTGCACATGCTGGAGAGACTGTGCGAGCAGCAGCAGGCCATAGTGGATTTTCAGCTGCAGCACACACGCGTCAGTCGCACTGCCTAACAGCACCACTTTACAACCAATGATTGGGCCTCCATGCGAGACCTGTGTGCCCTGTTGCGCTGTTTCAAGTACTCCACCAACATGGCCAGTGGCGATGACACCGTTATCAGCGTTACAATACCACTTCTATGTCTCCTTGAGAAAACGCTTAGGGCGATGATGGAAGAGGAGGTGGCCAAGGAGGAGGAGGAGGAGGGGTCATTTTTAGCACTTTCAGGCCAGTCTGTTAGAAGTGGCTCAGAGGGAGGTTTTTTGCAATAGCAGAGGCCAGGTACAAATGTGGCCAGCCAGGGCCCACTACTAGAGGACGAGGGAGGATGAGGAGGAGGTGGAGGATGATGAGGATGAAGCAGGTTCATAGCGGGGTGGCACCCGACACAGCTCAGGCCCATCACTGGTGCGTGGCTGGGGGGATTGTCCTTACCTCTGGCGAGCCTGGCACACATGAGCGACTACATGCTGCAGTGCCTGCGCAACGACAGCAGAGTTGCCCACATTTTAACGTGTGCGGACTACTGGGTTGCCACCCTGCTGGATCCCCGTTACAAAGACAATGTGCCCACCTTACTTACTGCACTGGAGCGTGATAGGAAGATGCGAGTACAAGCGCTCGCTGGTAGAGGCGCTCCTGAGAGCATTCCCAAATGTCACAGGGGAACAGGTGGAAGCCCAAGGCAGAGGAGGAGCAAGACGTCGCCAACGCAGCTGTGTTACGGCCAGCTCCTCTGAGGGCAGGGTTAGCATGGAAGAAATGTGGAAAAGTTTTGTCTCCACGCCACAGCTAACTGCACCACCACCTGATACGGAACGTGTTAGCAGGAGGCAGCATTTCACTAACATGGTTGAACAGTACGTCTGCACACCCCTCCACGTACTGACTGATGGTTTGGCCCCATTCAACTTCTGGGTCTCCAAATTGTCCACGTGGCCACAGTTAGCATTTTATGCCTTGGAGGTGCTGGCCTGCCCGGCGGCCAGCGTTTTGTCTGAACGTGTATTCAGCACGGCAGGGGACTGACGTTCATAAAAATGAACCAGGCATGGATCCCACAGGACCTGTGCCTCCCTTGTGCAGAATAGACATTTATAACTGCCTCCCCCTCAACCATGTATTCTTGCACTCCGGGGCACTTCTTTATTGAATCCTCATTTTTTTAACTTTACCATGATTTTGTGGTGCAACCCAAACTTGAATGAACCTCTCCTCTGTCTGGGTGGTGGGGCCGAAATAACTGAGAGTGGCCATCTCTGGTGGTGGTGGATATGACGCATGATTCCATGCTGTGGGACCTCTCTCCTCTTTCTGGGTGCTGGGCCAAAATAACTGAGAGTGGCCTTCTCTGGTGGTGTGTGATATGACGCACGATTCCTTGCTGTGGGACCTCTCTCCTCTGTCTTGGTGCTGGGTCAAAATAACTGAGAGTGGCCTTCTCCGGTGGTGGGTGATATGACGCATGATTCCTTGCTGTGGGACCTCTCTCCTCTTTCTGGGTGCTGGGCCGAACTAACTAAGAGTGCCTTCTCCGGTGGTTGTTGATATGACGCATGATTCCTTGCTGTGGGACCTCTCTCCTCTGTCTGGGTGCTGGGCCGAAATAACTGAGAGTGTCCTTCTCCGGTGTTGGTTGATATGACGCATGATTCCTTGCTGTGGGACCTCTCTCCTCTGTCTGGGTGCTGGGCCAAAATAACTGAGAGTGGCCTTCTCCAGTGGTGGGTGATATGACGCATGATTACTTGCTGTGGGACCTCTCTCCTCTGTCTGTGTTCTGGGCCAAAATAAATGAAAGTGGCCTTCTCCAGTGTTGGTTGATATGACGCATGATTCCTTGCTGTGGGACCTCTCTCCTCTGTCTGGGTGCTGGGCTGAAATAACTGAGAGTGGCCTTCTCCAGTGGTGGTTGATATGACACATGATTCCTTGCTGTGGGACCTCTCTCCTCTGTCTGGGTGCTGGGCCAAAATAACTGAAAGTGGCCTTCTCCAGTGTTGGCTGATATGACGCATGATTCCTTGCTGTGGGACCTCTCTCCTCTGTCTGGGTGCTGGGCCGAAATAACTGAGAGTGGCCTTCTCCAGTGGTGGGTGATATGACGCATGATTACTTGCTGTGGGACCTCTCTCCTCTGTCTGTGTTCTGGGCCAAAATAAATGAAAGTGGCCTTCTCCAGTGTTGGTTGATATGACGCATGATTCCTTGCTGTGGGACCTCTCTCCTATGTCTGGGTGCTGGGCCGAAATAACTGAGAGTGGCCTTCTCCCTTGGTTTTTGATATGACGCATGATTCCTTGCTGTTGGACCTCTCTCCTCTGTCTGGGTGCTGGGCTGAAATAACTGAGAGTGGCCTTCTCCAGTGGTGGTTGATATGACACATGATTCCTTGCTGTGGGACCTCTCTCCTCTGTCTGGGTGCTGGGCCAAAATAACTGAAAGTGGCCTTCTCCAGTGTTGGCTGATATGACGCATGATTCCTTGCTGTGGGACCTCTCTCCAATTGATATTGGTTAAATTTTATTTATTTTATTTTATTTTAATTCATTTCCCTATCCACATTTGTTTGCAGGCGATTTACATACATATTGCTGCCTTTGGCAGCCCTCTAGCCCGTTCCTGGACTATTTTACAGCCTTTTTAGTGCTTAAAAGTTCGGGTCCCCATTGACTTCAATGGGGTTCGGGTTCGGGATAAAGTTCGGGTCGAGTTCGGATCCCGAACCCGAACATTTTCGGGAAGTTCGGCCGAACTTCCCGAACCCGAACTTCCAGGTGTTCGCTCATCTCTAGTCGTGAATGATGTAGCTGTTACCGACTTGCACTATGCACTTTATCATACTATTTAATTGCGCTGTATACCGTGACTGATGTAGCCATTGTTGGCTTGCACTATGTACTTTACTTTATGGTATAACTGTTTCTGTATATCGTGATTGATAGAGTTGCTGTCGGCTTGCACTATGCACCTTATTTTGTAAAACTTTTGTGATTATGTAACTCATGAACTGTTCAGTGTTGATATAAATGATCCATGTATCCCATCAGGGCAATCTGTCCTTTATTCTCTATCACCACCAGAAAAAGTATTTTAATATGGTTTTAATGTTTTGTTATAATAAAGATATAGCGATTGATTAACTCCAGTTGTTGCATAATTTCTTTGGTGTGGTATTTTAGGGCTATAGCCGGAGCTAAATATCAGCTTGAGGCCCCTGTTTAAAATAGGTGTTCATTATACAGCTCTGTAATTGCAGCAAACTGTTCTTGTTATTGGGGTGCAAGTTCTGTTCAATACAGCCATTAATAGGGTTTATTACAAGGAAATATGTCTTATTTCCCCTTGTGCGGTGCAGTCATATGTTCTAAAGCATTTTTTGGCTTGTATCAGTGAAAAAAAGGGCTTCTTAGCTGTTGTGAGAATTGCGAAAATTACAGTCCTTTTTGTCTTGTATTAGTGGCAAAAGAAAAATATATTTGCCATTCAGAGGTGCAGTTTTATCTTCTAAAGCACTTTTTGTCATGCATTAGTGGCAAAAGTAAAATATATTTGCCGTTCAGTGGTGCAATTATATGTCATAAAGCCTTTTGTGGCGTGTAAGTGGAAAAAGAAAAATATATCTGCCGTTCAGCAGTACAGTTATATGTTCTAAAGCCTTTTGTGGCGTGGATTAGTGGCAAAGGAAAAATATATTTGCCGTTCAATGGTGCAATTATATGTTATAAAGCCCTTTTTGTGGCGTGTATTAGTGGCAAAAGAAAAATATATTTGCCGTTTAGTGGTGCAGTTACCGTATATGTTTTAAAGCCTTTTGCGGCATGTATTAGTGGCAAAAGAATAATATATTTGCTGTTTAGTATAGAGTTATATGTTCTAAAACCTTTTGTGGCGTGTATTAGTGGCAAAAGAAAAATATATTTGCCATTCAGCGGTGCAGTTATATGTTCTAAAGCCCTTTTCTGACGTGTATAAGTGGAAAAAGGAAAATATATTTGCCATTCAGCGGTGCAGTTATATGTTCTAAAGACATTTTTGGCATGTATTAGTAGGAATAGGAAACACATATTCGCCATTCAATAGTGCAGTTATATGTTATAAAGCCTTTTGTGGCATGTATTAGTGGCAAAAGTAAAATATATTTGCCTTTCAGCGGTGCAGTTATATGTTCTAAAGCCTTTTGTGGTGGGTATTAGTGCCTGTGGCAGTAGGGGTCAATTCGAGAGGCCTGAGCTCCCAGTGTCAGCTAGCGGCCATGTCTTGACCAGCAACCCAGCGGTTTTTGAATGGCTGACTCGATCTTCAACTTCGTTGCAAGTGACTTCAGACACCCCCATTCGAAAGTCAATGAGTTTGTCAGACACAACCCTAAGTTTCATGGCCCGGGAGCAGACCCTTTCCCCACACCTGTCCTCAACGTGACTCTGTTCTTTTCTGTTCCCTCAGTCAGAGAAGTATTGTATGCTGTGGGCTCAGCTCCACTATACAGTGAGGATGAGCTACTAGAAGACAGTCAGCAGCTACTGGCAAACCAAGATGTGGAGGAGATATCTGCCGCTTCCTCCACTAGGTTGGAAAGTAGTGACTGGAGAGTGGAGTGGGAGCTAGTGGTGCGAGCGGTCAGGCTCCTGACCCAGAGACGGTTGAGGAGGACATCAGTGATGTTCAGACAGTACTCGATGATGATGATATAGCTGATCGCACTTGGGAGCCAGGTGACGAAGTGGCTTCATCATCGTCGGGAGAAGAGGATGGCAGTAGTGTTGAGCGAACAGTTCGAGAATCGTTCGGGTCCGTACCGAATTTTGGGGTGTCCGTGACACGGACCCGAACCCGGACATTTTCAAAAAAGTTCGGGTCC
The DNA here is from genome assembly GCA_033119425.1 of Bufotes viridis. Classification (NCBI taxonomy): domain Eukaryota; kingdom Metazoa; phylum Chordata; class Amphibia; order Anura; family Bufonidae; genus Bufotes; species Bufotes viridis. The sequence continues at coordinate 112,025,016 of CM065593.1, read as the reverse complement.
GGTGTTCGTCGATTACTTCCCGCTTTCTGAAGGGCTGCACAGCGGGCAATCAGCAAGTGTTTTACTTCTTTCCCTAAGAGCCCATCACAGCCATGCCTACTAATGGCATGGCTGTGATTGGCCAAGTGCAGCATGTGACCCAGCCTCTATTTAAGCTGGAGTCACGTAGCGCCGCACGTCACACTGCTCGGATTAGTGTAGGGAGAGGACGCAGCTTCTGTGAGGGCGAGATAGGCAGGGATAAAGCAGTGAATGATCTACCTTTCTACACCTGTGCATCAGAACAACTCAGCTGAGCTGTTCACTGAAAGTCACTATTTTGTTGAGACTGGCCAGACCGATTTTTACTGGCACATGTAACTGGGCTGACCGGCGGTGGCCATTTTGGGACTTGTGGTGCGCCAGCACAAGCTGCCACAGAGTCTAAACCAAAGATCCAAAGAAGTGAAAAATCTACACCTGTGAATCAGAACAACAGCGATTCAGCTGCTCAGTCAAAGTCAATTCTTTTTCTGGCTGGGCAGACCGTTTTCTGGCACATGTTACTGGGCTGATAGGCGGCGGCCATTTTGGGACTTGTGGTGCTACAGCAAAAGCTGCCACAATGTCCATTAATCACATGTAATAGTCGATTTTTTCATAGATATACTACATCAGGGGTTTGGCTGTGCTTGTGTCACCCATACTAACTGCAAAGATATTTAATATATCAGTGGTGAAACTGAAAGTAACCCACTTGGATAGCAAATCCCATGAATGTGCTGTTCCAGCTAGGCTAGCCAGTGCCACTACAGCCAGGTCCAATACTGTCAGCCAGAAATATTTTTTTTTTTATGTGCCAGAAATATAAATTAAAAAAAGCTTTCACTGTAATAATAAAATTATTCTGGTGTCAGACCAGAAGAAGCACTCCTGTTGTAATTAATACTGTAAAAAGGCTTAGGCAATATTTCTCCCAGTGTGGGAAATTTATCTAGCAAAACTAGCATTTTAAAAATTCCGGTGTTCTGAAATACCAGCAGTCCTCTTGTAATTAATACAGCAAAAAGGCATTATATCGTCCAGTGTTGTAATTTTGGTAAAAAAAAGGCCAATTTAATCAATCTGGTGTTAGTTACACCAGAAACAGTAGGCCTCATGTTTTTACTCCTGTAAAAAGGAATTAATACAGGAAAAAGGCATCACATTGTCCAGTGTTGTAATTTTGGTGAAAAAAAGGCCAATTTAATCAATCTGGTGTTAGTTACACCAGAAACAGTAGACCTCACGTTTTTACTCATGTAAAAAGGAATTATATCTCCCCGTGTGGGAATCTATGTACCAAAACTAGCATTTTAAAAATTCTGGTGTCCAATTTGCAGCAGTTTTCTTGTAATTAATACCGGAAAAAGGAATTATATCTTCCATTGTGGGAATTTATGTACACAAACTAGCATTTTAAAAATTCTGGTGTCCAATTAGCAGCAGTCTTCTTGTAATTAATACCTGAAAAAGGCATTACATTGTCCAGTGTTGTAATTTTGGTGAAAAAAAGGCCAATTTAATCAATCTGGTGTTAGGTACACCAGAAACAGTAGGCCTCACGTTTTACTCCTGTAAAAAGGAATTAATACCGGAAAAAGGCATTACGTTGTCCAGTGTTGTAATTTTGGTGAAAAAAAGGCCAATTTAATCAATCTGGTGTTGGTTACACCAGAAACAGTAGGCCTCACGTTTTTACTCCTGTAAAAAGGAATTAATACCGGAAAAAGGCATTACATTGTCCAGTGTTGTAATTTTGGTGAAAAAAAGGCCAATTTAATCAATCTGGTGTTAGTTACACCAGAAACAGTAGGCCTCACGTTTTTACTCCTGTAAAAAGGAATTATATCTCCCTGTGTGGGATTCTATGTACCAAAACTAGCATTTTAAAAATTCTGGTGTCCAATTTGCAGCAGTTTTCTTGTAATTAATACCGGAAAAAGGAATTCTATCTTCCAGTGTGGGAATTTATGTACACAAACTAGCATTTTAAAAATTCTGGTGTCCAATTAGCAACAGTCTTCTTGTAATTAATACCTGAAAAAGGCATTACATTGTCCAGTGTTGTAAGTTTGGTGAAAAAAAGGCCAATTTAATCAATCTGGTGTTAGGTACACCAGAAACAGTAGGCCTCACGTTTTTACTCCTGTAAAAAGGAATTAATACCGGAAAAAGGCATTGCATTGTCCAGTGTTGTAATTTTGGTGAAAAAAAGGCCAACTTAATCAATCTGGTGTTAGGTACACCAGAAACAGTAGGCCTCACGTTTTTACTCCTGTAAAAGGAATTAATACCTGAAAAAGGCATTACATTGTCCAGTGTTGTAATTTTGGTGAAAAAAGACCAATTTAATCAATCTGGTGTTAGGTACACCAGAAACAGTAGGCCTCACGTTTTTACTCCTGTAAAAAGGAATTATATCTCCCCGTGTGGGATTCTATGTACCAAAACTAGCATTTTAAAAATTCTGGTGTCCAATTTGCAGCAGTTTTCTTGTAATTAATACCGGAAAAGGAATTATATCTTCCAGTGTGGGAATTTATGTACACAAACTAGCATTTTAAAAATTCTGGTGTCCAATTAGCAGCAGTCTTCTTGTAATTAATACCTGAAAAAGGCATTACATTGTCCAGTGTTGTAATTTTGGTGAAAAAAAGGCCAATTTAATCAATCTGGTGTTAGGTACACCAGAAACAGTAGGCCTCACGTTTTTACTCCTGTAAAAAGGAATTAATACCGGAAAAAGGCATTACGTTGTCCAGTGTTGTAATTTTGGTGAAAAAAAGGCCAATTTAATCAATCTGGTGTTAGGTACACCAGAAACAGTAGGCCTCACGTTTTTACTCCTGTAAAACGGAATTAATACCGGAAAAAGGCATTACATTGTCCAGTGTTGTAATTTTGATGAAAAAAAGGCCAATTTAATCAATCTTGTGTTAGTTACACCAGAAACAGTAGGCCTCACGTTTTTACTCCTGTAAAAAGGAATTAATACCGGAAAAAGGCATTACATTGTCCAGTGTTGTTTTTTTGGTGACAAAAAGGCCAATTTAATCAATCTGGTGTTAGTTACACCAGAAACAGTAGGCAGCACGTTTTTACTCCTGTAAAAAGGAATTAATACTGGAAAAAGGCATTAAATTGTCCAGTGTTGTAATTTTGGTGAAATAAAGGTCAATTTAATCAATCTGGTGTTAGTTACACCAGAAACAGTAGGCCGCACGTTTTTACTCCTGTAAAAAGGAATTATATCTCCTCGTGTGGGAATCTATGTACCAAAACTAGCATATTAAAAATTCTGGTGTCCAATTTGCAGCAGTCTTCTTGTAATTAATACCGGAAAAAGGAATTATATCTTCCAGTGTGGGAATTTTGGGGCTAAAAAATAATATATTTTATTGTGGTGCGAGTTGAATCGCAACAATGAGGAAACATTCTATTAAGGGACGAGGACGCGGTCGTGGTGGTGTCCGTGGAGCCTCTGTTGCTGGCAGAGGACGTGGCCGTTCGGCCTCAGGCGCACAAAGTAGTGAACCAACTCCCTCAAGTAGCCGGCAGAATTTACAACGATATTTGGTGGGGCCCAATGCCGTTATGAGGATGGTATGGCCTGAGCAGGTACAGGCATTAGTCGACTGGGTGGCCGACAGTGCTTCCAGCACGTTCACCACATTGTCTTCCGCCCAGTCTTCTGCGGAAAGCGCACAGGTGGCACCTGAAAACCAAGCCCATCAGTCTGTCACATCACCCCCATGCATATCAGGGAAACTGTCTGAGCCTCAAGTTATGCAGCAGTCTCTTATTCTGTTTGAAGACTCTGCTCCCACGGTTTTCCAGGGGCGTCCACCTAGCCCTACCCCAGCGGTGGAAGACTTTCCATGCACTGACGCACAACCACTTATGTATCCAGATGATGAGGACATGGGAATACCACCACAGCAGAGTGACCGAGTCTCTGATGATGACGAAACACTGGTGCCCACTGCCATGTCTTATTGCAGTGTGCAGACTGAACAGGAGGAGGTCAGGGAGGAAGACTGGGTGGAAGACGATGCAGAGGACGATGAGGTCTTAGACCCCACATGGACTGAAGGTCGTGCCGCTGACTTAAATAGTTCAGAGGAAGAGGCAGTGGTGAGACCGAGACAACAGCGAAGCCAAAGAGGGAGCAGGGGGCAAAAGCAGAACAGCCGCTGTCCAGAGAGTTTGCCTGCTATTGGCCAGCGCCAACAGGGACCCAGCACCCCAAAGGCATCTTCAAAGAGTTCCCTGGCATGGCACTTCTTCAAACAATGTGCTGACGACAAGACCAGAGTGGTTTGCACGCTGTGCCATCAGACCCTGAGGCGAGGCATTAACGTTCTTAACCTGAGCACCACCTGCATGATCAGGCATCTACATGCAAAGCATGAACTGCAGTGGAGTACACACCTTAAAAACAAGGAACCCGCTCAGGCTCCCCCTGCTCCCTCTACCTTGCTGCCTCGGCTTCCGCCTCGAGAGGAATGTTGCCACCTGCCGAGCAGCAAACAGAGGATGTGCCACCGACACCACCACCGCCACTGTCACCTAGCGTCTTCACTATTTCACACAGCAGCGTTCAGCTCTCCATCTCTCAAACCTTTGAGAGGAAGCGCAAATTCCCACCTAGTCACCCTCGAGCCCTTGGCCTGAATGCCAGCATTTCTAAACTACTGGCCTTTGAAATGCTGTCATTCCGGCTGGTGGACACAGACAGCTTCAAACAGCTGATGGTCATGGCTGTCCCCCAGTATGTGGTTCCCAGCCGCCACTACTTCTCCAAGACAGCCGTGCCTTCCCTGCGCATGCAAGTGTCCGATAAAATCAAGTGTGCACTGCGCAACGCCATTTGTGGCAAGGTCCACCTAACCACAGATACGTGGACCAGTATGCACGGCCAGGGACGCTATATCTCCCTAACTGCACACTGGGTAAATGTAGTGGCGGCTGGGCCCCAGGCGGAGAGTTCCTTGGCGCACGTCCTTCCGCCGCCAAGGATCACAGGGCATCATTCTTTGCCTCCTGTAGCCTCCTCCTCCTACTCGGCTTCCTCCTCCTCCTCTGCTTCCACCAGCTCATCCAGTCAGCCACACACCTTCACCACCAACTTCAGCACAGCCCGGGGTAAACGTCAGCAGGCCATTCTGAAACTCATATGTTTGGGGGACAATCCCCACACCGCGCAGGAGTTGTGGCGGGGTATTGAACAACAGACCGACCAGTGGTTGCTGCCGGTGGGCCTAAAGCCCGGCCTGGTGGTGTGCGATAATGGGCGAAATCTCGTCGCAGCTCTGGGACTAGCCGGTTTGACGCACATCCCTTGCCTGGCGCATGTGCTGAATTTGGTGGAGCAAAAGTTCATTCACAACTACCCAGACATGTCAGAGCTGCTGCATAAAGTGTGGGCCGTCTGTGCGCGCTTCCGGCGTTCACATCCTGCCGCTGCTCGCCTGTCAGCGCTACAGCGGAACTTTGGCCTTCCCGCTCACCGCCTAATATGCGACGTGCCCACCCGTGGAACTCCACCTTGCACATGCTGGAGAGACTGTGCGAGCAGCAGCAGGCCATAGTGGAGTTTCAGCTGCAGCATGCACGGGTCAGTCGCACTGCGGAACAGCACCACTTCACCACAAATGATTGGGCCTCCATGCGAGACCTGTGTGCCCTGTTGCGCTGTTTAGAGTACGCCACCAACATTGGCGATGCCACTGTTATCAGCGTGACAATACCAATTCTATGTCTCCTAGAGAAAACACTTAGGGCGATGATGGAAGAGGAGGTGGGCAAGGGCCAGGAGGAGGAGGAGGAGGATGACGGGTTGTTTTTTAGCACTTTCAGGCCAGTCTGTTAGAAGTGGCTCAGAGGGAGGTTTTTTGCAACAGCAGAGGGCAGGTACAAATGTGGCCAGCCAGGGACCACTACTGGAGGACGAGGAGGATGAGGAGGAGGTGGAGGAGGATGAGGATGAAGCAGGTTCACAGCGGGGTGGCACCCAGCACAGCGCAGGCACATCCCTGGTGCGTGGCTGGGGGGATACAGAGGATGATGACGATACGCCTCCCACAGAGGACAGCTTGTCCTTACCTCTGGTGAGCCTGGCACACATGAGCGATTACATGCTGCAGTGCCTGCGCAACGACAGCAGAGTTGCCCACATTTTAACGTGTGCTGACTACTGGGTGGCCACCCTGCTGGATCCACGGTACAAAGACAATGTGCCCACTTTACTTCCTGCACTGAAGCGTGATAGGAAGCTGCGCGAGTACAAGCGCACGCTGTTAGACACGCTCCTGAGAGCATTCCCAACTGTCACAAGGGAACAGGTAGAAGGCCAAGGCCAAGGCAGAGGAGGAGCTAGAGGTCACCAACGCAGCAGTGTCACGGCCAGCTCCTCTGAGGGCAGGGTTAGCATGGCAGAAATGAGGAAAAGTTTTGTCTCCATGCCACAGCTAACTGCCCCACCACCTGATACGGAACATGTTAGCAGGAGGCAACATTTCAATAACATGGTTGAACAGTACGTCTGCACACAACTCCACGTACTGACGGATGGTTCGGCCCCATTCAACTTCTGGGTTTCCAAATTGTTCACGTGGCCAGAATTAGCATGTTATGCCTTGAAGGTGCTGTCCTGCCCGGCGGCCAGCGTTTTATCTGAACGTGTATTCAGCACGGCAGGGGGCGTCATTACTGACAAACGCAGCCGCCTGTCCGCAGCCAACGTGGACAAGCTGACGTTTATAAAATTGAACCAGGCATGGATACCACAAGACCTGACCCTCCCTTGTGCAGAGTAGTCCTTAATAAATGCCTTAAACCATGTTGTCTTGTACTCCTGGCCACTTCTTCATTGAAAAATCAATTTTTTAAATTAAGTAGGATCTTGGGGTGCAACCCAGAGTTGAATGAAACTTCCCTCTGTCTGGGTGCCGGGGCCAAAGTACATGAAAGTGTCCTTCTCCTGTGCTGGGTGATATGAATGTTATACTTGTGCTGTCTGACATGTCTCCTTTGTGTGGGTGCAGGGGGCCAAAGTCACTGAAAGCGGCCTTCTCCTGTGGTGGGTGATCGAAATGCCTGATTCTCTGCTGTGGGACCTCTCTCCTCTTTCTGGGTGCAGGGGTCAAAGAAACAAAAGGTGGCCTACACCTGTGGCGGTTGACATGATGCCTGATTCTCTGCTGTGGGACCTCTCTCCTCCGTGTGGCTGCAGGGGTCAAGGTCTCTAAAAGTGCCCTTCTCCTGTGGTGGTTGATGTAAAACTGATGCTTGTGCTATTTGACCTGTCTCCTCTGTGTCGGTGCTAAGGCCTAAGTCACTGAAAGCGGCCTTCTCCTGTGCTGGCTGATATAAATGCCTGAATCTCTGCTGTGGGACCTCTCTCCTCCGTGTGGCTGCAGGGGTCAAAGTCTCTAAAAGTGCCCTTCTCCTGTGGTGGTTGATGTAAAACTGATGCTTGTGCTATCTGACCTGTCTCCTCTGTGTCGGTGCTAAGGCCTAAGTAACTAAATGGTGGCCTTCTCCTGAGGTGGTTGATATGATGCCTGATTATGTGCTGTGGGACCTCTCTCCTCTTTCTGGGTGCAGGGGTCAAATTAACTAAAGGTGGCCTACTCCTTTGGTGGGTGATCTGTAAAACTGATGCTTGCGCTATCTGACCTGTCTCCTCTGTCTCGTTGCTAAGGCCTAACTCACTGAAAGTGGCCTTGTCATGTGCTGGGTGATATAAATGTTATACTTGTGCCATCTGACATGGTTGCCGGGGTCCCATTAAATGGTGGCCTACTCCTGTGGTGGGTGATCTAAATGCCTGATTCTCTGCTGTGAAAACCTCTCTCCTCCATCTGGGTGCATGGGTCAAAGTCTTTAAAAGTGGCCTTCTCTTGTGCTGGGTGATGTAAAACTGATGCTTGTACCATCTGACATGGGTGCAGGGATCAAATTAACTAAATGGTGGCCTACTCCTGTGGTGGGTGATATGAGGCCTTAATATGTGCTGTGAAAACCTCTCTCCTCCGTCTGGGTGCAGGGGTCAAAGTCTCTAAAAGTGGCCTTCTCTTGTGCTGGGTGATGTAAAACTGATGCTTGTGCCATCTGACATGGTTGCCGGGGTCCCATTAAATGATGGCCTACTCCTGTGGTGAGTGATCTAAATGCCTGATTCTCTGCTGTGAAACCTCTCTCCTCCGTCTGGGTGCAGGGGTCAAAGTCTCTAAAAGTGGCCTTCTCTTGTGCTGGGTGATGTAAAACTGATGCTTGTGCCATCTGACATGGTTGCCGGGGTCCCATTAAATGATGGCCTACTCCTGTGGTGGGTGATCTAAATGCCTGATTCTCTGCTGTGAAAACTTCTCTCCTCCGTCTGGGTGCAGGGGTCAAAGTCTCTAAAAGTGGCCTTCTCTTGTGCTGGGTGATGTAAAACTGATGCTTGTGCCATCTGACATGGTTGCCGGGGTCCCATTAAATGATGGCCTACTCCTGTGGTGGGTGATCTAAATGCCTGATTCTCTGCTGTGAAAACCTCTCTCCTCCGTCTGGGTGCAGGGGTCAAAGTCTCTAAAAGTGGCCTTCTCTTGTGCTGGGTGATGTAAAACTGATGCTTGTGCCATCTGACATGGTTGCCGGGGTCCCATTAAATGATGGCCTACTCCTGTGGTGGGTGATCTAAATGCCTGATTCTCTGCTGTGAAAACCTCTCTCCTCCGTCTGGGTGCAGGGGTCAAAGTCTCTAAAAGTGGCCTTCTCTTGTGCTGGGTGATGTAAAACTGATGCTTGTGCCATCTGACATGGTTGCCGGGGTCCCATTAAATGATGGCCTACTCCTGTGGTGGGTGATCTAAATGCCTGATTCTCTGCTGTGAAACCTCTCTCCTCCGTCTGGGTGCAGGGGTCAAAGTCTCTCAAAGTCGCCTTCTCCTGTGCTGGGTGATATAAACTGTTATACTTGTGCCATCTGACATGGTTGCCGGGGTCCCATTAAATGATGGCCTACTCCTGTGGTGGGTGATCTAAATGCCTGATTCTCTGCTGTGAAACCTCTCTCCTCCGTCTGGGTGCAGGGGTCAAAGTCTCTAAAAGTGGCCTTCTCTTGTGCTGGGTGATGTAAAACTGATGCTTGTACCATCTGACATGGTTGCCAGGGTCCCATTAAATGATGGCCTACTCCTGTGGTGGGTGATCTAAATGCCTGATTCTCTGCTGTGAAACCTCTCTCCTCCGTCTGGGTGCAGGGTCAAAGTCTCTAAAGTCGCCTTCTCCTGTGCTGGGTGATGTAAAGCTGATGCTTGTGCCATCTGACATGGGTGCAGGGTCAAATTAACTAAATGGTGGCCTACTCCTGTGGTGGGTGATCTGAAATGCCTGATTCTGCTGCTGTGAGACCTCTCTCCTCCGTCTGGGTGCAGGGGTCAAAGTCACTCAAAGTGGCCTTCTCCTGTGCTGGGTGATATAAATGTGATGCTTGTGCCATCTGACATGGTTGCCGGGGTCCCATTAACATGGTGGCCTACTCCTGTGGTGGGTGATCTAAATGCCTGATTCTCTGCTGTGAAACCTCTCTCCTCCGTCTGGGTGCAGGGGTCAAAGTCTCTAAAAGTGGCCTTCTCCTGTGCTGGGTGATGTAAAACTGATGCTTGTACCATCTGACATGGCTGCCGGGGTCACCAAGTAACTAAATGGTGGCCTACTCCTGTGGTGGGTGATATGAATGCCTGATTCTCTGCTGATGAAAACCTCTCTCCTCCGTCTGGGTGCAGGGGTCAAAGTCTCTAAAAGTGGCCTTCTCTTGTGCTGGGTGATGTAAAACTGATGCTTGTGCCATCTGACATGGTTGCCGGGGTCCCATTAAATGATGGCCTACTCCTGTGGTGGGTGATCTAAATGCCTGATTCTCTGCTGTGAAACCTCTCTCCTCCGTCTGGGTGCAGGGGTCAAAGTCTCTAAAAGTGGCCTTCTCTTGTGCTGGGTGATGTAAAACTGATGCTTGTGCCATCTGACATGGTTGCCGGGGTCCCATTAAATGATGGCCTACTCCTGTGGTGGGTGATCTAAATGCCTGATTCTCTGCTGTGAAAACCTCTCTCCTCCGTCTGGGTGCAGGGGTCAAAGTCTCTCAAAGTCGCCTTCTCCTGTGCTGGGTGATATAAATGCTGATACTTGTGCCATCTGACATGGTTGCCGGGTCCCATTAAATGGTGGCCTACTCCTGTGGTGGGTGATCTAAATGCCTGATTCTCTGCTGTGAAACCTCTCTCCTCCGTCTGGGTGCAGGGGTCAAAGTCTCTAAAAGTGGCCTTCTCTTGTGCTGGGTGATGTAAAACTGATGCTTGTGCCATCTGACATGGTTGCCGGGGTCCCATTAAATGATGGCCTACTCCTGTGGTGGGTGATCTAAATGCCTGATTCTCTGCTGTGAAACCTCTCTCCTCCGTCTGGGTGCAGGGGTCAAAGTCTCTAAAAGTGGCCTTCTCTTGTGCTGGGTGATGTAAAACTGATGCTTGTGCCATCTGACATGGTTGCCGGGGTCCCATTAAATGATGGCCTACTCCTGTGGTGGGTGATCTAAATGCCTGATTCTCTGCTGTGAAACCTCTCTCCTCCGTCTGGGTGCAGGGGTCAAAGTCTCTAAAAGTGGCCTTCTCTTGTGCTGGGTGATGTAAAACTGATGCTTGTACCATCTGACATGGTTGCCAGGGTCCCATTAAATGATGGCCTACTCCTGTGGTGGGTGATCTAAATGCCTGATTCTCTGCTGTGAAACCTCTCTCCTCCGTCTGGGTGCAGGGGTCAAAGTCTCTAAAAGTGGCCTTCTCTTGTGCTGGGTGATGTAAAACTGATGCTTGTGCCATCTGACATGGTTGCCGGGGTCCCATTAAATGATGGCCTACTCCTGTGGTGGGTGATCTAAATGCCTGATTCTCTGCTGTGAAACCTCTCTCCTCCGTCTGGGTGCAGGGGTCAAAGTCTCTCAAAGTGGCCTTCTCTTGTGCTGGGTGATGTAAAACTGATGCTTGTACCATCTGACATGGGTGCAGGGTCAAATTAACTAAATGGTGGCCTACTCCTGTGGTGGGTGATATGATGCCTGAATATGTGCTGTGGGGCCTCTCTCCTCTTTCTGGGTGCAGGGGTCAAAGAGTAGCTAAAAGTGGCCTTCTCCTGTGCTGGATGGTATAAATGTAATGCTTGTGCTATCTGACATGTCTCCTCTGTCTGGGTGCTAAGGCCTAAGTCACTGAAAGTGGCCTTCTCCTGTGGTGGTTGATATGATGCCAGATTCTCTGCTGTGGGACCTCTCTCCTTTGTCTGGATGCTGGGGTCGAAATAATAGTAAGCGACCTTCTCCATTGGTGGGTGATTTGAAGCCTGATTCTGTGCTATGGGACCTAACTCCAATTAATATTGGTTAATTTTTATTTATTTTATGTTAAGTCATCATTTCCCTATCTACATTTGTTTGCAGGGGATTTACCTACATTTTGCTGCCTTTTGCAGCCCTCTAGCCCCTTCCAGGAGTCTTTTACAGCCTTTTTAGTGCCCAAAAGTTCGGGTCCCCATTGACTTCTATGGGGTTCGGGTTCGGGATGAAGTTCGGGTTGAGTTCGGATCACGAACCCGGACATTTTCCGGAAGTTCGGCCGAACCTCTCGAACCCGAACATCCAGGTGTTCGCTCAACTCTAGATGGCAGCTTGCCCGTGAGGCAGCGGCGGAGCGAGCAAGTTGCTAGCATGGCCGGGAGTCAGCAGGGTGGCAGCAGTGGGAGGTCGTGAGTCAATCATGCCCGGGGTAGACAACTCGCTTCGAAGGAGCCTACCAGCCCGGGAAATAGCGGTGCACAGACTCGGGGAGGCAGTTGTAGTAGCAGTCAGTCAGTGCGTGTTGTTGGGGGTAAAATCACCTACTCGGCGGTGTGGCAGTTTTTTGTTAAGCAGCCAAAGGAGTTGAACCATGGCCATATGTGGAATCTCTGGGCAGAAGGTGAAGCGTGGCCAGGGTGCCAATGTTGGCATCACGGCCCTGCGTAAACATATGCAGCATCACCATAAAGTGGCCTGGGAGAACCGTGTCTCCAATGTGGTTGTCCATCCTGCAGCAACAACCGCTGCATTCCAGTGGCACGTAGCTGATTTCAGGCATTCAAGGCTCCACTACCTCAGCTGAAGGGATCTGTCTGTCCTTCCCAGCATCTGCTGGTCCTGATGTTCCGGCTCCTCGCCCTCCTACTCCCTGTTAGTCATTCCGCCAGCAATCGATCACCAAAGCGATTGCCAAGAGAGTACAGTATGCGTGTACTCATCGAACGGTGCAGAAGCTGAACGTGCTCCGGTCCAAGTGCTGCAGTCCCTCCCTTTTCAAGTAGTGGACTCTGAACCTTTCAGAGAACTGATGGCTTGTGCCAAGCTGAGGTGGAGAGTCTCAAGCTGTCATTTCTTTGCCAAAAAGGCAGTACCAGCCCTGCATACACATGTAGAACAGAAGGTGGGTCAGACCTTGAGCCTGTTAGTGTCTGCCAAAGCGTGCGGCAGCTCCGACGTGTGGACCTGTAACTACAATACATGTTCTTTACGGCCCACTGGGTGAATGTGGTTCCTGCACAGCCACACCAGCAACTTGGCAAGGTGATGGCGCTTCCGCATCCACATTCTCACGCCGTTGGTCCCGCACCAATGTCTGCCTCTGCCTCCTCATCCTCCAACGTGTTCTCAGCCTCCACTGCAGGGACAATTCACAGTGCCCCTCAAGCATACCACATGTGCAGGGCACGGCATTGTCATGCTGTTCTGCACCTCGTTTGCCGGGGCGAACCGAGTCACACAAGGGAGGAACTGCTTAGTGTCCTCCATCAAGAAATTGAATACAGGCATTCTCAGCGACAACTGAAAATCGGAATAATGGAGACCGACAGCGGGAAGAACATGGTGTCGGCGCTGCGTCAAGGAGGGCTGAGCCATGCGCCCTGCATGGCACACGTGTTCAATCTGGTTGTCAAGTGGTTCCTGAAGTCTTCCACCCATCTGCAAGACATTTTAACACCGTACACTGCGAAGCACACCCTCCTCGAGCTACACTGGCAGAACGGCATCCCAACATAGGATGATATGTGACGTTTCCACCCGTTGGAATTCCACCCTCCATATGTTGGACCAACTATACGAACAGAGAAAGGCCATAAACGGTTTTTGATGATCCAAGCGGAAGGGACTACTTGCCTGTTACTTCGATGTCAGCCAGTGGCAGCTCATGTGTGACTCCTGCTGTTTGCTCAGGCTGTTTAAGGAGGCCACGTTATTTGTCAGTCGCCAAGACTACAGGATGAACCATGTCATTCCACTACTTCATGTCCGGGAACAGATGTTGGTAAGTCTGGCTGGTCAGGAGACTAGAGACATGGCGCCTGCATCTCATGGCCACATGATCCCTGTGGGGGCTGAACTGGAGGAGGAGGAGGACATTGGAGCACAAGCAATGTGTAGCTAAATTGGTGGTTTTCTGCACAGGTGACAGGAGAGGAGGAGCAGGAGCAGCCAGAGGAGCTGCAGACTGAAGAGAATGAGGAGGCAGAGGACCCAGACACACCATGGCAGTATGCAGTGGAGATTGAGGCAGGGAGTCCCTCCGAGTCACTTGCACAAATTGCCCAAAGCATGCTCACTTGCTTGCATAGTGACAGACAAATTTTCACCTTTAGGCAGAGGGATGACTTCTGGCTCTCCACCTTGTTGGACCCAAGCTACAGGTCCAAAGTGAGGGCCTTTAAAACACCCGCTAAGAGGAAGGACAAACTGAACTACTATAGACATCGAATGCAGTCAGTTGGCCGCTGCCTATCTGCGCCATCGTCCATCCTCTCAGAGTTGTGACTGGGGAGCCCTCTGAGCTCACATTCCATTGCCATGGCTTCTAGGGAGGGGTGGGATGGCAGGAGCAGTACTAGCTCCATCAGCAGCAGCCTGAGTCTAGAGTCGCTGATGAACAACTTTCTTCAAGCGCATAGTGAAGAAACTTCTTACCAGCAGCAGCAGCAACACCTGGAGCAGGACCTTAACCAGCAGGTGCTGGCATACTTGGACAGCACCCTGCCACCCCAAATTGAAAATCCGCTGGACTACTGGGCAACTAAACTGGATATGTGGCCGCAACTGGCAGAGTTTGCGCTGGAAAAGCTTTCCATGCCTGGCCAGTAGTGTGGCATCAGAGCGAGTGTTTAGTGCGGCAGGGGCCATAGTTACTGTAAGAAGAACTCGCCTGTCCACCCAAAATGTGGAGAGACTGACCTTAGTCAAGATGATTCAGGCATGGATCAGCCAGGATTTTTACCCACCAATGCCTGCATCAGACTAGATCAGCCATGGTGCCACACCAATATTTTGACAAAAGAGACCAGTTTCTTTAGGATACCTGCCTCAGCTACTATTCTGATGCTGCCAACTGCCTGATGCCACACATCTGATGCCAAGTGCTGCTTCTTTCCCCTACTATCTTCAACTGGTACTGATATTACCACCTACCTCCCCACTCTGTCACCGGGTCACTCTGTGGGCTCCTGATGCTGCCACTCCACACTATGTCACCTTGCCACTCTGTGGTCTCCTCATGCTGCTGCCACCTCCACACTCGTTTTCAGCAGGTTCCACAGTGGAAATATTTTCCCTCTCCATATTCACGTCCCTTAACGGAAAACTCCCTTAATTGGTTGCTTTGGACAAATAAAACAAATTTTCTGTTAGAAAGCTCAAGCTGAGGACAGCTACTACGGCCTACTGTGTGGCCTCCTGATCCTACTGCCACCTCCGCACTATGTCACCTTGCCACTCTCTGGTCTCCTTATGCTGCTGCCACCTCCATAGTATGTCCCCTTGCCACTCTGTGGTCTCCTGATGCTGCTGTCACCTCCACACTATGTCACCTTGCCTTTCTGTAGTCTCCTCATGCTGCTGCCACCTCCACACTATGTCACTTTGACACTCTTTGGCCTCCTGATGGTGCTGCCTCCTCCACACTATGTCACCTTGCCACTCTGTGTTCTCCTCATGCTGCTGCCACCTCCACACTCGTGTTTTTCAGCAGGATCCACAGTGGAAATATTTTCCCTCCCCATAGTCACTTCTCTTAACAGAAAACTCCATTAATTGGTTGCTTTGGAAAATCATTTTTTTGCCCTTTTAGACAGCACTAGCTAAGGACAGCTACTAGGCTCTACTGTGTGGCCTCCTGATACTGTTTCCACTTCCTCACTGTCACGTTGCCACTTTCTGGTCTCCTCATGCTGCTGCCACCTCCACACTATGTTAACGTGCCGCTCTGTGGCCTCTTGATGCTGCCGCCACCTCCACACTCGTGTTTTTCAGCAGGATCCACAGTGGAAATATTTTCCCTCCCCATAGTCACTTCTCTTAACAGAAAACTCCATTAATTGGTTGCTTTGTAAAATTGTTTTTTTTCCCTGTTAGAGAGCGCTAGCTAAGGACAGCTACTAAGGTCTACTGTGTGGCCTCCTGATGCTGCTGCCACCTCTTCACTATGTCACGTTGCCACTCGGTGGCCTCCTGATGCTGCTGCTACCTCTACACTATATCACTTTGCCACTCTGTGATCTCCTCATGCTGCTGTAACCTCCACACTATGTTAACTTACCGCTTTGTGGCCTCTTGATGCTGCCACCACCTCCACACTCTGTCATTGTTCCACTCTGTTGCTTTCTCCTGATGCTGCCCCCACCTCCAGACTCTGTCATTGGGCCACTTTGTGGTCTTCTCATGCTGCTTCCACCTCACAACTATGTCATAGGGCCACTCTGTGGACTTCTTATGCTTTTCCCACCCTCCCCACTTCATGACTGGGTCACTATTTTGCCTTTTGGCCTGGCTGACATCATCATTTGTGGTCGGTGCTACATGACACTTAACCGTCTACCTGCCTAACTAACTAAACTAAGCGGCTTGAATTGTGCCATAACCGCTGCGTAGGAGGAATGCCTGAAAGGGGGCATACCCTGCAAGGTGTTTATCAAAAAGAAGGGCGGGTTGGGAGGGTACGCACCACAGTCAACACATGCAGGGGAGGTGCCTGCCTGGTATAAATGTGCTACTTACGCCCCTCCCACAAATACAGGCCAATAAATCGGCCTTCAAACTTGTGTTCGGGGCTACATGACACGTAACCGTCTACCTGCCTAACTAACTAAACTAAGCGGCTTGAATTGTGCCATAACTGCTGCGTAGGAGGAATGCCTGAAAGGGGGCAAAAAACCCACAGCTACTGTAAATGATACACAATAGTTTATAGCAACAACACTAACATGACCAACCTCTGGAATGCGAGAAAATCTCTCGACCAGGTTGAGGTATGAAGCTTTTGAATATGCAGAGCGCCTAATTTCCAGGTAACATGGGCCAGAACTTTGTTCCCAGAGGCAGCACATGCTGCATCTGACCTGAAGGAAAGGCCCGGTAGCTGTCGGCGTCAACCCTAAAATTGGACACCGGCATACGGACATGCCGCACAACTGAGAGGTGGTGAGTGGTGCCGTGAGGACCGCAACAGAGTACTCTCAACAAAAACCAGTGCCAGCAACAAGACCAACATGACCAACCTCTGGAATGCAAGAACATCTCTCGACTAGATTGAGGTATGAACCTAATGAAATAAAAGATGGAGAGATTCGCTCACCTTTGCCTTCTCAGGGCAGGTGCTCTAATCCAAGTTTGATTCATCCTTCAAAGATTTAGTCTAACTTATGTTTTAAATATACGATTTGCACTCATATAGGGAAAAACGTTATTTATTATTTATCATCTGTTTGATGAACAGTATAAAAATCATACACAATTAATGAGAATATGAGACGCAATAGAATTAAATATAAATAAAAATCAATTAAATGAAAAATGATAAAATGGTACCATAAAGGTACCAGATACAAAAAATTTGACAGGGATTGGTAGTGCTAAACTGTCTCCCCTAGGTCTCTCTATATAGACCGGTGTTATTCTTGATTTCTGGGTATACCTGGTATATTGGGGGGACAATGGTACAACCGGTCACTGTCTTTTTGGATAATAATCCTCCTAGGACAATATACCCAGTGGAACGTTCACATGTATGTTAAAATGGTCGCACTTGTTTGATTGATGGATCACTATTTTGTTGTCGGTTTTAACTTTCAAAACAGGTGGTGTCCACAGTTCATATTTTAAATGGTAAGCATTCAATCTGCAAACATTTTATATGACAGTATACAACACAGTCAATTTTCTTTGGAAGGTTGCTGCTGGTGTTGTAGTGACTGTATGAAGTTTTCAATAAGCAGGATGTTGTTGTATTATTGCTAATCGGAACAGATTTAGGTGGGTAGGGGTAAATGATTTCCCTATTTACCTCACCTCCTTAAACTATAAAAGTTCATATCGCAATACTATCCCCACAAGTGTGGGCTTACCTCCGATTGCGCCGCTATTTGATAGTGTTTGCTCTCTGTCTCTCCTTCGTTTGTATGCCGGCATCCCGGCTGCAGCGATATTGGAGTCCCTCTTGTGTCTCACAGTCATGTGATCGCTCCGTGTAAGGGTTGCGGCTAGAGATGAGCGAACACCTGGAAGTTCGGGTTTGGGAAGTTCGGCCGAACTTCCCGAAAATGTTTGGGTTCGGGATCCGAACCGGAACCCCATTGAAGTCAATGAGGACCCGAACTTTTAGGCACTAAAAAGGCTGTAAAATAGTCTAGGAACGGGCTAGAGGGCTGCAAAAGGCAGCAAAATGTAGATAAATCCCCTGCAAACAAATGTGGAGAGGGAAATTAATTAAAATAAAATAAATAAAATGTAACCAATATCAATTGAAGAGAGGTCCCACTGCAAGGAATCATGCGTCATATCACCCAACACTGGAGAAGGCCACTTTCAGTTATTTTGGTCCCAGCACCCAGACAGAGGAGAGAGGTCCCACAGCAAGGAATCATGCGTCATATCACTCACCACTGGAGAAGGCCACTTTCAGTTATTTCGGACCAAGCACCCAGACAGAGGAGAGCGGTCCCACAGCAAGGAATCATGCGTCATTTCACCCACCACTGGAGAAGGCCACTTTCAGTTATTTCGGCCCCAGCACCCAGACAGAGGAGAGAGGTCCCACAGCAAGGAATCATGCATTATATCACCCACCACTGGAGAAGGCCACTTTCAGTTATTTCAGCCCAGCACCCAGACAGAGAAGAGAGGTCCCACAGCAAGGAATCATGCGTCATATCACCCACCACTGGAGAAGGCCACTCTCATTTATTTTGGAACCAGCACCCAGACAGAGGAGAGAGGTCCCACAGCAAGGAATCATGCGTCATATCAACCACCACCGGAGAAGGCCACTTTCAGTTATTTCGGCCCCACCACCCAGACAGAGGAGAGGTTCATTCAACTTTGGGTTGCACCGCAAGATCATGGTAAAGTTAAAAAAATGAGGATTCAATAAAGAAGTGCCCCGGAGTACAAGAATACATGGTTGAGGGGGAAGCAGTTATAAATGTCTATTCTGCACAAGGGAGGCACAGGTCCTGTGGGATCCATGCCTGGTTCATTTTTATGAACGTCAGCTTGTCCACGTTGGCTGTGGACAGGCGACTGCGTTTCTCAGTAATGATGCCCCCTGCCGTGCTGAATACACGTTCAGACAAAACGCTGGCCGCCGGGCAGGCCAGCACCTCCAAGGCATAAAATGCTAACTCTGGCCACGTGGACAATTTGGAGACCCAGAAGTTGAATGGGGCCGAACCATCAGTCAGTACGTTGAGGGTGTGCAGACGTACTGTTCAACCATGTTAGTGAAATGCTGCCTCCTGCTAACACGTTCCGTATCAGGTGGTGGTGCAGTTAGCTGTGGCGTGGAGACAAAACTTTTCCACATTTCTGCCATACTAACCCTGCCCTCAGAGGAGCTGGCCGTGACACAGCTGCGTTGGCAACCTCTTGCTCCTCCTCTGCCTTCGCCTTGGGCTTCCACCTGTTCCCCTGTGACATTTGGAATGCTCTCAGGAGCGCCTCTACCAGCGTGCGCTTGTACTCGCGCATCTTCCTATCACGCTCCAGTACCAGGGATCCAGCAGGGTGGCAACCCAGTAGTCCGCACACGTTAAAATGTGGGCAACTCTGCTGTCGTTGCGCAGGCACTGCAGCATGTAGTCGCTCATGTGTGCAAGGCTCCCCAGAGGTAAGGACAAGCTGTCCTCTGTGGGAGGCGTATTGTCATTGTCCTCCGAATCCCCCCAGCCACGCACCAGTGATGGGCCTGAGCTGTGTCGGGTGCCACCCCGCTGTGAACCTGCTTCATCCTCATCCTCCTCCACCTCCTCCTCATCCTCCTTGTCCTCCAGTAGTGGGCCCTGGCTGGCCACATTTCTACCTGGCCTCTGCTGTTGCAAAAAACCTCCCTCTGAGCCACTTCTAACAGACTGGCCTGAAAGTGCTAAAAATGACCCCTCATCCTCCTCCTCCTCCTCCTCCTGGGCCACCTCCTCTTCCATCATCGCCCTAAGCGTTTTCTCAAGGAGACATAGAAGTGGTATTGTAACGCTGATAACCGTGTCAACATTCCTCCCGAGGCGGAGGAATAGGCCGAGGCAGCAGCAGAAGAGGGAGCAGGGGGAGCCAGAGTGAGTTCCTTGCTTTTAAGGTGTTTACTCCACTGCAGTTCATGCTTTGCATGTAGATGCCTGGTCATGCAGGTTGTGCTAAGGTTCAGAACGTTAATGCCTCGCTTCAGGACATTCAGCACATTGTTTAAAGAAGTGCCATGCCAGGGAACTCCTTGAAGCTGTCTTTGGGGTGCTCGGTCCCTGGTGGTGGTGGCCAGTAGCAGGCGAACTCTCTTGGAGGCAGCTGTTCTGCTTTTGCCCCCTGCTCTCTCTTTTGCTACGCTGTTGGCTCGGTCTCACCACTGCCTCTTCCTCTGAACTATGAAAGTCAGTGGCACGACCTTCATTCCATGTGGGGTCTAGGACCTCACCGTCCCCTGCATCGTCTTCCACACAGTCTTCCTTCCTGACCTCCTGTTCGGTCTGCACACTGCAGAAAGACGCAGCAGTTGGCCCCTGTGTTTCGTCATCATCAGAGATGTGCGGACTCCGATGAGGTGGTATTCCCATGTCCTCATCATCAGAAAACATCAGTGGTTGTGCATCAGTGCATTCTATGTCTTCCACCACTGGGGAAGGGCTAGGTGGATCCCCTTGGGAAACCCTGCCAGCAGAGTCTTCAAACAGCATAAGAGACTGCTGCATAACTTGAGGCTCAGATAGTTTCCCTGATATGCATGGGGTTGATGTGACAGACTGATGGGCTTGGTTTTCAGGTGCCACCTGTGCGCTTTCTGCAGAAGACTGGGTGGGAGATAATGTTGTGAACATGCTGGATCCACTGTCGGCCACCCAATTGACTAGCGCCTGTACCTGCTCAGACCTTACCATCCTTAGAACGGCATTGGGCCCCACCAAATATCGCTGTAAATTCTGGCGGGTACTGGAACCTGAGGTAGTTGGTTCACTAAGACGTGTGGCTGTGGCAGAATGGCCACGTCCTCTCCCAGCACAAGAGGGTACACTAACACCACCACGACCGCATCCGCGTCCTTTACTAGATGTTTTCCTCATTGTTACCGTTCACCAAGCACCACAATAAGAAAAAAAATATTTGGCCCAATGTATTGATTATAAATTCAGGCCTTTTTTTACAGGCACCTAACACTATCTACCTATTTATTTATGTAGCGTATTACACTAATCCAGGCACAGCAGTAACCACTGATTTAGGGGAATATCTCTTTTAGGGCTAGTATTTTGGCCCTGGATGAAAGGTATCCTTTTATGGACAGATTTACAATTGGCCTGCAACAGCTCGAACACCAGATTCAGGGTATTGCTATTTTGGCAATTTAATTTAACTCCACAACAAAATATATGTTTTTGCGGACACTATTATACTTTGCCAGCCACAGCTGAAACCACTGATTTATGGTATTGCTATTTTGGCAATTGAATTTCACCCCAGAACAAAATATACCCTTTTACGGACAGATTAACACTTGGCCTGCAACAGCTGGGAAACCAGATTCAGGGTATTGCTATTTTGGCAATTGAATTTCACCCCAGAACAAAATATATGTTTTGGCGGACACTATGGAACTTGGCCTGCAACAGCTGGGAAACCAGATTTAGGGTATTGCTACTTTGGCAATTGAATTTCACCCCACAACAAAATATATGTTTTTGCGGACACTATGAAACTTGGCCTGCAACAGCTGGGACACCAGATTCAGGGTATTGCTATTTTGGCAATTGAATTTCACCCCAGAACAAAATATATGTTTTGGCGGACACTATTATACTTTGCCAGCCACAGCTGAAACCACTGATTTATGGTATTGCTATTTTGGCAATTGAATTTCACCACAGAAAATAATCTATCCTTTGCCAGACAGCAGACAGTATTATACTTCGCTAGCCAAAGCTGGAACACCAGATTTAGGCCCCTTTCACACGAGCGAGTTTTCCGCGCGGGTGCAATGCGTGATGTGAACGCATAGCATCCGCACCGAATCCTGACCCATTCATTTCAATGGGTCTGTGTACATGAGCGTTTTTTTTCACGCATCACTTATGCGTTGCGTGAAAATCGCAGCATGTTCTATATTCTGCGTTTTTCACGCAACCCTAGTCCCATAGAAGTGAATGGGACTGCGTGAAAAACGCATTGCATCCGCAAGCAAGTGCGGGTGCGTTGCATTTTTCACTGATGGTTGCTAGGAGATGTTGTTTGTAAACCTTCAGTTTTTTATCACGCGCGTGAAAAACGCATCAAAATGCATTGCACCCGCGCGGAAAAAACTGAACAACTCAATGCAATCGCAGGCAAAACTGAATGGCTTTGCCTGTGAAATCGCACAGTTTTCACTGAACGCATCCGCAACGCATCCGGACCTAATCCGGATACGCTCGTGTGAAAGAGGCCTTAAGGGATTGGTATTTGGGCAATTGTATTTAACCCCTTAATAAAATATAGAAATTGCTATCCTAAGTTTCTAGGGGTGACAATTAGCACAGCCAAGACCTTGATGTAGGATATAGCAAAAAAAAAAAACTAGTATTGACGGATTGATGGACTTGGTGGCAGCTTGTTCTGGTGCACCACAAGTCACAAAATAGCCGCCGATCACCCCAGAAAATAAGTGACAGAAAAACGCTCTGTGCAGCCTAAAACCCAGTGAGCAAGTAACTAGCAGAAGTTCAATCATTCACAGCTGTAGATCGATCCGTTCATTAGGTGCTGTTGCTGACTTTTCCCTGCCTAATCTCGCCCTCACAGAAGCTGCGTCCTCTCCCTACACTAATCAGAGCAGTGTGACGTGCGGCGCTACGTGACTCCAGCTTAAATAGAGGCTGGGTCACATGCTGCACTTGGCCAATCACAGCCATGCCATTAGTAGGCATGGCTGTGATGGGCTCTTAGGGCAAGAAGTAAAACGTTAGCTGATTGGCTGCTGTGCAGCCCTTCAGAAAGCGGGAAGTAATCGCCGAACAACAAACCCGAACCCGAACTTTTTTGAAAATGTCCGGGTTCGGGTCCGTGTCCCGGACACCCCAAAATTCGGTACGAACCGAACTATGCTCGAACTGTTCGCTCAACACTAGTTGCGGCTCTTTACTCACAGCTGTTGGCGGGATGACGTATTGGAATCCTTTGTTATAGGAATGATATCTTTATCACAGTGCACTGTTTCTTATTATGTTTGGGGTGTCTGTCCAGAGTTTTACGCCAAACACGCTTTGGGGAACGCTTTCCCCTTCCTCAGTGGCATTCATGAACCTAATGAACATGCAGAGCGCCACTGACCTAGCTTTCGGATAATATGGGCAAGAACTTTCGTACCTAGAGGCAGCACATGCCACACCTCACCTGAAGGAAAAGCCCGATAGCTGTCGGTTTCATGCCTCACGACTGAGAGGTGTTGAGTAGTGATAAGCGCAAATACAAACATTCGACTTCGCGACATTTGACAAGCAATGCCCATCACATAGGTCATTCATTCGCAATTTCGCAATATTTCTTATTTCACATTTGATTTTATGACTTACGATACATTTTTTAAGTTATATTCGCTTGCGCATGGAACCGATACATTATTAATAATGTTTAAACAGCTTTACATATATTGAAAACTTGAAATGGCGGGAGTCGTTTGTGCAAATGGAAGGGCGCAAAAAGACAAACAAATTATCGCAATACATGCAGCTTACTGGAGTCTGACACGACCTGTTAATGCTAGGTAGGTAAGGGAATACCAACCGCGGATAGAATAGTGCGAATATTCAAGTGACGAACATTCGCAGGACAGTTTATCTATTAAATCTTTACTCTGACAGGAACAGTGGAAATTGTTAAAGAAGCAACTAAGGTTGGGGAAATTATGTCTTATTTATTTCTTTTTTTTTTCTTATTTATTTCCTTTTTTACTTTAAGATACAGTTTCCCTATCACTCACTATCCATCTTAAGAGCGAATGTACGTAATTGCGAATATGGGGTCATGTATTCGACATATTCTCAAAATCTCGAAATCTCGACATTCAAGACCAAAACTCGCCCTGCGAATACTCGCGCCCAACACCAGTGGCGAGTGGTGTCGTAGGAACCGCAACAGAGTACTCTCAAGGCCTTGGTTTGTTACTGATGCCAGTAATTGCTGAAAGACACAAACCGGGCACCCTGAATGGAAAGTTGGAAAGAAAATGATTATATTGGGGACCAAGAAATGGCAACAAAACCAGTGCCGGTGGAACCAAATAGTTGAAACCGCCGTGACCTGAGAGACGTGTTTGGTTTGACATTGTGATACCACAAACTGATGAAAACGTGACTCACCCAAGACTCTGAACCTATAGCAACGTATGAAGAAACGTCAAGTAGCGAGTTTGTAAGCTGATAAAGTTTATATATATATATATATATATATATATTTTTTTTTTTTTTCCTCCTACATGAGCAAAAGATGTAATAGAGCACACCAACAGAAAATGGAGAGCTGTGACAGGACCTGAACAGCAAAAATTACATGCAATGATGACCCTGGCTGTGGTAGTGACACTGACACAGGAATGCAGGCATCAGAATACCAACTAAATGGTTGAAATCGCCGAGGCCTGAGTGACGGGTCAGGTCTGATGTTGTGACGCTTTAAACTGATGAAAATGTGATTTACCCAACATTCTGAACCTATAACAACCTAAAAATAAAACGTCAAGTAGCAAAGCCTGTAACCTAATAGGAAATCCACCCGTATTGATTGTGATGTGATTTTTTTTTTTGCTTCTCTTTCCGTCCTACCACCTTAGCAAAAGATATAACTGACCACATCAACTGAAAATGGCGAGCTGTGACGTGACCTGAAAAGCAAAAATGACATGCAATGATGATCCTGGCTGTGGTAGTATGCTGACACTGACATGAGGCATACACGCATCAGAATACCAACGAAGGGGTTGAAACCGCCGAGACCTTAGTGACGGGTCAGGTCTGATGTTGTGACACCGCAAACTGATGAAAACACGACTTACCCAACATTCTGAACCTATAACAACCTAAAAATAAAAATGTCAAGTAGCAAAGCCCATAACCTAATGGGAAATCCACCCGTAATGTGATTTTTTTTTTTTTTCTACCAGCTTAGAAAAAGATGTGATTGACCAAACCAACTGAGAATAGCGAGTAGAAATGGCCCGAAGTATTCGCCGGCGAACAGTTCCCGGCAAACATAGCTTGTTCGCATTCGCCGCGGCGGGTGAACATATGCGATGTTCGGTCTGCCCCCTATACATCATCATTGAGCAAACTTTGACCCTGTACCTCACAGTCAGCAGACACATTCCAGCAAATCAGCAGCATACCCTCCCTCTCAGACCCTCCCATCTCCTGGACAGCATCCATTTTAGATTCATTCAGAAGCTGCAGTCTTAGTGAGAGGAGGGACAGTGTAGCTGCTGCTGATTTAATAGGGAAATCAATAGCTAGGCTAGTGTATTCAGTGTTCACTCCAGTCCTGAAAGACTCATCTGATCTCTGCCGTAAGGAGAGCGTCCTGATAGCACCCCAAAAAGCCCTTTTTAGGGCTGCTACATTAGCCTGCTTTTATTTTATTTTTCTCCATATATATATTGCAGTTGCCTGTCCTGCCCGTGTATGAGGAGCTGCAGGCCCACAGACTGTAGTGTGCCCTCTGCCAGTGTAGCCCATCAATCATACCATGCGGCAAAAGACGTTGCCTAAAATAAGGCACTTTATCTGTACACTTTATTCTAATTTCAGTTGCCTGTCGGCCAGTGTGTGTGTGTCAGGCCCAAAGACTGTAGTGTGCCCTCTGCCAGTGCTGCCCATCAATCATACCGTGCGGCACTGGACTTTGCCTTAAAATAAGGCACTTTATCTGTACACTTTAATCTAATTTCAGTTGCCTGCCGCCGCCGGCCAGTGTGTGTGTGTCAGGCCCACAGACTGTAGTGTGCCCTCTGCCAGTGCTGCCCATCAATCATACCTTGCGGCACTGGACTTTGCCTTAAAATAAGGCACTTTATCTGTACACTTTAATCTAATTTCAGTTGCCTGCCGGCCAGTGTGTGTGTGTCAGGCCCATAGACTGTAGTGTGCCCTCTGCTAGTGCCCAACACTCATACCGGGTGGCACAGTACCTAGCACGCGTAGTACCACTTATCTAAAAAAAAAAAATGACAGGCAGAGGCAGGCCACCCCGCAGGGGCCATCATGGTCATGGTGCTGTGATTTCCAATGGCCCTGGAATAATGCCCAGTGTTCAGAGGCTTAGACAGGACACCCAATCTTCAACAGCTTTCGCTAAGAACCTTGACGCACCATCCTCCTCCAGCTCAGCTTCGGTCACCTGCTCTCAAGTTACCACGCTCCCGCCCGCCACCACCACCACCACTACCACCACAGCCGCTTCACTTGATCCGTCAGAGGAGCTATTTACACATCAGTTGAATGCAATTAGTGATGCGCAACCTTTATTGCCAGATGATGTAGATTACAGGGATATGTCTCAGTCAGGCAGGATTACACACATGGACGTACGGTGTGATGATGATGATGATGATGTACCCGCTGCTGCTTCCTTTGCTGAGGTGTCAGATACAAGTGAAGCGGTTGAAGATGACGATGTGTCCACGGATGCCACGTGGGTGCCTGCTCGAAGAGAAGAAGAGGGGAAAAGTTCAGAAGGGGAGACAGAGAGAAGGAGGAGACGAGTTGGAAGCAGGGGGAGGTCGTCGCAAGTAGTTAGTGGCACAGTCAGACAGCATGTATCGGCACCCGGGGTCAGCCAGACAGCACGCCAGTCAACGCATGCTGTTGCCACCACCAGAATGCCGTCATTGCAAAGCTCAGCAGTGTGGCATTTTTTTTGTGTGTCTGCCTCTGATAACAGCAATGCCATTTGCAACCTGTGCCAAAAGAAACTGAGTCGTGGGAAGTCCAACACCCACCTAGGTACAACTGCTTTGAAAAGACACATGATCTCACATCACAAACGCCAATGGGATCAACACATGCGTACAAGCAGCACACCAACTCAAAGCCACCATCCTCATCCTGGTCCAGCATCTTCAGCCACGTCAACCACTGCTGTCCTCCTTGCCCCCTCTCAACTACCCGCCAATCCGCCTCTCACCTTCAGCAGTTTCATCTCATCTGCCCACAGTCAGGTGTCTGTCAAGGAAATGTTTGAGCGTAAGAAGCCAATGTCACTACCTTGCCCGGCATCTGACAGCTGGCTTGACGGAACTCTTAGCCCATCAGCTTTTACCATACCAGCTGGTAGAGTCTGAGGCCTTCAAAAAATTTGTCGCTATTGGGACACCACAGTGGAAGGTACCCGGACGAAATTTTTTTTCAAAAAAGGCAATCCCAAACCTCTACTATGTTATTGAAAAGGAAGTCATGGCATCTCTGGCATACAGTGTTGGGGCTGACAAGCATGGAATGCGTGGCTCCGCAGCGGAGTTGGTGACACCGCCACGACTTGCAGGCAGGCCTACTGCCACCTCCTCTACTATTCCTACTCCATCCTCTTCAATATCCTCCTTGGCTGAGTCCTCTTCTGCTGCGGTGTCTGGCTGCACATCAATTGAATCCCCCCAGCTCCCCAGGGGCTATTCCACATCCCGGATACAACAGTGTCACGCTGTCTTGGGGTTGACTTGCCTGAAAGCAGAGAGCCACACAGGACCAGCACTCCTGTCTGCCCTGAATGCACAGGTGGATCAGTGGCTGACCCCACACCAACTGGAGATCGGCAAAGTGGTGTGTGACAATGGAACAAATTTGTTGTCGGCATTGAATTTGGGCAAGTTGTCACATGTGCCGTGTATGGCACATGTGTTGAATCTCATCGTACAACGCTTTGTGTCTAATTAGTTACCCAGGCTTATAGGATGTCCTCAAGCAGGCCAGGAAGGTGTGTGGCCATTTGAGGCCTTCCTACACGGCCATGACGCACTTTTCCGATATTCAGCGGCGAAACAACATGCCAGTGAGGCGCTTGATTTGCGACAGCCTGACACGTTGGAATTCAACACTCCTAATGTTCGATAGTCTGCTCCAACAAGAAAAAGCCGTCAACGAGTATTTGTATGACCGGGGTGCTAGGACAGCCTCTGCGGAGCTGGGAATTTTTTTGCCACGTTACTGGACGCTCATGCGCAATGCCTGTAGGCTCATGCGTCCTTTTGAGGAGGTGACAAACCTAGTCAGTCGCACCGAAGGCACCATCAGCGACCTCATCCCATTTGTGTTCTTCCTGGAGCGTGCCCTGCGAAGAGTGCTGGATCAGGCTGTCGATGAGCGTGAAGAGAAATAGGAAGAGTTGTGGTCACCATCACCACCAGAAACAGCCTCGTCATCATCGCTTGCCGGACCTGCGGCAACGCTGGAAGAGGAGTATGAGGAAGAGGAGTTAGAGGATGAATGTGGCTTTGAGGAGGAGGAAGACCAACCACAGCAGGCACCCCAGGGTGCTCGTTGTTGTCACCTATCTGGGACCCGTGGTGTTGTATGTGGCTGGGGGGAAGAACAGACCGTCAATGATATCAGTGAGGACGAGGAACGGGAAATGAGTAGCTCTGCATCCAACCTTGAGAAAATGGGGTCTTTCATGCTGTCATGTCTGTTGAGGGACCCTCATATAAAAAGGACAAAGGAGAACAACCTGTACGGGGTGGCCACGCTACTAGACCACCGGTTTAAGCAGAAAGTGGCAGAAATGTTACCAAATTACCGAAAGTCGGAAAGGATGCAGCAGTTCAAAACCAAACTAAAAAATATGCTTTACACAGCTTATAAGGGGGATGTCACAGGACAACGGGAATCTAACTGGGAAAGAGGTGAATATAATCCTCCTCCTACCATGGCGGCAAGGACTGGACGATTTACAGATGTGTTGTTGATGGAGGACATGCGGAGCTTTTTCAGTCCTACACATCACCACAGCCCTTCGGGATCCAGCCTTAGAGAACGACTCGACCGACAGGTAGCAGACTACCTCGCCTTAACAGCAGATATTGACACTCTGAGGAGCGATGAACCCCTTCACTACTGGGTGTGCAGGCTTGACCTGTGGCCTGAGCTATCCCAATTTGCGATAGAACTTCTAGCCTGCCCTGCTTCAAGTGTCCTGTCAGAAAGGACCTTCAGTGCAGCAGGAGGCATTGTCACTCACGAGAAGTCGCCTCGGTCAAAAAAGTGTTGATTACTTCACCTTCATAAACATGAATGAGGCATGGATCTCGAAGGGACTGACAGTGGGGGATACGTTTGACTAACAAAAGGCCTGATGACATGCCTTGGCCTAAAAATGGTCCACACGCTGCTGTATTTAATGTCTGCATATCGGATGACTTTCGCGAATTCTCCGCTACCAACTAGGGTTCAAGCCACAATGTTTTAGTCACTTTTCTGCCTGGAAAACATCAATTTTTCCCGCCTCTGCTACAACAGCGGCTGCAACAATGCCAATTTTTTTCAGGCATGTGTACATGCCTAATTTTTCTGTCCTATGGTACAGCACTGTGGCTGCAAAAACAAAAAAAAAAAAAAGGCGCATACAAGTGTCAATTCCCCTTCGTGATCGTTACCTTTTTGTGGTGAAGGGGCTTGCGTATCACAATGAAGCAATCATCACCTCTATGAGTGTGTTGGCAATGTTGCCACACCCCAGATGATAAGGCCGTTGCTTCATTATGGTCAGACCAAAAGCGATCAGCTGGATATTATTTCATAGAAAAAACATTAGTGTACAATTTTTTTTTTAAGTTGTATGGGTTTTTAATACATAAATTAAAAAATCATAATAAAGTCTCTTAATAGTTTATTAGAAATAATGCAGACAATTAAAAAAATCCCCATCAATTCCAATACAAAGCAAGTACAGAGCTCAGAACTAAATTATTTCATGATGTCGTAATGGTTCGTTAATTCCACAATGGTTTATCAATTCGACACACGTCCCCGGATAGGGTACGTAACAGGGATTAAACTGATAGGAATAGTACTAGTTAAGAAACCACTCATATAGGGTGTCACAGCACATTGCTCTGTGCACGCGCAGTGCCCCAATTTGGGAGTAAGAGGACCGACCAAGCTGCTTTTTCCATCTCCCGGTTCCTAAAATCAATTCAGTTTGGTGTATGAGAGTTTGGTCTGTCACTGTGAAGGCAGTAGAAGGTACCCGGCCTAAATTTTTTTTCACAAAAGGCAATCTCTGATAAGGGACGTAACAGGGATTAAACTGATACAAATAGTACTAGTTAAGACACCACTCATATTGGGTGTGACAGTAAATTGCACGGCGCAGGCGCAGTGACCATGGATTAAAACAAAGGGGAGGGAGCCAGCGTTTTTTTTTAACCATCTCCCTGTTCGAAAAATCAATTCAATAAATGGACCCCAGATTGGGGACGTAAAAGGGATTAAACTGATGATAAGAGAACTACAGAACATAACACTCATATCGGGTGTGAGAGTAAATTGCACGGCGCAGACGCAGTGACCATGGATTAAAACAAAGGGGAGGGAGCCAGCAGTTTTTTAACCATCTCCCCGTTCGAAAAATCAATAAAATTCACCTTTCGGGGACCCTTGGTGTTGTACGTGGCTGGGTGGAGGAAGAAACCTTCATTGACATCACCGGGACATGGCTAGCTTGGTATCCAACCTTGTGCAAATGGGGAGTTTGCGGTTGTGCAAATGGACTGTTTGCGGTTGTTTGCGGTGCATTAAAAGTGGAGTTTGGTCTGTCAATGTCTGTGAAGCAGGCGTAACCCTTACACTACCTGATCGATACAACATCATACCAGATCGTATACACACACTGGATGTTTTAAACCACGTTGTTCAAAAACATTTAGGATTGTTAGGTGATTTATGCCTTTTATGGATTAAAACCCAACTCTGCGTCAACTATGTAATTTTCCATGGGAGTTTTGCCATGGATCCCCCTCCGGCATGCCACAGTCCAGGTGTTAGTCCCCTTGAAACAACTTTTCCATCACTATTGTGGCCAGAAAGAGTCCCTGTGGGTTTTAAAATTCGCCTGCCTATTGAAGTCTATAGCGGTTCGCCCGGTTCGCCCGTTCGCGAACATTTGCGGAAGTTCGCGTTCGCCGTTCGCGAACGGAAAATTTTATGTTCGCGACATCACTAGTTAAAGCTTTACTAATAATCTTTCTTCAGCCCACACATATCGGAGAACATTTATTCCCACACTTACAGTTCCTTACAAGAGGGATATCAAAAAAGTACTATCTCAACACTCTTTACAGTCTTCCAGAGGTCTGGTTCCCCTTTATGATTGTTCTGCATGCGGATTGCCTAGCGCACTGTATTTTAACAGCCTTTTTAACCACAATGTTATGTAAACCCCAAGATGTAGTATGGGTGTGACCTGTCCCGCCCAATGTCTCTGACTATTTCTTCTACGGTAGTACGTATATCGCGGATATGTAAAGACATAAACCCTAATAGAACATAACATAGAACAGAACAGAACACGGTTCACCAGTGTGAGACACAAACGTTCGGGTAACAGTGACATTATCAAATATCAAATAGTGTAAGTACATTTAGAATCAGCTGACCACCAATCTACAAGAATGAATGAATATAGGGGTCTCATTCTGTTTCTCATGGGGTTGGTCTTCCCCGTCGCAGTGTGGGGGATGTAATGTCAGGATACAAGTCCTCCCAGCGTTTCCAGTTTTTAAGGAACGCCTTCAGAGCCCCCCTTTGTCTGGCAAGCACTTTTTCGCACATGTAACAATTATGGATTATATCCATAAGGGATACCATATCTGGAACATTCTGGGATTTCCAATTCCTAGCAATCACCAACCTAGCAGCATGAAATATGTGACAGAGTATGACCCGGACATGTTTAGGATAGTCATCTAAATTAAAAAGTAATAGTGCTGTATCCGGTAGAAGGGGTCTAGAAAGACTGGCCACACGATCAACTAGGCTGCGCACTGTAGTCCAGAAAGGCCTAATAACTGGACAAGACCAGAATAGATGAATTAGGGTACCATTACCTCCACAATTTCTCCAGCATAAATGGGAAGAGGTGGGGTACATATGAGCAAGGCGTTCCGGGGTATAGTACCAGCGTAGGAGCATTTTGCAATATTGCTCCCAATGAACAGCACATCTCGAAGAGGAATATGCCCAATGTAGTGCTTTTTTCCATTCCCCTTCATTTTTGTTGATATGGAGATCTGTCTCCCAACTCCGCATAGTTTTATGCTTACTGAAAACTAAGTTAGAAGTAAGAGGTTGATATAAATATTTGATACCCTTCTTAGAGGGAGCTGACGTCTTGTTAATTAGGTCCGCTAGAGTAGAAGGAACCTCCAATTTAACAGGGAAACCGGAAGCTAGGAAAGAGGCCATCCTCTGGTATGTAAAATGTTCACTGATAGGGAGGCCAAATTTGACTTGGATGTCGTGGAAGGGCAACAGTTGAGACCTGTGGTGGATATCCTCTAGGAAATGGATTTTGCATTTCTCCCATTCAGCCAGGTGCATATCTGGCATGAAAGCAGAAAGAGAATTGACCTTGAGACGTACCCACCCTTGGGGTGACGAATCTTTCATCTGAGAACAGCTCGCTTGCCATGCATGCACAGTGGCTAGCACTGGAGGAGGGACTGTGGGAGAGACTAAAGGAAACTTCTTAGGAACCCCTAAAATGTCCGCTAACCTACGAACCCCAGTCATGGAAGATTCTAATATTACCCACAGCTTATGATTATCTAACATGTTCCAATATCTAGCTTGATCTAGTAGAAAGGCTAAATGATAGCTCTCTAAATCGGGAAGGCC
Organism: Bufotes viridis; assembly: GCA_033119425.1. Classification (NCBI taxonomy): domain Eukaryota; kingdom Metazoa; phylum Chordata; class Amphibia; order Anura; family Bufonidae; genus Bufotes; species Bufotes viridis. The sequence continues at coordinate 111,992,553 of CM065593.1, read as the reverse complement.
TAAACCCCCATGTTTTTTATCTTTTGTCATTATACGGGAAGCAACTCTATGGTGGCCTCCATGCCAAATGAATTTATACATCTGAGCACGGAAAGCCAACAAGGTCGACTTAGGGATTGGTATTGGTAAAGTGCGGAGAACATACAAAAGTTTCGGGAGAATCAACATTTTATACAGCACTACCCTACCAAGCCAACCAGGTTCAAACTTCCTCAAATTGGTTAGATCCTGTTCCAGCACCGCGAGGAGGGAGGGAAATTAGCCTGAACTAGGCGGGAAGGGGAAGGAGTCAGTTGGATACCTAAGTAAGAAATCGAGCCTGTGGACCACTGGTAAGGGGTGTGGTCAGAGATCCATTTCTGGTCCCTAGGAGAAATATGGATAGGCAGCATCTGAGACTTGAGTACATTCACCTTATAATAAGAAACATCACTGAACCTTTGCAATCTTTCGCCTATAGCTAAAAGAGTTTTCTTCGGGTCAGTCAATAGTAAAATTACGTCGTCAGCAAACAGATTGATTTTATTCACCGTACCACGTATCCCTATACCGGAAATGTTGTCGTCTGATCTAACTAACGCTGCCAGGGGTTCCATCACCATTGTAAAAATCAACGGAGAGAGGGGACATCCCTGGCGCGTGCCATTAGTAATAGAAAACGGTTTAGATAGTATGCCGTTCACTAAGACATTTGCAGTCGGAGAAGAATATAAGGCTCGGATGGCACTAGAGATTCCCGGGCCGAATCCAAAGCGTGCAAGTGTAGCAAAAGCATAATCCCAATTAACCCTATCAAACGCTTTTTCAGCGTCGAGTGATAGCAAAACTGTAGGTAAGCGATTCTTATCTGCCCAGTGGATAAGATTAATCAGGCGTCTAGTGCCATCCGGGGCCTGCCTTCCTTTAGTGAAGCCTACCTGGTCCTTATCTATGATGTGAGGAAGGATATCTAACAATCTATTTGCAAGCACTTTGGCATAAAGTTTCACATCTGCGTTTAATAGTGAAATGGGGCGAAAGTTAGCCGGGTCCGTAGGTGGTTTACCCGGTTTGGGAAGAGTGATAATGGTAGCATTGAGCATTTCCGCCGGGAATCTGCCTGTAGTCATGGCCATATTAAAGGTTTTGGTTAATAGGGGTGTAAGAATGTCGCCGAAAGTTTGATAATATTCCCCTGCATAGCCGTCTGGGCCAGGGGCTTTATTCCGCTTAATACTCTTAATAGCCCTCGCCACTTCAGTTTCCAAAATGGGAGCCTCCAACTCCGAAAATTGTAACCTGGAGCAGATTGACAGATCTAAGAAATTTATCTATCTCGTCGGGGGATGGGTAGTGCACTGTTTCATCCTCTTTGATGTTGTATAACGCATGATAGAATGAGCTGAACTCATCTGCTATTAGTTGTGGATTCGTGATTTTAAAGTTACTACTTTTCCGAACAAGATAAGCTATTCTAGATTTAATTCTAGCTGCTTTGACTCTGTTAGCCATTAACTTACTAGTCTTATTGAAGGAACCATAGTAGGAGACTTTAAGGGATTTGGTAGATTTGTCAAAAGCGTATTCTAAGTCGTGTTTGAGAGCTGATCTAGCTTCCACCAGAGAAGCTAATGTTTGAGGAGAGGGGGCTTGTTTGTGTAACAACTCTAAGCTCGCAATTTTGGTTAAAAGCCCTTCAGTTTTCTCCCTACGTGCTTTGTTAAACCTAGCAGTGTGTTGGATAAGCAAGCCTCTCATAAAGGCCTTGTGAGATGTCCACAGCAGCGTGGGATCTGTTGCGGAGGGTTCATTGAATCGCACAAATTCAAGTAATTGTTTCCTCAGGGCCGCCTGAACATCAGGTAAAGAAAATACGAAAGTGTTAAGCTTCCATACATAAGTGTTGGTAGGGTGAGCTGGGGTAAGGAAGTCTTGGGACACCGGGGCATGATCAGACCAAGTAATATTGTGAACAGTACAAGACCTGATCTCTGCTAATGCCCATTTAGAAGTGAGAAACATATCTAATCTAGAGTATACACTATGCCTGGAGGAGTAAAAGGTGTAATCACGTTCCATAGCATGAGTACAACGCCAGGCATCATATAAATCTTCCCTGCCCAACCATGTCTGCATATCCGCCCTATGACGAACACTCTTAGAAGAAGTGTCTAAAGTGGCGTCATGAACTATGTTGAAATCGCCGCATATAATAGGATGACCTTTAATAAGTGGGCGAACTTGTTTAATGACCGAGGTCAAGAAGGCCAGTTGGGAAGTGTTGGGCGCGTATATGTTGATAACAGTAAACACAATATTATTGATAGTGCATTGAAGAGCTAGAAATCTACCCGCCTTATCCTCCACAACACCATGGCACTGAAAGGTCACGGAGTCCCTCACCGCCACACATACTCCTGCCTTTTTAGCCGGGGAATTAGCAAAAAATATATGGGGAAAATGTTTATTCGTAAATTTAGGGGCTTTGTCTTTGACAAAATGTGTTTCTTGCACGCAAAGTATATCTGTTTTAAGCCGCAACGCTTCCTTCCACAAAATAGATCTTTTAAATGGGCTATTAAGACCATTTGCGTTAATAGTTACAAATCTAACAGACATGGTTAGGCAGCTGAATATGCTTAATCTCCCGAACTCTAATTGTTTTCAGCACTTGGTGAACCAGAACAAGAACATGGCTAGTAGCCATGGGTTGCAATGAAACATACAAAAAGGCAAACATATGACAAACTGTAAAACAGTAAACTCTTTGGATCCTAAAAAGGCACAACGTGGAATGGATGCAGTGGGTTAGACTGCACAAACCTAGGGGGAAAGGTTTGTTAAGAAAGAGAACACGGACATAGTGTCCTGCAATTATTTTCTAATCAAATGGACAAATGACCTCATGATACTTTCTTGGCAGAAGACCACTCCTGCACGACCTTCTGTGGGACCGCAGAAGCGACGACGACATCCAGTGGTGGAACGTCAATGTCCCATTGCTTGAGAAGTTCAGAACCCTGAGAAAGAGATGTAATGACACGAAACTGTCCTTTCATGGAAAAAAGGATCTTTGTGGGAAAACCCCATCTGTAGGGAATCCCTTTTTCGCGAAGTACTCTAGTGATTGGCATTAGACGACGTCTAGCTTGCAGAGTCACTTGGGAAAGATCCGTAAATAAAGTTACATCCTGGTAAGGGTCAGGTAGTTTCTGGAATTTTCTTGCAGCTTGCATCAGTTGATCCTTTACATGGAAGAAATGAATTCTGGCAATGGAGTCCCTGGGCAAAGAATCAGGGAGATTCTTTGGCTTCTGTAACCTGTGTGCTCTGTCAATCACTAGCTCAGAGTCAGGGACTTGTGGAAGAACTCGACGAATAAGATTGCGGATATAATTAGAAAGTTCTGAGACCGGAATGTCCTCTGATATGCCCCTGAACTTGACATTATTCCTGCGATTCTTATCTTCAATATCAGCAAGTTTATTTTTCAGTGCTAATAACTCCTCTTCCATGTTATTGTGAGCGTCCACAAGGTTGTTATGTGCCTGAGAGAATTCACTCATTTTAGTTTCAACATGGTCCACTCTGTTACCGACCTCTTCTACTGTGGCTGCGATAGATGATATGGCCTGTGAGATATCTTTTTGCAGGGAGCTCCGTAGTGCTAACATGGCGTCTTTCATGAAGATTTCTGTAGCCGCCTGACTGCTAGGTTGAATGGCATCTAGCGCGTCTGCAGTGTTCCCAGGCGAGTTAGGTGTCTCAGCCGCAGGAGAATGCCCAAAATTCAGGGTAGTGTCCCATCTACCTCTATCTGAACCGGTACTCTGGGGACTGCCTGAGTGAGACGGCGAGGGGTTCTCTCCCGTCTCTCCCCACCCTCCATGTTTATTGCGGCCTACCTCTGCCGTCGTCATGTCGGCTGTTTCCATAACATTTGGCTCGCCGCTCCGGTCTGCAATGACGCCGAAGAGCACTGCTGTAGAATGGGCTCAGGGTCTGCCGTTGCGGGCGCTAGATGTGAGCCCTGCTGCTCGAGTCTATCTGCAGGCGTGCGTCCGCCATTGCTGCTCACCGCATGCGTGGGGAAGAACTGGGTTAGGAGCGTAGAGGCTTCCTTCTTGGTTCTTTTGGATGTCCTCTGAGATGGAGTGGACTTAGCGCTCTGTCTTAAGGTGCTCATGGCCATTTGTCTCGCTGTAAATGCCGCTATTGCAGGATGCCTGTGAGGAGCTCTCCACTCACACCACCATTGCGCTCCTCGGCCAAGCCACGCCCCCGTCTCTGACTATTAAAACCCAAAATAATTTCCAAAGAAAACCTCCCTGAAACCTATCGTTACAGGCGTACTGATTCACCGGGGTATACATTTCCACATTCTCATTGAGACATACCGAGCAGCCATGATTATTCCCCAAACTCGGACCAGATAGTGTTGGTGTCAACCCGAATAAACGGGTATATTTGGGGGGGGGGCACCCCAAAGTGGGCGGAGATACCATTGGCCAATGAAAATGTAGCATTTTCTATATGCTACTCCTCCCACAGTTTCAGGAGTACAATCACTAAACTTTGGTTGTGCTTTGTTAACCGATCCCATCCTCCGGGCCCCTGGAGCAGCCCCCTGGAGACCCCATTTTGTCCCATAGACTTTCATTGGAAAACTATTAAGTTTTGTCACTCGTACAGCTTTCAAGTTAAAGTCACCAAACTTGGGTCACTTAGTCATGGGGTCACCCTGAACATTTGTGTCAAATTTGGGGGACATTAAAAAGTGGGCAGAGCCACAAACAACCAATCAAATTTTCACTGTTGACTTCAGTGTGAAAACTTGAAAAAGCTGTCATTCTCACAGTATTTAAGCCAGGATCCCCAAACTTGGCACTGTGGGTTAGTAGGTGACTGGGATTAAAATTTATAAAAAAGTGGGCAGAGTCTACAACGCCCAATAAAATTTAAGGCATTTGTTTAAATGGGAAAAATTCAAACTGCCGCTGCTCTTAGACTTTTATTGGCACAGTCTTCAAACTTTGCAAAGTTGGTCACTGGAGGACTGGGATTAAAGTTCAAAAAAGTCAATCAGTCAATCAGATTTCAAGCTAACATCCTGTGGTTTCTTCTGAAACAACACCGTCTATTTTATTTATTTATTGTTTTTATTTTTTTTACAGTATTAAAAGAAATGCAACAAAGAATTATGGACATGGAGAGGGAGCACCAGAAAGTGGTGAAGGCCTTCCGGGAGCAACATCTCCAGAAGCTGCAGGAGCTCAAGCTCCAGTTTGCCAACGGCCTAAGGCAAATGGAGGAACAGCACGCCAAGGCCATTGGGCATCTAAGAAAAGTTACAAAACAAATGAGGGCATTGCCTTATTAAGATTTGTTCCATTATATTTTGTTTATTTATTTGTAATTATATTGTTTACAGTTTTATTTTTTTAAATTAAAAAACTTTGAAGTTTTCGGTATAATTGTTAAAACATTTTTTAAGTAAAGGCTGCTAGAGTCTGTTCCCAAAACTTATCAGTATCCTGACATACAGCATCCGCAGGTATATAGAAATTGGGTAGTATGAGGCCTACACATAACTCAAATGGATCACGATAGTAGTAGTCATTGGTAACGGTTGTGTATTAAATATTAAGTACAAAGCAAAGCATTCTAATAGTCCAGAGTTACATTTAAAATAAACTTTTTGGTTAATTTTCCTAGTAAATAAATTATTTTATGTACTAACATAAATTTCAAATTATCGTAAATAATAAATGTATTTTTTCATCAAACAATTAACTATTAAAATGCAAAACTTGAACAGAGTAATAATAACTACAGAAAACCTTGTTTGATTTATCAAATTAGCAAAATTATAAACTTTTACAAATTAAAAAAATTAATTTACAATCAAATCTTATTATCAGGAATATAAAACAAAAAAAGGAACAATGTTGGAACAATAAGATAGTAGGGGTAAGAACTAACCAGCATGGATCTTCGATAGCGTCCAATATTTTTATACTTTGCATGTTGTAGCATTGCTTCCGCCGTACAGATAGAAACATGTGATTGATTACATGACTATGATTATATGAATTCTCTAACCGGTGACATGGCTCCAAGAACATCATATAGTACACAGTTTATACTTAAAATCTTAAAGCAGTGGTTATATATAATTAGCATGTGCAAATCTTCATTTCATAATTGCCAATAAGTAACATAAACAAGAAAAGTACCTATACATATTTGCATGTTGCTACATGGTTCCATTCACAAAACCGAATTTCCACACCGATGAGTATAATGCCAGTCACACCCAACCATGTAGAGAGGTCAATACAGAAGTCAGCCATCCCTCCCAGAACGACAGACAACACAGTGTTAGATCCTAAATCCGTGTGACAACAAAGAAAATAAAAATAAATAAAATATATAAATTTTAGTAGGTTCATCAATCAGTCCTGTACAATGCCAACTGCACAAGACCTTTTGACAAGGGAAGGCCACATGCGGTCCACACCATCCTACAGCGTGAACCACAACATAGCCGCCCCAAACCACACTTAATTTAAAATAAAAAATAATAAAATAAAGTAAAATCATTTCATTTTGTGAATGAAGCCGAACAACGCTGGATAAAATGTCTTTTTAAAAAGATTATTTAAATAAATATTTGCATGTCTAAATATTGACAATACATAAATAAGCTGAGCACATGCGAGAATACGAAACATGCAAACCAGGTTAAGAGAATTCATAATTCTATACTTGTTAAAGTGCAAAAGATAAAATCAGGTCCATGATGGTTGTCTACACACGATCAGGACATACAGCATCTAGAGTTAACACAGTACTAGAATGCTGACTCATAAGTTTCCATTTGTAACTAGGCAGAATAACAGCAGGCATTTGCAGGTAAGTACACTTCCAGTTTATAATAAAAAATAAAATAACCCAATCAAAGTTTTACTTTAAAAAAGGCGCGAAGGTCTGGACTCTATTATTGTTCCCTGTGCGAACAAATGTAACTCAACATTTTCATGACATGCAGCAGCATCAACATCAGGATTTAAGGAGTGGTATATTATCAGGGCAACATGTAGCTTGGCCCAATTCGGCAGCACAGGCAGAAGCAGACGTTATGGTAAAAGGCCCAAATGTAACTCAACATTTTCATGACATACAGCAGCATCAACATCAGGATTTAAGGAGTGGTGTATTAATAGGGGAACATGTAGCTTGGCCCAATTCAGCAACACAGGCAGCAGCAGACATTATGGCAAAAGGCCCAAATGTAACTCAACATTTTCATGACATTCAGCAGCATCAACAGCAGTGTGGCGAAACCAACCTCGCCACTGGGTGCTGGAGAAGCCTGGTTGCCAGCCTCTTGCCCCAGGATTATGGGCCCTCTCATCAGCCCATGCTAAACTTAGTTCCAAGCTATCTGGAGATATGTTAAATGTCTATATTTACTGTAATGGTTGGGACATTGTATATATCGAATAGTGATGTCTGTCCTATTGTCCCCACGTGTGTATTGGCGATTTCCCTTTGTCCTGAGAGATAATTGAATTACTCCTCTGTTGTCTCCAGGACAGAAGACATTGTTTAACCCCTTAAGGACGAAGGGCGTACATGTACGCCCTTCGTCCGCACTTTAAAGATGTCGCCCGCTCCCGCACGGAGCTGGCGCATGAGCTGCGGGTAAACGCTTGATTCATCAAGCTGACACCCGCAGCTCATGTCCGCGACCGGCAGCGATGCCGATCGCGGACATTTAACCCTTCAGATGCCGTGGTCAATCCTGACCACGGCATCTGATCGCGCAAGAACCGAAAGTTTCACTTTCGGTTTGTCTCCGGCTCCCCTGATGGCCACAAGGGGGAGCTGGAGCATGCATGTAGTAGCCTAGGTTTCTGTGAATGAAACCTAGGTTACTACATAGTATTCCTATGGAGCCTATGACTGTAATAGGCTCCATAGGAAATATGCGATTTTCTCAATATATGAGAATAGCAATCTGATGATTGTATCTTATAGTTCCCTATGGGAACTATAAGAGAGTGGTAAAAAAAAAAAAAAAAGTTTAAAAAATAAAAATAAAATAAAAATAATATAAAAATTCAAATCACCCCCCTTTCCCCAAAATGAAAATAAAATAAATAAAAAAATAAAAAAATTACACATAATGGGTGTCGCAATGTGCGAAAACGCCCATACTATAATAATATTAAAAAATATTCACCATACGGTAAACATAAAAACGGAAGAAAGCGTCCAAATGGCTAATTCGCCATTTTTGGACGCTTCATTTCCTAAAAAAAATGAATAAAAAGTGATCAAAACATCATACGCACCCCATAATGGTATCAATTAAAAGTTCAGATTGCCCCGCAAAAAATGAGCCCCCACACTGCTCCGTACGCATAATTACAAAAAAGTTATAGGGGTCGAAACATGGCGACAAAAAAATAAAATAAAAAAATTCCCACTTTTAATTTTTTTTTCACTATCAAAACGCAAGAAAAACTATGCATATTAGGTATTGCCGGATTCGTACTGACCTGAAGAATAAAATTAACCAGTCAGTTTTATCGCAAATCGAACGTTGTAATTTAAAAACCCGTAAAACTGTGGTGAATTTGCTTTTTTTTTGCAATTTCACCCCATTTGGAATTTTTTTCCCGTTTCCCACTACATCACATACCCATTGTGCAAGGTAATTGTATCACAGGCAGTGGGGAGAATTTTGTATGGGAGTGTTTATACTGTAAAGCTGTAAAGGATTGGCTGCTAGGTCATGTTCTCAGTTCCCAAACAGGTTTTAAGAAGTCGTGTATTATCATGGCCACATGTAGCTTGGCCAAATTCAGAAGCACAGGCAGCAGCAGACGTTATGTTAAAAGACCCAAATATAACTCATCATGTTCAAAACAAATTCATAATTAAAAAATTTAATTAATATATACATAATAAAAACTTGACAATAAATATCCATCAAATAAATATCAATAAATAATAAAATGAATTCATAAAAAGTTAAAAACAGAGGGAACAATTAAAAAACAACGGCGTTTGGGAGGAAGAGCAAAGGAGAGGGATGGACAAGGGACCCTTCAGCGCCCTGAACCGCCAGCGGGGGCCATGAAGTCACTGCCGATCCAGGACTCAGTCATCTTAATGAATGTGAGTCTATCCACGGAGTCTGTGGACAGACGGGTCCGCTTGTCCGTGACCACCCCACCTGCCGCGCTGAATGCCTGCTCAGACAGTATGCTGGAGGGGGGGGGGCAAGATAGTAACTCCAGCGCATACTGAGCGAGCTCGCGGCAGGTGTCCAGCCTGGCAACTCCATGGGGTCATCGGTGGTCATGTGGTCATGCTGTTGGAAGCACCTACCGACCCCATGTAGTCTGCCACCATGCGGGCCGCTGGTGGTGACTGATGCTGCTGCTGGTCACGCAGACTGGTAGAAGAGCCTCATCTCACCCAGAAGGTCAACTGCTCGGCTGGTGCTGCTGGTGCCAGCCGCCTGCTGGGTGAGATGGGCTGGGAGAACTGGAGCTTAAGGACGAGGGTTTGCCTCTTCCAGCCGGTGGATCAGACAGGCCCGCAATTTTTCAAGACGGGCCTGCCTCCGGTTGGCTGGGATGAACTGCTCCAGTTTCCCCTTGCAGCGAGGGTCTAAAAGGGTGGCCAACCAAATGTCATCCCTCTTCTTAAATTTCTTGATCCGGGGGTCCGTCCTGAGGCATCGCAGCATATGGGCAGCCATGGGGAAGAGCACAGCCCGCTGTGACTCTTCACGACTGCCCGGGACCATGACCTCTTGGTCCTCCTGCTGCTCATGCTGCTGCTCCCGGTCGGAGATGCCCCACCCCCGGACTAACGGTGCACCCAGCACCGGCTCTCCTGACCAGGCCCAGACTCCTGGACGTGCACTGATTCCTCATCCTCCTCCTGGGCCTGGTCCTGGTGGAGCATGGTTGACTCTTCATGCTCCACCAAGGCACTCTCCACAGCTTCGAGCAGGCGATCTAGTGTCCTGTCCAGCAGGAACACTAGGAGGAGAACGTCATTCAGACCGACATGCTCCCCGCTGACCATCTTTGTCACCTGCTCGAATGGGGCCAGCACGCGGCAGACCTGCTGTATCTGCCCCCACTCTGCATTGGTGATGTAGGGTAGTGGGTCTGATGGCCCTGAAGTGCCTATGTCCAGCAGGTATTCCCTCACCGCCCGTCGCTGCTCCCACAACCTCTCCAGCATGTGGAGCGTGGAGTTTCACCGCGTCACACTGTCCACAATCAGCCTGTGGGGGGCAGGCTGTTATCCCTCTGTAGTTTGGACAGGGACACGGCTGGAGTTGGGGAGCGTCTGAAGTGGCTGGCAATCCTACGTACCCTTTGCACAATGTCACTCAACCCTGGGAATGTTCGTAGGAATCTCTGTACGACAAGGTTGAGGACATGTGCCATGCAGGGTACGTGTGTGAGACTGCCAGCATGAAGGGCGGCGAGTAGGTTTCTGCCGTTGTCACAGACAACCATACCTGCCTGGAGCCTTCGTGGTGTCAGCCACTTCTGAACCTGAGCCTGTAGTGCGGACAGAACATCAGGTCCAGTGTGTCTCCGGTCCCCTAAGCTCACAAGCTGGAGCACGGCCTGGCACTCATGCTGCTGGAATTAGGGGAAACTTTATTGGGGTGGGGACGATGGGTGAAAAATGAAAAGGACGTAAACTGTAACACACGACACTAAACAGTAAACACGTAAAGCTATCAATTTTTTATTTTATTTTTTTAACCTAAGACTAAACTAACAGACACAAAGAGCCTACAAAACTTTATTAATTGACAAAACTACACTAAACACAAAACGTAAAACTTAAAAAAAATTATTTTTTTTTTTAACCCCTTAAGGACACGGCCCTATTTCACCTTAAAGGGAGTCTTTCACCCCGAAAACCCATTTTTCAACACTCACATCTTTCTCTGCAAAATTGCCCCCAGATTAAAAAGCTTCTTACCCTATTGCTGTACCTCTTACCGATCTTCAGAAAATCACTTTAATTGCAGATGTGAATGACAGTTGAAGGTGCCCAGTGGCGGCGTCATAACGACCGGTGCCCAGGCCGCACGCTCATCTTCATAACTTCAACTGTGATTGACATCTGCAATTAAAGGGAGCCTTTCACCTCAAAAACCCATTTTTCAACACACACATCTTTTTCTGCAAAATTGCCCCCACATTAAAAAGCTTCTTACTCTATTGCTGTACCTCCTACCGACCTCAGAAAATCACTTTAATTGCATATGTCAATCACAGTTGAAGTTATGAAGATGAGCGTGCGGCCTGGGCACCGGTCGTTATGACGCCGCCACTGGGCACCTTCAACTGTCATTCACATCTGCAATTAAAGTGATTTTCTGAAGATCGGTAAGAGGTACAGCAATAGGGTAAGAAGCTTTTTAATCTGGGGGCAATTTTGCAGATAAAGATGTGAGTGTTGAAAAATGGGTTTTCGGGGTGAAAGACTCCCTTTAAGGACCAGGCCATTTTTTCAAAATCTGACTAGTGTCACTTTATGTGGTGATAACTTTAAAACGCTTTTACTTATCCAAGCCATTCTGAGATTGTTTTTTCGTCACATATTGTATTTAATGACAGTGGCAAAATAAAGTCGAAAAATTTCATTTTTATTTATAAAAAAATACAAAATTTGCCAAAAATTTTGAAAAATTTGCAATTTTCCAAGTTTCAATTTCTCTACTTCTAGAATACATAGTAATACTGCCAAAAAAAGTTATTGATTTACATTCCCCATATGTCTACTTCATGTATCGATCATTTTGGGAATGCCATTTCATTTTTTGGGGACATTACAAGGCTTAGAAGTTTAGAAGCAAATCTTGACATTTTTCAGAAATTTTCAAAAACCCACTTTTTAGGGACCAGTTCAGGTCTGAAGTCACTTTGCGAGGCTTACATAATAGAAACCACCCAAAAATGACCCCATTCTAGAAACTACACCCCTGAAGGTACTCAAAACTGATTTTACAAATGTCATTAACCCTTTAGGTTTTCCACAAGAGTTAATGGCAAATAAAGATAACATTTCTGAATTTCGATTTTTTGGAAAATTTTCCATTTTAATCCATTTTTTCCAGTAATAAAGCAAGGGTTAACAGCCAAACAAAACTCAATATTTATTGCCCCGATTCTGTAGTTTGCAGAAACACCCCATATGTGGTCCTAAAATACTGTATGGCCAAACGGCAGGGCGCAGAAGGAAAGGAACGCCATATGGGTTTTGGAAGGCGGATTTTGCTGGACTGGATTTTTGACACCATGTCCCATTTGAAGCCCCCCGATGCACCCCTAGAATAGAAACTCTATAAAAGGGGCTCATTTTTTGCGGGATGAGATGGCGGTTAGATTGGTACTATTTTGGGAGGCATACGCCTTTTTGATCGCTTTGTATTACACTTTTAATGATGTAAGGTGCCAAAAAATGGCTTATTTACACCATTTTTTTTTTTTTTTATGGCTTTCACGTGAGGGGTTCAGTCATGTGATATTTTTATAGAGCTGTTTTTTACGGACGCGGCGATACCTAATATGTGTAGTGTATTTTACTTTTTTTACTTTTTATTCAGTGATTTGTGTTTTTTTTTATTTTTTCACTTTTTTTCACTTTTTTACATTTTATTTTGGACCCAGACCCACTTGGTTCTTGTAGATTCAGTGGATCTGGTGTCTATATAATACAGTACAGTACACTATATAGTGTACTGCACTGTATTTTTTACTTTTCACAGTCTGGTCAGACTTCTGCCTTTAGCAGAAGTCTGACCAGAGTTACTATACCATGGCAAGCAGGACGCTTCTGAAAGCATCCTGCTGCCATGGTAACCATCACCCACTGACATTAGAGAGCAGTGGGTGATGGATAGGAGGAGGAGGAGCTCCCTCCCTCTGCGATCCCATCCTGGGGGGCTGCATAGGCACAGCAGCCCCCGATGGGAGAGGGAGGAGCTCCCTCCCTGTTAACACCTTCCATACCGCGGTCCGTCCGGACCGCGGCAAGAAAGAGGTTAAGCGGCTGGCATCTGCAGCACAGATGCCAGCCGTTTTCTATCAGAGTGCCAGCAATGTGCTGGCACTCTGATAGAACTCACTAGACACCAGGGAATTATTACAAGGGAGGCGGGCGGGGGATCGCTATTGCGATCCCGCCTGCCGCACCGCCTCCCGCCTCCGCAACCACCCCCCCTGCACCCCCGCCGCCATAACAAGATTGGGGGCTGCAGGGGGGGTTAAAATAAATATCTTTTCCGCAATTAACTCTCTGTCTGTGACCGCGGGGATCAGAGATAGCTAAAACCGCTGCAAACCGCAGGTCTGAATTGACCTGCGGTTTGCAGCGATCGCCGATACGTGGGGTCACATGACCCCCCCCGGCATTAGAACATGGTTCCTGCTGATCTACATCAGCAGGAACCATGTTGCTACCGCGCCCAGATCGGGCACAGTAGCAGTTTAAACACAGGGCGTACATGTACGCCCTGTGTCCTTGAGGACTCGGACATTAGGGCGTACCTGTACGCCCTGTGTCCTTAAGAGGTTAACCTGACACAGACACTAACTGACACACAGAGACTATAAGACGTTTTTTTTTTTTTAACGTAGGACAGGACAAACTATACTAACCACGTAAACCTATAACACTTTTATTTTTTTTTAACCTAAGACAGACACTAACTCACACAGAGACTAAAAAACGTTTTATTTTAACGGAGGACTAACAAAACTACACTAAATGCCAAACACTTAAAATGTAAACTCTTTTTTTAACCTGACACAGACAGTAACTGACACACAGAGACTACAAGATGTTTTTTTTTTAACGTAGGACAGAAAAAACTACACTAAACACGTAAACCTATAAACGTTTTTAAACCTAAGACAGACACTAACTGACACACAGAGACAAAAAAAGGTTTTTTTCAATGGAGGACAGACAGAACTACACTAAACAAAAAACATATAAAACTTCAAAACTTTTTTTTTTATTTTTTTTAACCTGACACAGACACTAACTGACACACAGAGACTAAAAGACTTTTTTAAATTAACAAATAATGGGAAAAAAAATAAAACTAGTACACTAACTGGACGGACACTAACTAACAGGCAAAACAGACAGATAGACACTACACTATACTATATCACTAACGAACCTAAACTACACCCTGGCCTGAAAAATCTAAACTTTACTATTCCCTAACTGTAGCCCTAATACCTAACCTAAACTATCAAGCACTATCTATCTATCTATCTATCTATCTATCTATCTATCTATCTATCTATCTATATTATATATTACAGCTACTGTACATACCTAACTCGATGCCCTACAGTTAACCCTGCACTGAACCCTATCTGCTACACTAGGCCCTAACACTAACTATATTTTTCTGCTAACTCTACTAAACTACTAAACTATCTAAAATTATTTCGATCCTATCAGCTATAAAACTACACTATTCCCTAATCACTACCTGAAACTAACTAACTAGATTATTATAAATTAAATTCAGATTTTAGAAAACGCACAGCAGACAAAATAGCACAGCTCCAATCTCCAACAGATCCAACACCACAAAATGGCTGCTGGGTGATGTCGTCACTTATATAGTGAAGGGGTAGTCTAGTTTCCTATTGGTTGCTAGGGATGTTGCTAAGTTGTGACAAAGCCTTCTCATTGGCTATTCAAGCTAGGAGAAGGGAGGGAAAATGATAATGATGAAACACCTCATGCACAAAAAAAAAAAAAATCGCATGGATAATATATCACAATATTCTACATATTCGAAAATTCTACCAAGCAAAACCTGTATGAAAATAGCTTGATGCCCCTACGCGATTACAAAAATGCAAATATTGTATTCTAAATGATTGTATTTGCAATTACTAAATACTGATGTATGATTTTCCTCTTTACTGTATTTTATGTCATGCGAAAAATAGGCAATTACATATGCGCGTGAATCGGGTCGCATAAGGGCAGTATACTATTGGGTTGGCTTGCTTGGTCGAATAGACAAGATAGAGAAAATAGCGAATATAGTGCTATAGTCACAATATTCGTCTATTCGAGTAGACCAACCAAGACAACCCATTGAATGAACGCAATATCATACTGCCCTTATGCGGTGCGATTCACGCGCATATGTAATTGTCGATTTTTCGCATGACATAAAATACAGTTTCCTACATAAAGAGGGAAATTATACATCAGTAAGAATTCTCATTACTGATTTATAATTCTCTGTATGTAAGATAGTTTATGTCATGCGAAAAATCGGCAATTGCATATGCGCGTGAATCGCACCGCATAAGGCCAGTATGATATTGTGTTCATTCAATGGGTTGTCTTGGTCGAATAGACGAAGATAGAGATTGGAATATAGCACTATATTCGCTATATTCGAGATTCGACATATCTAGATTATGTTATCTACCAAGCCAACTGTTACTTACAGTTGGCTTGGTAGAAATGTTGAATATAGCGAATATCACGAATATCACTATTATTCTCAATCTTCATTATATTCTAGCAAGCCAACCATTAGGAACTCACCTCTAAGTTGAATTCACATTGCGATTAACCACCTATGGACCGCCGCACGCAGATACGCGTGATCACGGCGGCCCAGTTACCCCTCGTTGACGCGCGGGCGCGTCATCTCGTGAGAGGCGAGATGACGCGATCTGTGCGCCTGAACAGGCACACAGAATATCAGGGAAGGCATAGGACAAGTTCGTCACCAGCCTGCCAGCCAATGATCTGCGCTGGCAGGCTGGTGACTTTTAAAAAAATGTATCAAAAGCCATTTAATGCATTATATTTATAAATGTAATGGATTAAATGGCTTCTGTGCTCTGTGCTGGGTCCTTTTCATCGGTTGGACCCAGAACAGAGCACATGTGACAGTGAGTACACCAAGCACCAGACACACAGGCCCAGAACACACCCATCACCCCAATTAACCCCTTGATCACCCCCTATCAATCACCTGTCAATCACTAGTGAAAGGAAAAAAAGTAATTACTTTAAACTGTCACTTTTTTTTTCACCAGTATTGACTGCTAGGTTTAGATTAGTTTAGACCCCTTTGGTAGGTAGTTAGCTTCCGTTAGCACCCAGCCCACCGCACCGCAGTTACTTATTCGCTTCACAATCACTTCACAAGCGCTGCGGCGATAAAAAAATCAGTTTTGATCTTTTTTATCAATCGCAGCGGCTTCCTGTACTTTGCTAGCCTAGCATTTGTAAGACAGGCTTGCTTTTTTTCAGGCTTGCTGAGATACTGGCAAACCCTGATTGGCAGCCCCCATCTTCATCCGTATCATTAGTTCCCCCTTTCACCGCCCAGTCAGGAGTTCGGGTGGAGACAGCTCAGATCAGATCGGCACTGGTTTTTTTTTAGCTGTTCTTCACTGCGGAGCTCTTTGACCTAGTCTTGGCAGAAACAAACCGGTATGCCACTCAATTTATAACCGCCAACCCGGGAAGCTTCTATGCCTAGCCTTTCCGGTGGAAACCAGTCCAAGTTTCCGAATTTAAAACTTTTCTGGGCCTTCTCCTCAACATGGGCCTGACAAAAAACATGAATTGCGGTCATATTGTTCCACGAACCCAATTCATCACATGCCAATGTACTCTGCTGCCATGTCCAGTACACGATTTGAGACCATCCTGCGTTTCCTGCACTTTAGTGACAACACCACCTCTCGTCCCAGAGGCCACCCAGCTTTTGACCGGCTCCACAAAATTTGGCCCCTCATAGACCACTTTAACACCAAATTTGCAGATTTGTATACCCCTGCACAAAACATCTGCATAGACGAGTCCCTTTTACGTTTTACCGGGCGCCTTGGCTTCAAACAATACATGCAAGCGCGCCCGGTATGGGGTCAAATTGTATAAGCTCTGTGAAAGGGCCACAGGCTATACACACAAATTTCGTGTCTATGAGGGTAAAGATCAGACCCTGGAGCCGGTCGGTTGCCCTGACTACCTGGGGAGCAGTGGGAAGACAGTCTGGGACTTGGTGCCACCCATATTCGGCAAGGGGTACCATCTTTATGTGGACAATTACTACACAAGTGTGCCCCTCTTCAGGCATTTTTTCCTAGAACCGATTGGCTGCTGTGGCACCGTGCGACCTAGTCACCGGGGCTTCCCCAAACGGCTTGTTACCACCCGACTTGCAAGGGGAGAGAGGGCTGCCTTGTGTAACGAAGAACTGCTCGCGGTGAAATGGAGAGACAAGCGTGGCGTTTACATGCTCTCCTCCATTCACGCAGACACGACAATCCAAATTGAACGGGCAACCGGTGTCATTGAAAAGCCCCTCTGGGTCCACGACTATAATTTGCTCATGGGAGGGGTGGACTTCAATGACCAGATGTTGGTCCCATATTTGCTTTCCTGTAAGACCAGACGCTGGTATAAGAAGGTGTCTGTATATCTAATTCAATTGGCTATGTATAATAGTTTTGTTCTCTACAGTAAAGCTGGGAGAACAGGATCGTTCCTCAAATTTCAGGAAGAGATCATCGAGAACCTCCTGTATCCAGGAGGTTCTGTGGCCCCAAACCCCAGTGTAGTGAGCCGTCTACACGAGCGACACTTCCCCAGTGTCGTTGCTGGTACCTCAACCCAACCGCCACCCCGAAAAAAAATGTTGTGTCTGTAGCAGGAGTGGAATAAGGCGTGACACCCGCTATTTCTGTTCTGACTGTCCTGACCACCCTGCCCTATGCCTAGGGGAGTGTTTCCAGAAGTACCACACTCAGGTACACTTAGGGACGTAGGGACCGCAGGACACAGGTAGTTTTTACACTCAGGATCTAGGGTCTCTCAGGATACTAGGTTTTGAGAGACCCTAACACACAGGGGTGCTAGTGTGCTACTGCAGATATGTGAAACGGTAGAAACCTCTCCTTTCACTTGGGATAAAGCGCATAATGTACTTCGCACCATCTCTGTGCAATTTACACTTTACACATTGTCCCATGGGAAAGAAGAGGTTTCTGCTAGGAAAATAAAGTAAAAAAAAAAAAAATTTAAACAGGTAGCAAGAAAAAAAAATCTTGAGTTAGTTTAGGTTTTAAAAGTTTTATGATGTTCAGGTTTTATAAAAAAAAAGTTTTATGATGTTCAGGTTTTATAAAATTTGTAACGTTCAAATTTATGAACCTTCTGCTTGTTTTTTCTTCTTTTTTTTTTTTTTTACTGACCACCCTTTATTTTCCAGCTGGACCAACCAACGAAAACGCTGCAGAACTGATGTGCATTCTGAGAGAAGCATTGCGCTGCTGTCAGAAGACACGTGAAGTCGGTGTATGCGGCGCTTCAGGACGAGATTTCTTCTCCGCAGTACAGGTACGTTTGCCCAGGCATATGAGCTGAGGAGAGGTGTTGGAGTTCATATGCTTTGGCAAACACGTTGTATCAAAAATCTGGCAAAGATGTCTTCCTCTACAACGATCGATTGATCGATGTGAATGAAGAAATCACGTTTGCCAGGACATAGGAGCTAAAGTGGGTATGGATGTTTGGGCGGAGCCCCTATGTCCTGGCAATCGCCAGGCCCCTCTTTTTTTTTTCTTGCATATTTTTTGGCAGAGATTTTTTCATCCACATTGATCGATGCGAATGAGGAAATCTGTGCCGTTCATTTTTTTATTCAGCCCAGAGGCTGAACGGAAAAAAAAATCTCATTACCCATATGCTCAATATAAGGAGAATAGCAGAAACTCCTAATGCTGGCCATACATGTAATGATTGCGGAGACCCTCAAATGCCAGGGCAGTACAAAAACCTCACATGTGACCCCATTTTGGAAAGAAGACACCCCAAGGTATTTGCTGAGGGGCATATTGAGTCCATGAAAGATTGAACTTTTTGTCACAAGTTAGCGGAAAGGGAGACTTTGTGAGAAAAAACAAAAAAAATCTATTTTCGCTAACTTGCGCCAAAAAAAAATCTTCTATGAACTCGCCATGCCCCTTATTGAATACCTTGGGGTGTCTTCTTTCTAAAATGGGGTCACATGTGGAGTATTTATACTGCCCTGGGGGGCCCTAAAGCGTGAGGAGAAAAATGCCCTCCTAAAAGGTACTCATTGGAATTAGGGCCCCTTTGCGCATCTTGGCTGCAAAAAAATGGCACACATGTGGTATCGCCGTACTCAGGAGAAGTAGAGCAATGTGTTTTGGGGTGTATTTTACATATACCCATGTTGGGTGAGAGAAATATCTCTGTAAATTGACAACTTTGTACCAAAAAATGGAAAAAGTTGTCATTTACAGAGATATTTTTCACACACAGTATGGGTATATGTAAAAATACACCCCAAAACACATTGTCCTACTTCTCCTGAGTACGGCGATACCACATGTGTGCCACTTTTTTGCAGCCCAGATGCACAAAGGGGCCCTCATTTTAATGAGTACCATTAGGATTTCACAAGGCATTTTTACGCATTTGGATTCCAAGCGACTACCCAAGCTTTAGGGGTCCCTAAAATGCCAGGGCAGTAAAAATACCACACAAGTGACCCCATTTTAGAAAGTGGACATCCCAAAATATTCCGTGAGGGGTATGGTGAGTTCATGCAAAATTTTATTTTTTGTCACAAGTTAGTGGAATATGAGACTTTTTAAGAAAAAAAAAATCAATTTCCGCTAACTTGTGACTAAAAATAGAAACTTCCATGAACTTACTATGCCCATCAGCGAATACCTTAGGGTGTCTACTTTCCGAAATGGGGTCACTTGTGGGGTATTTATACTGCCCAGGCATTTTAGGAGCCCTAAGGCCCCATTCACACGTCCGCAATTCTGTTCCGCATTTGCGGAACGGAGTTGCGGACCCATTAGTTTCAATGAGGACAGATGATGTCCCAGCCGGGTCCGCAATCGCGTTCCCGAAAAAAATAGAACATGTCCTATTCTTGTCCGCAATTGCGGACAAGAAAAGGCATTTTCTATGAGAGTGCCGGCGATGTGTGGTCCGCAAATTGCGGAATGCACATCGCCGATGTCTGTGTTTTGCGGAACTGTGGATCCGCAAAACACACACGGACGTGTGAATGGACCCTTAAAGCGTGAGAAGTTGTTTGGAATCCAAATGCGTAAAAATGCCCTGTGAAACCTAAAGGTACTCATTGGAATTAGGGCCTCTTTGCGCATCTTGCCTGCAAAAAAGTGTCACTTATGTGGTATCGCCGTACTCAGGATAAGTAGGGCAATGTGTTTTGGGGTGTATTTTTACATATACCCATGCTGGGTGAGAGAAATATCTCTGTAAATTGACAACTTTGTATAAAAAAAGGGAAAAAGTTGTCATTTACAGAGATATTTTTCACACATAGCATGGGTATATGTAAAAAATACACCCCAAAACACATTGTCCTACTTCTCCTGAGTACGGCGATACCACATGTGTGCCACTTTTTTGCAGCCCAGATGCACAAAGGGGCCTAATTCCAGTGAGTACCTTTAGGATTTCACAGGGCATTTTTATGCATTTAGATTCCAACCGACTTCTCACGCTTTAGGGGCCCCTAAAATGCCAGGGTAGTAAAAATACCACACAAGTGACCCCATTTTAGAAAGTAGACACCCCAAGATATTTCGAGAGGGGTATGGTAAATTCATGTAAAATTTTATTTTTTGTCACAAGTTAGTTGAATATGAGACTTTGTAAGAAAAAAAAAAATTCCATTTACGCTAACTTTTGACAAAAAATAAAAACTTCCATGAACTCACTATGCCCATCAGCAAATACCTTAGGGTGTCTACTTTCCAAAATGGGGTCATTTGTGGGGTGTTTCTACTGTCTGGGCATTGTAGTGCCTCAGGAAACATGACAGGTGCTCAGAAAGTCAAAGTGCGGAAATTCACTTTTTTGCACCATAGTTTTACATAACTTTTACCCAAACGAATAAATATACACTTATTGCATGTTTTTTTTAAAGACATGTAGAACAATAAATTTAGAGAACAATTTATATAGAAATGTTGTTTTTTAAAAAAAAAATACAACAGAAAGTGAAAAATGTCATTTTTTTGCAAAAATTTAGATCATTTTGGAATAATATTAAAAAAGTAGAAATGGCAGCAGCAATGAAATACCACCAAATGAAAGCTCTATTAGTGAGAAGAAAAGGAGGTAAAATTCATTTGGGTGGTAAGTTGTATGACCGAGCAATAAACCGTGAAAGTAGTGTAGTGCAGAATTGTAAAAAGTGGCCTGGTCATTAAGGGTGTTTAAGCTAGGGGGGCTGATGTGGTTAATATAACCTGTAATACTCGCATTGCGAATTCAACTTAGATCTTGGTTCCTAAAGGTTGGCTTGCTGGAATATTACGAATATCACAAATTCACGAGTATAGCACTATATTCACAATCTTCGTTATATTCCAGCAAGTAGCAAGTTCAACAAACCAACTATTAGGAGCTCAGCTCAAAGTTTAATTTGCGATGCGAACATATACTCGCATCGCAAATTCAACTTTGAGCTGGGTGCCTAACGGTTTAATTGCTATAATTGACGAAGATTGAGGATATAGCGCTATATTCTCAATCTTCTTTATATTCTAGCAACAACTATTAGGAACCCAGCGCTAAGTTTAATTCTCGATGCGAACATATACTCGCATTGAGAATTAAAGTTAGAGTTTGGTTGATGGATTCCCATTGAAAATGAAAACATGATTCCTTCCTGCTTCTTTTCATTGACCCACAAGAAAGAAGCAGGGACAAATGATGTTTTCGCCTTTCAGATATTGAAAAAATGGCGAATATTCGAAATACCGAATATATATCATTATATTCTAAATATTCGTGATTTATCGAAGTTGCGATATTCGCGATAAAAATTTGCAATTCGAATATTCGCGCTCAACACTAGTGTTTACCACGGCTTGGGGCATTATCACAGACAAGCGCAGCTGCCTGTCCATAGCCAACGTGGACAATCTCACATTTATTAAAAAGAACCAGGCAGGGATCCCACAGGACTTGTTTGTAACTTATTCAGAATAGACATGTATACCGGCCTCACCCAACCATTGTTATACTACAGCACACTTACTCTTTGTTTTATTTTTTATATTTCCCAATGTTTTGGGGTCTACCCCAATTTATAAATAAAAGAAAAAAGAAAACAAAACACATTGTTGTTGGTGACTACCTTTGGCTTCACAGCCAAAAAAGGCTTTATGTCAGGCAACAATGTAACCGCCAATTGTAATTAATTAAGTTCCCAGTGAAATATGCAGTGCAGGGGTACTTTGAAAGAAAGAAGGGATACAGATCATCCAACAATCTTAAGGCCACCTAATATATGGAATATATTTCCAAGTCAGGTGATGCAGTGCAGGGGTACTTTAAAAGAATGAAAGAAGGGGTACAGATCATCTAACAATCTTAACGCCACCTAATTTACAGAATGCATTTCCAAGTCAGGTATGCAGTGCAGGGGTACTTTGAAAAAAATAAGGGGTACAGATCACCCAACAATCTAACGGCCACCAAATTTACTGAATATATTTCCCAGTCAGGTGTGCAGTGCAGGGGTAATTTGAAAGAAAGAAGGGGTACAGATCGCCCAACAATCTGAACGCCACCTAATATATAGAATATATTTCCAAGTCAGGTATGCAGTGCAGGGGTACTTAGAAAGAAAGAAGGGGTACAGATCAGCCAACAATCTAAAGGCCACCTAATTTACTGAATATATTTTCAAGTCAGGTATGCAGTGCAGGGGTACTTTGAAAGAAGGAAGGCGTACAGATCACCCAACAATCTAAAGGCCACCAAATTTACTGAATATATTTCCCAGTCAGGTGTGCAGTGCAGGGGTACTTTGAAAGGAAGAAGGGGTACAGATCACCCAACAATCTGAATGCCACCTAATATATAGAATATATTTCCAAGTCAGGTATGCAGTGCAGGGGTACTTTGAAAGAAAGAAGGGGTACAGATCAGCCAACAATCTGAAGGCCACCTAATTTACTGACTATATTTCCAAGTCAGGTATGCAGTGCAGGGGTACTTGAAAAGAAAGAAGCGGTACAGATCAGCCAACAATCTGAACTCCACCTAATTTACTGAATATATTTCCAAGTCAAGTATGCAGTGCAGGGGTACTTTGAAGGAAAGAAGTGGTACAGATCACCCGACAATCTAAAGGACACCTAATTTACTGAATATATTTCCCAGTCAGGTATGCAGTGCAGGGGTACTTTAAAAGAATGAAAGAAGGGGTACAGATCACCTAACAATCTGAACGCCACCGAATTTTCTGAATATATTTCCAAGTCAGGAATGCAGTGCAGGGGTACTTTGAAAGAAAGAAGGGGTACAGATTACCCAACAATCTGAAGGCCACCAAATTTAAAGAGTATATTTCTCAGTCAGGTATGCAGTGCAGGGGTAGTTTGAAAGAAAGATGGGGTACAGATCACCCAACAATCTGAACACCACCTAATTTAAAGAATATATTTCCAAGTCAGGTATGCAGTGCAGGGGTACTTTGAAAGAAAGAAGGGGTACAGAATACCCAACAATCTGAAGGCCACCTAATTTACTGGATATATTTCCCAGTCAGGTATGCAGTGCAGGGGTACTTTAAAAGAATGAAAGAAGGGGTACAGATCACCTAACAATCTGAACGCCACCTAATTTACAGAATGTATTTCCAAGTCAGGTATGCAGTGCAGGGGTACTTTGAAAAAAAGAAGTGGTCCAGATCACCCAACAATCTGAAGGCCACCTAATTTAAAGAGTATATTTCTCAGTCAGGTATGCAGTGCATGGGTACTCTGAAAGAATGAAAGGGTACAGATGACCCAACAATCGGAACGCCACCTATTTACTGAATATAATTCCCAGTCAGGTATGCAGTGCAGGGGTACTTTGAAAGAAAGATGGGGTACAGATCACCCAACAATCTGAACGCCACCTAATTTACAGAATATATTTCCAAGTCAGGTATGCAGTGCAGGGGTACTTTGAAAGAAAGAAGGGGTACAGTTCAGCCAACAATCTGAAGGCCACCTAATTTACTGAATATATTTCCAAGTCAGGTATTCAGTGCAGGGGTACTTTAAAACAAAGAAGCGGTACAGATCAGCCAACAATCTGAACTCCACCTAATTTACTGAATATATTTCCAAGTCAGGTATGCAGTGCAGGGGTACTTTGAAAGAAAGAAGTGGTACAGATCACCCGACAATTTGAAGGACACCTAATTTACTTAATATATTTCCAAGTCAGGTATGCTGTAGAGGGGTACTTTAAAAGAATGAAGGGGTACAGATAACCCAACAATCTGAAGGCCACCTAATTTACTGAATATATTTCCCTGTCAGGTATGCAAAGCAGGGGTACTTTAAAAGAATGAAAGAAGGGGTACAGATCACCTACCAATCTGAAGGCCACCTAATTTACAGAGTATATTTCTCAGTCAGGTATGCAGTGCAGGGGTACTTTGAAAGAAAGAAAGGGTACAGATGACCCAACAATCTAAAGGCCACCAAATTTACTGAATATATTTCCCAGTCAGGTGTGCAGTGCAGGGATACTTTGAAAGAAAGAAGGGGTACAGATCACCCAACAATCTGAAGGCCACCTAATTTACTGAATATATTTCCTAGTCAGGTATGCAGTGCAGGGGTACTTTGAAAGAAAGAGGTGTTACAGATCACCCGACAATCTGAAAGACACCTAATTTACTTAATATATTTCCAAGTCAGGTATGCTGTAGAGGGGTACTTTAAAATAAAGAAGGGGTACAGATCACCCAACAATCTGAACGAAACCTAAATTACAGAATATATTTCCAAGTCAGGTATGCAGTGCAGGGATACTTTGAAAAAAAGAAGGGGTACAGATCACCCAACAGTCTGAAGGCCACCTAATTTACAGAGTATATTTCTCAGTCAGGTATGCAGTGCAGGGGTACTTTGAGACCCACAGTTAAAAAAAGATGGAATTACTGATTATTTTTAAAAATCAGAGTTGCATTGCAGGCAGAAAAGAGAGTTTATTGAAAAAAAATATATATATGTTTTTTTCACGCACAAATGAAACAGATGGATTTCTTTAACTATCACTAGTGCAGTGCAGGGCGCAAATGTACTTTGTGTCCAAAATTAAGTGCTTTTTTCACCATCAGATTTGCAGTTCAGGCCCCGGCCAAAGGTACTTTATAGGAAAAGAAAGATGGTGTTTTCACCCACAGTGAAACAGATGGGTTTAACAAATTTTCCTTCACTATCACAAATGCATTGCAAATAGCAAATGTACTTTTTAGCAAAAAATAAATAAAAAATTGTCAGCCCAGAATCTAACAGATGGATTTACTGAATTAATGACACTGACATATGCAGCACAGAGGTACCTTACAGAAAAAAAATGGAAAATGTCACCCCCAAGGTCCCTTAACTATATATTTTTTCCCTTCCCCTGGCACATACGCAGTGCAGGTACACTAACAAAATGGGTATATGTTGCCCACTGAAGTAAAAGAACTGGATTAAATTATTGTCCCTAACACATATGCAGGTGCAAGTGCACTACACTTGCACAAAATGGCAGCCGACACCAACCTAACTCACAGACGGATTAAAGTCTTTGTCACTGGTCTCAGAGTCAGGACAGGGTAAAAAAAAAACTGTTGCATTGTACCCAACAGAAATAAAGGATGTAGATCGCTGAGTGAACAAGTTCTGATATCAGATATTATCCAGCTTCTTTCCTATTCTCTCCCTCACAGCAGCAGCATTCTATCCCTACACTAATAAGAGCAGAGTGATGTGCTGCGCTATGTGACTACAGCTTATATAGAGGGTGGGTCACATGCTGCACTTGGCCAATCACAACCATGCCATTAGTAGGCATGGCTGTGATGGCTTCTAAGGGCGGACAAGTGAAACGCTTGTTGATTGGCAGCCCTGCAGCCTTTCAAAAACCTCCAAGAAATCGCCGGACACTGAACTCGAACCCAAACTTTTATGGAAATGTTTGGGTCCGGGTACAAAAAAAAACTAAAGTTTGGTACGAACCAGAAATTTACAGTTTGCGTTTGCTCAACCCTATTCTGCAGTTATTTGGGGTTAAAAGCGTTTAGTGAGGTATTTCTGTACTACAAGAAAAATATATACGCAGTTCACAGTTGCCGTTATTTGTGGTAAAAGCATTTTGTGGCCTACTTCACTACAAAAAGAAAAATATTTACGCAGTTCACTTCTACAGTTATATGGGGTTAAAAGCGTTTAGTGAGGTATTTCTGTACTACAAGAAAAATATATACGCAGTTCACTGTTGCCGTTATTTTCAGTAAAAACATTTAGTGGTCTATTTCATTTCAAAAATAAAAATATATACGCAGTTCACTGCTGTAGTTATTTGGGGTTAAAAGCATTTAGTGAGGTACTTCTGTACTACAAGAAAAATATATACACAGTTCACTGTTGCCGTTATTTGCGGTAAAAGCGTTTAGTGGCCTAATTCATTACAAAAAGAAAAATATGTACGCAGTTCACTTCTGCAGCTATATGTGCTGAGAGAGTTTAGTGATGTATTTCTGTACTACAAGAAAAATATATACGCAGTTTACTTCTGCAGTTATTTGAGGTTAAAAGCGTTTAGTGAGGTATTTCTGTACTACAAGAAAAATATATACGCAGTTCACTGTTGCCATTATTTACAGTAAAAGCCTTTAGTGGCCTACTTCATTACATAAAGAAAAATATGTACACAGTTCCCTTCTGCAGCTATATGTGCTGAGAGCCTTTAGTGACATATTTCTGTACTACAAGAAAAATATATACGCAGTTCACTTCTGCAGTTATTTGAGGTTAAAAGCATTTAGTGAGGCATTTCTGTACTGCAAGAAAATTATATATGCTGTTCACTGTTGCTGTTATTTATGGTAAAAGCATTTAGTGGCCTACTTCATTACAAAAGGAAAAATATATACAAAGTTCACTTCTGCGGCTATATGTGCAGAGAGCGTTTGGTGACGTATTTCTATACTACAAGAAAAATATATGCGCAGTACACTGTTGCCGTTATTTGAGGTAACAGCGTTTAGAGAGGTATTTCTGTACTACAAGAAAAATGTATACGCAGTTCACTGTTGCTGTTATTTGCTGTAAAAGCATTTAGTGGCCTACTTTATTACGAAAAGAAAAATATATACGCAGTTCACTACTGCAGTTATTTGGGGTTGAAAGTGTTTAGTGAGGTATTTGTGTACAACAAGAAAAATATATACGCAGTTTATTGTTGCTGTTATTTGCGGTAAAAGCGTTTAGTGGCCTATTTCATTACAAAAAGAAAAATATTGATACAAACTTGCTGTTGTATGAATGTGCAACAATCAAACAGCACTGTATAGTGGAAAAGGAATACTGTAAAAGAACAGTGTGAGTCCACACATGATGCACGGCCCAATACAGTGAAATTATCGCAATTGATCCAATTGGAAGTGTATTGGGACTTTATATCAATATTGTTTGTGGTGAGCTATATAGGTATAGCACAGCTGTATGGGACTGTGGTGATATAGTGGAGCTGAATGAGGTTAGAACTACTACTAGTAGTGACGATACACATGTAACCGGGATTTGCAGTTTCCATGATATCCCATCAGCTTGTACCATTACAGCGGATTGCAACAATATATATGAAGTGTCATCGCTGTAAGGCATTCTGTATAAATTAGAATTTCAATTTTAAGGCTGTCTGTGAATTTGATTTTGGTTTGCGGATGTGTATATAGCCAGTACAACGGTAATATTGAGAATCGATCAGACTGATCACTGATAGGGAGTGAACTAGAATCTAGCCAGGTATTTAAGAACCGTACCAATCATTGGTAGAGAGTGAACTGAAACTCAGTCAGGATTGCGATATACAAGTTCCCGGTGGCAATGTGTTATGTTGGTCTATTTTAAACCTATTTTAATGTACTCAATATTAATTATATACATTTAATTAAAATTTATGTCGGATTACAAATAATATATTTATCCTTATTTTGATTGCATCAATATACTGCTGGATGACTGAGTGCCCCTCATAATTCTAGTTTCTTTGCCATATTCTATCGATTAGGGTAAATCGAGAGGTGAGCACCTTACCATACTATGATTAGTGGGTGAGCCGCTATATTTTACTTTTCTGTCAAAAAGAAAAATATAGTTGTTGCTTTTAGGGGTGTTTTAATTTCTTTAAATTTATTTTGATCAGCTAAAAGCTTGTCTGACAGAGAAGTGCCAGGCCATGCACAGAGGAGTGGCAGAGGCCTAAATGTTTCTGGCGCAGGCAGAGGTCGCAGAAGAAAAATTGGCCATGGTAGAAGGAGTCGCAGTGAGAGGCCTGAGCTTCCGGTGTCATCTAGCTGTCGTGTCTTGACCAGCAACCCAGTGGTTCTTGATTGGTTAACTTGGTTGTCCACGTCATCCCAAGTGACATCAGACACCCCCAGCCAACAGTTGGTGGGTTCGTCAGACACAACCCTTAGTTGGCATGGCCCAGCAGCAGGCCCTGTGCCCGCATCTGCCCTCAACCTGACTCTGTCCTTTTCTGTTCCCTCACCGCAAGAAGTAATATATGCTGTAGGCTAAGCTACACTTTTCAGAGAGGAAGAGCTCCTAGAGGACAGTCAGCAGCTACTGCCCAGCCAAGATCTGAAAGAGACATTCGCCACTTCCTCCGCTAGGCGGGCAAGTAGTGGTGAGGAGAGTGGCGTGGGTGGTGGTGTTGCAAGCTGTCAGGCTCCTGACCCTGAGGCCGTTGAGGAGGGCATCAGTGACATGCAGACACTACTCAATGATGAAGCCGATCACACTTGGGAGGCAGGTGCAGAAGGGACTTCATCATCATCAGGAGAAGAGGGTGGCAGATTGCCTGTGAGGCAGCGGCGGAGCTAGCAAGGTGGTAGCATGGCAGGAAGTCAGCAGGGTGGCAGCAGTGGGATGTCGGGAGCCAAATGTGCCTAAACCAGGCGTAAATGGTGGTTTAAACCATCTGCTTCGCAGCAGCCTACCTGCCCGGGTAGTAGTGCTGCAGGAGTTCATGGAGGCAGCGGCGGTAGCAGTCAGTAAGTGCGTGCTGTTGGGGGGAATATCACCTACTCGGCGGTGTGGCAGTTTTTTTTCAAATCGCCAGAGGAGGTGAACGTGGCCATACGTCAAATCTGTGGGCAGAAAGTAAAGCGTGCCCAGGGTGCCAATGTTGGCACTACTGCCCTGCGTCAACATATACAGCATTGACATACAGTGGCTTGGGAGAACCGTGGCATCGATGTGGTGGTCCAGCCTGATGCAGCAACAGCTGCATCACTCAGTGGCATGCACCTGGTTTTAGGCAGTCAAGGCTCCACCATCTCAGCTGAAGGGAGCTGTCTGTCATTCCCATCTTCTGCTGGTACAGATGCTGCTGCTCCTCCTCCTCCTACTCCTCGTCAGTCATTTCATCAGCAATCGATCAGCGAAGTGATTGCCAAGAGACAGCAGTATGCCTGCACGCATTCAATAGCGCAGAAGCTGAATGCAACGTTTCCACCCATTGGAGTTCCACGCTCCATATGTTGGACCAACTATACGAACAGAGAAAGGCCATCATAGATTTCTTGATGATGCAAGCGGATAGGAGTACTCCCCTGTGTAACTTCGATGTCAGCCAGTGGTAGCTCATACATGACACCTGCCATTTGCTTAGGCCCTTTGAGGACACCACGTTATTTGTCAGTTGCCAGGACTACAGGATGAATGATGTCATTTCACTGCTTCATGTCCTGGAACAAATGGTGGTACCAATGGCTGGTCAGAGGACTGGAGACGTAGCGCCTAGATCTCATCTCCACATGAGCTCTGTGTGGGCTGAACTGGAAGAGAAGGAGGAGGGGGAGGAGGACATTGGAGCTCAGGCAATGTGTAGCGAAATGGGTAGTTTTTCTACTCAGCTGACAGGAGAGGAGGAGCTGGAGCAGCCAGAGGAGCTACAGGGCGATGAGGAAAACGAGACAGAGGACCCAGACACACCATGGCAGTATGCAGTGGAACAGGAGGCAGGGAGTCCCTCCGAGTCACTTGCACAAATAGCCCGATGCATGCTCACTTGCTTGCGTAGTGACAGCCGAATTGTCACCATTCGGCAGAGGGATGACTTCTGGCTCTCCACCTTGTTGGACCCTCGCTACCAGTCCACAATGGGGGCCTTTTTTATACCCACTTAGAGGGAGGACAAACTGAGCTACTACAGAGACATCCTATGTAGTCAGTTGGTCGCTGCCTATCTGCGCCATCGTCCATCTTCTTGCAGGTCTGACAAGGGGGGCCCTCTGCGCTCGCGTTCCACTGCCATGGCTGCTTGGGAGGGGTGGGGTGGCAGGAGCAGTACCAGCTCCATCAGCATCAGCCTGAATCTACAGTTGCTGATGAATAGCTGTCTTCACCCGCATAGTGAAGAATCTACTTACCAGCAGCAGCAGCAGGTAGACCTGAAGCAGGACCTGAACCAGCAGTTGGAGGCATACTTTTTTTAAACTCGTTTTATTGGAGTATAATGGAACAAATAGCAAAGTACATGACATGAATCACATGGCAATAAGATAAAAAAAAACAAAAGAACAAAAATAAAACAAAACAAGATACACAATACATGGTGGTATCTCCCTGTGCGCAGCAGGGTCTCTGACATGTATAAGACATTTTCCATACAGCAGTGATCACAGCATCTCAGGGGTCTAGCCCCGAGGACATATGGGTACAATAACAAGCAGAACTTGTGTTCAAGAGGCATGTGAAGGGCATCAACAATTTGATACCATGCTTGTGGACGCACACCACTCCCTCCATACTTTCTGATATTTCTGCGGGCACCCTTTATGTTTGTAAACCATGTTTTCCAGAGGTATGGGCTGATTCACTATCAGTTTCCACTGGTTTTCCACAGTTTCCACTGGGCTATCGACTTCCTAGCAAGGAATAAGGTTTTTTCTAAGAATATCCTGTGATAATGAGACCATTGTTTGTCATCCACAATTCCCAGCACACACATTTTGGGGCATGGAGAGACAGTCTCAGGCACCAAGTCAGATAAGAATGAGGTCACAGCTTGCCAGAAATTTCGGATGTACCGTACCTACACTCCCAAATCATGTGCCAGAAGTTAGCATTGGCCCGAAAACATCTAAGACAGTTACCATTCTCCATTCTACCCATTCTAAATAACCTAGTAGGAGTAAGGCAACTCCTATGGAGAATATGTAGCTGTACCACCTTATTGTTAACTGAAGGAGAAACTCTTGTAGTAGCTGCAAGGGCCTCAGCCCACTCCGCCTCTGAGAGCGAAGGAATACATTCCTTCCATTTATCTTCCACAAGCAGTGGGGATGTGTTCATTTTAGCAGTTATGAGGTGCGTATAGATTGCCGATATAAGACCCCTAGGGCCCTGTGTGGACAGCACTCCAATTAATGGGTACTTGGAAATCTTTTTGGCCCCCCCTCCGAATTGTACTGAAAGGGCATGTCTCCTCTGAAGGAATCTAAAAAAACATATTCCGCGGGATCGCAAACTTTTTCTGCAGTTGGGAAAAGGACCGCAGAGATCCTCCCTCATACAAATCTCCCAAAGTCTGGACCCCATGCTCCCTCCACAATGCCACTCCTTGATGTCGCTGCAAGTAAGGGAACATCAGGTTCTCCCACAAGGGCAATGCGTCTGGTAGGTCTGCACAGGATTTAAACTTAGCCGCTACCCAGACCTGGCGGGCCAATCTTTCGCCGAAAGACAAGAGGAACTCCTCCTTGAAAAGGGAAAAGCTCGTCCTAGACGCTACCCTTGTCTGGCTCCCGTTTTTCTGCGTCCACCTCAACCCGTTACTGGGCTTTCCGCCGTGGAAGCCATGCAGGTGGATCGGTCACACCTGACTCCGCAAGAACGAGCCCGCTGCAGAGACGAGAAGCTGTGTCTGTACTGTGCCAGTACTGAGCACTTCCTTAGAGATTGTCATCTCCGTCCACCGCGTTCGGGAAACGCTCGCACCTAGTAAACGTGGGAGAGGCGTTGCTAGGTGTGGATTCTTCCTCTCCACGTCTCATCATACCCGTGCAGTTGAGCATCTCTTCCAAGTCCTCTTTCTCCGCAGCCGCCTTCTTGGATTCCGGTTCAGCTGGCAACTTCATTCACGCCTCCTTGGTTGACAAGTACCGTATTCCAGTAATCCGTCTACCCAAGCCATTTTTCATCTCTACTGTTAAGGTGAGAGACTCTCTGCCACTGTGCAGTTCCGTACCCAGCCTCTGCAGATGGACATCGGAATATTTCATACCGAGACTTTAGAGTTCTTTGTCCTTCCCTTCTGTTCCTCCGAACTCCTCCTGGGTCTGCCGTGGCTTCAACGTCATAGCCCTGTCCTGAATTGGTCCACCGGTGAGATCCTGCGTTGGGGTTCCTCCTGTTCAGACCGCTGTCTCAAGCCTGCTCTGGTCAAACTGGACCCGCAAGTTTCTCCGCCTCCTGGGCTGCCCAAGCCATACCATTCCTTTGCGGATGTCTTCTGCAAGAAACAAGCTGAGGTTCTTCCTCCTCACCGACCCTATGATTGCCGATCGACCTGATACCCGGTTCTACTCCACCTCGGGGCAGAATTTATCCTCTCTCACCTCCTGAGACTTTTGCCATGTCCGACTATATACAGGAGAACCTACAGAGAGGATTCATAAAAAAATCTTCTTCTCCTGCTGGGGCCGGTTTTTTCTTTGTGACAAAAAAAGACGGCTCCCTTCGCCCTTGCATTGATTACAGAGGTCTTAATAAAATTACCATCAAGAACCGTTACCCTTTGCCTCTAATCTCTGAGCTATTTGATCGCCTCCGAGGGGCAAAGATCTTCACTAAATTGGACGTTCGAGGGGCCTATAATCTGATCCGTATCCGTGAGGGAGACGAATGAAAGACCGCCTTTAACACAAGGGACGGCCATTTTGAGTATTTGGTGATGCCCTTCGGCCTCTGCAACGCACCTGCTGTCTTCCAGGAATTCGTCATTGATATTTTCAGGGACTTACTTTACACCAGCGTGGTCGTATACCTGGATGATATCCTCATCTTTTCCTCCAATTTGGACCAACACCGGGTCCATGTGCGACAAGCTCTTACTCGTCTTAGGAGAAATCGCCTGTACGCTAAACTTGAAAAATGTCTTTTTGAACGGACCTCCCTGCCTTTCCTGGGATACATTATCTCAGCCCAAGGACTTCAAATGGACCCAGCCAAGCTCTCGGCGGTTCTGGATTGGCCACGTCCCTCTGGTCTCCGAGCCATACAAAGATTTCTGGGCTTTGCGAATTACTACAGGCAATTCATCCCTCACTATTCCACTCTGGTAGCTCCTATCGTGGCTCTCACAAGAAAATGGCCTTCCCAAGCCGAGGAAGCCTTCCAGTCCCTGAAATCCAACTCTGCCTCTGCACCCGTTCTCTCTAGACCAGATTCCACCAAGCCTTTCTCTCTTGAAGTGGATGCCTCCTCGGTGGGAGCCGGAGCTGTCCTCACCCAGAAGTCTTCCAGGGGCAAGATTTCAACTTGTGGCTTCTTTTCAAAAACATTCTCTCCCGCAGAGAGAAATTACTGCATCGGGGACAGGGAACTGCTGGCTATTAAATTGGCACTGGAGGAATGGAGACATTTACTCGAGGGCGCCACACATCTTGTGTACATCTTCACGGACCACAAGAACCTGGCTTATCTCCAGTCTGCTCAGAGATTAAATCCCCGTCAGGCTCGTTGGTCTCTGTTCTTCGCCCGCTTTAATTTTGAGATCCATTTCCGTCCGGCTTGTAAGAACATTAGGGCAGATGCTCTGTCTCGCTCCTCGGATGTGGTGGGCGACGAGTTAACACCTCAATATATTATCCCTCCAGAACGCCTTATTACAGTTGCTCCCGTGGACCTGCGCCTTCTTCCTCCTGGCAAATCCTATGTACCTCCAACTCTGCGGTTGCGAATTCTCAAGTGGGGCCACGCCTCCCCTTTTGCCGGTCATCCAGGGGTGCTAAAATCTCTCCAACTAATCTCCCAAAGGTACTGGTGGCCTTCTCTGGAGAAGGATGTCTCAGACTTCGTCCAGGCCTGTATGATTTGCGCCCGGGATAAATCGCCTCGCCAGAAACCAGCGGGTCTCCTCTTGCCTCTACCTGTTCCTGAAGTTCCCTGGTCTCACATCGCTATGGACTTTATTACAGATCTTCCCTCCTCCCATGGCAAGTCCGTTATTTGGGTCGTGGTGGATCGCTTCTCCAAGATGGCTCACTTTGTACCCCTGCCCGGTCTAACTTCTGCACCCATGTTGGCCAAACAATTTTTCCAACACATCTTCCGTCTCCATGGCCTTCCCAAACATATTGTCTCGGATCCTGGGGTACAATTCGTCTCCAAATTCTGGAGGGCTCTATGTGCTCAGCTCGAGATCAAATTGGACTTTTCTTCTTCGTACCATCCTCAGTCTAACGGCCAAGTAGAACGGGTGAACCAAATTTTGGGTGACTATCTGCGTCACTTTGTATCTTCACGCCATGACGACTGGGCTGATCTACTTCCCTGGGCGGAGTTCTCCTACAACTACAAACAATCCTCTGCTTCTAACAAGTCTCCTTTCTTTGTAGTTTTTGGCCGTCATCCTCTTCCACCCCTGCCGCAGTCTCCCACTCCTTCTTCTGTACCTGCCGTTGACAGTCTTGTACAGGACTTTTCCTCCATCTGGCGAGAAACCCACGCTGCTCTCCTCAAGGCTTCCGCCCGTATGAAGGTTCAAGCTGACAAGAGACACAGATCTTCTCCGGAATTTCGCCCGGGTGACAAGGTGTGGCTTTCCTCTAGGTACACCTGATTTAGGGTCCCAAGTTACAAGTTGGGCCCTCGTTTCTTTGGACCTTATATATAGAGTCGTATCAATCAAGTTTCTTATCAGCTCCATCTTCCTCCCTCCCTCCGAATCCATAACTCCTTCCATGTCTCCCTTCTTAAACCTGCTGTCTTTAACCGTTTTTCTCCCAAGCTTGTTTCTCCCACCCCTGTCGCCGGTACCTCCGATATATTCTCTGTCAAGGAGATCTTGGCGACCAAGATCTCCCGGGGGAAAAGATTTTTTTTTGGTCGACTGGGAGGACTGCGGTCCTGAGGAGAGGTCATGGGAGCCGGAGGAGAACATCCTGGACTGCAACCTCATCCTCAAGTTCTTCGGTACCAAAAAGAGAGGGAG
This sequence comes from Bufotes viridis, assembly GCA_033119425.1. Taxonomy (NCBI): domain Eukaryota; kingdom Metazoa; phylum Chordata; class Amphibia; order Anura; family Bufonidae; genus Bufotes; species Bufotes viridis. The sequence continues at coordinate 111,957,210 of CM065593.1, read as the reverse complement.
ACCTAAGGGGGGGTACTGTTACGCTGAGCACTCCGGGCCCCCTGCTGGCCTCAGAGCGCTCACAGCGTATGCCCGCCAGACATCACTCCAGCGTCTCGGCGTGTGCGCCCCCGCTCTCTAGGGCGCGCACGCGCCGGGACTCTTAGATTCAAAGGGCCAGTGCACCAGTGATTGGTGCCTGGCCCAAAGTGGTTATTAAGGGTTAAGGTTGTGAGAGGCAGTGCTGACTTAATTAGGCTGCACCTGTGCTCTGCCCATAAATACCTTCTCCTCCCACAGCTTCCTGCCGGATCTTTGTGCCTTGTGCCTCTGAGAAAGTGTTCCCTACTGTGTTATTTGCCTTGCCTGTTGCCGAACCCGTTGCTACCGACTACTCGCCTTAGAACCTTTGCCGCCTGCCCTGACCTCTGCTACGTCCGACTACGCTCTTGCCTACTCCCTGGGTACCACGCCATATCAGCTGCCAGAGAGGTCGAGTTGTTACTGGGGGACACGACCTGGTAGTTACCGCCGCAGCAAATCCATCCCGCTTTGCGGCGGGCTCTGGTGAAGACCAGTAACTGCTTAGAACCGGTCCTCTAGTGCAACCCGCGCCTCTCTGGTCCAGAGGATCCACTACCAGTCCTGCCGGTTCGTGACAGGGAGTAGCACCATTTTTATGAGTTTTAGACGGCCCACAATTGAAATAGGGAGGGACTGCCATGTTGCGAATTTCCCAGCGAATGTAGAGATTAGAGGTTCAGTATTCAAAGCATAGGCTAAGGGGGGGTCCCTGGTTATTATGATACCTAGGTATTTAAACCGCCAAAGTCTTCTATCAGCTCAATCACTCTGGGCAGCGAGTGATCTACCCTGTCCATGAAGAGAATCAGATTGTCGGCATATAAGCCAAATCTGTTCTCCCTGCCTCCCACTGTCACCCCGCTGTAGACCTCATCCTGCCAAGGTTAAAGTGTCCTGAATGAGAGCCGTTCACAAGGATATTCACTTTAGATTGCCCATAAAGCATATGGACCCATTGGGCAAACACGGGGCCAAAACCAAAGCAGCTCAGTACTTCCAGTAAATATGGCCAGTTGGCCACTCTACCGAATCAAAGGCCTTGACCGTGTCCAGGGAGGCCAAGACCCATGATTTACTCAGGGCCCCTCCAGCCTGCATAATCACCTGCACCCTCCTAATATTAGTGGAAATAGACCTCCCCGGTATAAATCCGGACTGATCCGGGTGTACAATTAATGTTATGAACCTTTTCAACCTGTTGGCAATTATTTTCGTGAGCATAATCCAGGTTTAATAAGGAGATGGGCCTGTACGACCAACACTCCAAAGGATCCTTGTCTGGTTTCAAGATCACCACTATGGTGGCATCATAGAATGAACCTGGCAATCTCTGTTGTTGCTTTGCTGATTGCAGCACTTTTTCCAATCTAGGGGCCAAAATATCTATGTATCTAATGAACACCTCGATCGGTATGCCATCAGGGCCGAGTGCCTTCCCTGTTGTGAGTCCCCTTATAGCTACATGTATCTCCTCCAATGTAATGTCACTTGCCAGCAACTCCCTATCCACGTCAATCAGCCGGGGGTGTATCACCTCCTGCAAATATGCCCTCAGCTCTTGGGTGGAATAGTGTGCTGCTGATTTATACAGATCCTGGTAGAACTCTTGAAATCTGGCGAGGATGCCCGGTAGTGATTCTAGTATCCCACCATCCGCACCACGAATACATATAACCGGGGGTGCTGAGGAGTTGTTCCAGGCAATGTGAGCGAGTACTTTACCCGCCTGACTCCCTAACTCAAAGGACTGCTGCTTAAGAAAGAACAGTTTACGATCGCTTTTCTCTTCCAAGTACTGCATGTACATGCCACCCTTGAGGAGCCACTCTAACCTGTTGGATTCAGTGGGGTCATTAGTAAAGTTTCTCTCAGCCTCCCTGCAGGAGTTCTTAAGCTCCTCCTCTCTACGATGGGCCTCTCTCTTAATGAATGCTATGGATGATTTAATGCATCCCCTCAAATAGGCTTTTAAAGTCTCTCACATTAACAGCTCGTCTGGTACATCGCTCTGGACCTCAAAAAACATATGGAGTTGATCAAGAATACAATCATTGGACTCCATGAGGTTAAGCCAGAATGGATGTATCCACCACTTCCCCCAGCAATGAGAATCTCGCCAGCAATGGAGCGTGGTCAAAAGGCCCCTGCGGGCGATACTCAATACTTTCCAGTTCTGTCAGGGTTATTGCGTTACCCAAAAGGTAATCTATCCTAGATAAAGCTCCCCTAGAAGGGGTGAAACAAGAGTATTGTACCGTCAGGGGATTTCTTTCCCACCACAGATCCAGCCATCCCATCTCGGAAGCCACTTTGAAGAGCATGGAGGCTGAGGAAACCACCACTCCATCCCCAGATGTGCTCCGGAAGCGATCTAGGTCAGGTTTCATTAGCATATTAAAGTCTCCCATACATTGCAATCTTACATTCGGGTATTGTGCTACAAAACCCACTACAGCCTGCAACACTGATACACTGGCTGGTGATGGGTTATATACATTAATTACGACATATGGGGTGCAATTGATATGTGCAAACACAAATATATAGGGTCCATCAGGATCGACTACAAGCCTCTGTGTCTCCCAAAGCAAGCAGCGGTGCACCAGCACAGTACCACCTCTAGAGTATGAGTTCCCATATGCGTTGGCGCTCCACTGAACCCAGGGCTTCTTAATTCTGTTGCCCGTCTCGGGCGTCAAATGGGTCTCTTGCAGGCCCAGGATATGCGGAGCGTGGCGGCGCACATGTGAAAACACAGCAATCCTCTTTCTAGGTCCGCCCAGTCCTCGCACGTTCCATGACATGACCGTTAACCCCGCCATCTTAACTTAAACACAATAGGTTGCATAAGCATTACCCATTTAAATGACACAGTAAAGCATTCGTCCCCGCAACCCGCTCTACACATTGGCCACGTCCACCTCAAACAAGTATTAACGTACCACCATGAGCTACATACATACCAGAAAACAGCAAACAGTAGGAACAATGCACAAACACACTGGGCAGAATTAAAGTCTGCGTCAAACATTACCATAAAGTCGGGGACCTGCATAGTTTATTTAGATGTTATCCCAGTGCAGGTGCCTGCAGGGTGGGTCCCAGTGCCATATGATGTTAAACAGCCATATAACATCTAGAAAAGGTGCAGAAATTAAACATTATGTATAACTAATGGCCCCGCATGTCACAGATAAGTGGCCCAAGGCCACATACAATACCCAGGGTCCTCATCTGGAAGCGATGCATTAAACAGGATACCATCCTCATATCAGTCGGGACCAGATAGGAGAGGACAAATCCAGAGGTCCCGGACAAAACAAAGGAAGTGGGTCAGGGTCCCGGTCTGCTGGCTAGCCACTCGTCAGCCTCCCTTGGGTCAGTGAAGAATATGGATTTCCTGCCGTCCACAATACGGAGTCGAGCAGGATACGCTATGAAATATTGGATATTCAGCTCTCGGAGCTTTCTCTTAACGGAGACAAAAGTAGATCTCTTTTTCTGAAGCTCTGCCGAGAAGTCGGGGAACAGTGAGGTCCTTGAGTTATTGTAGGATATGTCTGGTGCAGATCTGGCCAGATTGAGTAGCAGATCCCTGTCTTTCCAGTTTAGAAGTTTGGCTAGCAGAGGCCTAGGAGGGGCACCTGGAGGTGAAGGTCTAGCCAGAACTCTATGTGCCCTTTCCACGGCATATGTCTCTGAAAGCGTGGCCTCTGGGAACGTGGTCTTGAACCATCTTTCTATGAAGGCCGCTGGCTCCGAGCTTTCCGTTCTTTCCGGCAAGCCAAGGATTCGCACATTATTTCGTCTGGATCTGTTCTTCAGATCATCACATTTCTGCTGCCACAATTGCACCGTTTTCTCCAGATCCTTCAATTTGACCTGTATGGGTTGGGTGATGACCTCCAGGTCAGAGACTCTGCTCTCCGTCTGTCTCGCCCTTTCTCTCAGCTGCTGCACGTCGTGTCTAAGAAAGCCAAGATCCACCTTCACCTCCTCGATTTTACTCATGAGGTACGTCTTGCACATGGTGATGGCAGCCATAAGTTGTTTGTGGGCCGCCTTAAGAGAGAGCTCAGGCTCTGCATTGCTGGGAGAGTCTTGCTGCGAAGTCGCATTGCCACGTGAGGCTCAGGCGCGCGGGGTAGTTTGAGCGGCGGTGCCATGTTGGCCCTCAGCATTGGCGAACTCCATAAGCCGCTCCGCCACAGCTTGCGAATTGCTGGGGCTCTCTTTCTTCCTGCGGGTTGATCTCCTTCTCCTCTGCACCTGCCAGTCTATGTTTGCGGCTGTTAGTTAGTCAGGATGGAGCAGGATTATTAGCAGGACTCGGAGCTGCACTCAGATGTGTGCGCTCATGCCGGCAGTTGGTCATGTCCCCTTGGTGGCATACTTGGACTGCACACTGCAAACCCACATTGAAGACCCGCTGGACTACTGGGCAGCCAAACTGGATTTTTGCCCGCAACTGGCTGAGTTTCCCTGGAAAAGCTGTTCTACCCGGCCAGTAGTGTGGTATTAGAGTGGGTGTTTAGAGCGGCGAGGGCCATAGTTACCCCAAGGAGAACTCTCCTGTTTACCCAAAATGTTGAGAGACTGACCTTTGTCAAGATTAATCAGGCATGGATCAGCCAGGATTTCCACCCACCAATTTCTGATACATCTGATTAGATTATTCATGCCGCCTCACCAAAACCTTGAAAAAAGAGACCAGTTTCTTCTGGCTACCTGCCTCAGCTACTACTCTGATTCCTCCACCCACCTAATGCCACTCATCTGATGCCAAGTGTTCCTTCTTTCACCCACCTTCGTCAGCGGGTACTGCTATTGCCATCCACAGCCCCACTCTGTCACCGGGTCACTTTGTGGTCTCCTGATGCTGCTACTGCCATCTCCACACTATGTCACCTTGCCATTGTGTGGTCTCCTGATGCTGCTGCCATCTTCACACTATGTCACCTTGCCTCTCTGTAGTATCCTGATGCTGCTGCTGCCATCTCCACACTATGTCACCTTGCCACTCTGTGATATCCTGCTGCTGCCATCTCCACACTATGTCACCTTGCCATTTTGTGGTCCCCTGCTGCTGCCACCTCCACACTATGTCACCTTGCCACTCTGTGGTATCCTGATGTTGCTGATGCCATCTCAACACTATTTCCCCTTGCCACTCTGTGGTATCCTGATGCTGCCATCTCCACACTATGTCACCTTGCCATTTTGTGGTCCCCTGCTGCTGCCACCTCCACACTATGTCACTTTGCCACTCTGTGGTATCCCGATGTTGCTGCTGCCATCTCAACACTATTTCCCCTTGCCACTCTGTGGTATCCTGATGCTGCCTCTGCTGCCATCTCCACACTATGTCACCTTGCCATGTTGTGGTCTCCTGCTGCTGCTGCTGCTGCCATCTCCAAACTATGTCACCTTGCCACTCTGTAGTATCCTGATGCTGCTGCAGCTATCTCCATGCTATGTCACCTTGCCACTCTGTGGTATCCTGATGCTTCTGCTGCCATCTCCACACTATGTCACCTAGCTATTTTGTGGTCTCCTGATGCTGCCATCTCCACACTATGTAACCTTGACACTATGTGGTATCCTGATGCTGCCGCCACCTCTACACTATGTCACCTTGCCACTCTGTGGCATCCTGATGCTGCTTCTGCTGCCATCTCCACACTATGTCACCTTGCCACTCTGTAGTATCCTCATACTTCTGAAGCTATCTCCAAACTATCTCACCTTGACACTCTGTAGTATCCTGATGCTGCTGCTGCTGCTATCACCACCTTATGTCACCTTGCCACTCTGTGGTATCCTGGTGCTTTTGCTGCTGCCGCCACCTCCATACTATGTCACCTTGCCATTTTGTGGTCTCCTGATGCTGCCATCTCCACACTATGTAACCTTGCCATTATGTGGCATCCTGATGCTGCCACCATCTCCACACTATTTGAACTTGCCTCTCTGTGGTATCCTGAGCTCGAAGAGTTTCCTGCCCCCCCCCCCACACACCTGTCCCACAGAGAAGAGACAGTCGCAGTGCAGACTCACAAACTGTGCTCACACTGCTGTTCCAGCCCTGCAGTCTCTCTCCTCAGGCAGCAACTCCTGTGTAGAGGGGGTGTGTCTGAAGCTGTGCTGTAGCCTAATATGACTATCAGAGGGCCCACCGGAGGGGTATTGCGTAAGTGAAATGACAGCAGTGTCATTGATGGAAGTGCTTATAGCAGCTCAGTGGGCCCCCCCCCCCCAGGAGCAGTGGGCCCTGGCACTTGCCTGGGTATGCCGGATGCTGACACCGGCTCTGGCTGCCACCTCCAGACTCTGTCATGGTGCCACTCGGTGGTCTCCTCATACTGCTTCAACCTCCAGACCCTGTCATTGGGCCACTCTGTGGTCTCCTCATGCCGCTTCCACCTTACCACTATGTCAAAGTTCCGCTGTGGACTTCTCATGCTGTTCCCACCCTCCTCACTTCATGACTGGTTCACTATTTTGTTTTTTACCCTGGCAGACATCATCATTTATTTGACCTTTCTTCTCATCTGTCAGAAGCAAGGAAAACTGAGACGCACAAGGATCCTGTCTGTGTAGCAGCTGTATGTCCTGTATGGTCCCATCAGAATTGGCTTATGATTTGGTAGCCAAAAGCAGGAGTTGGTACAAAACACAGAAAACATGCAACTATTTGATTCATGTGTCATCTCTGTTTTAGATCCACTACTGTTTTTTTGGCATTAGCAATACTTATGGATTATTGAGCAAATACTTACCGAGTGAAGTCGTATGCTTCACAGACAGGATCCGTTTTTTGTGGGTTAATGTTATGACGGATCAGAGAAAGAGCAAATTAATCAGTGAAGTCAAGACAAACTTACTGCTGACACCCTCTCCACTCTGTCAGGGGGGCTCTACTTGTATAAGCGTTTAATAGAACAGGTTCTGTAGACATCTATGTGGAATCAGTTGACGAGGGTGTAAAAGGACTGTGCTTCTTCTGGAAGCTAACATCTACCTGTAAGGCTGAGTTGATACTTGAGTTATATGGTCAGTTTTGGCCCCCTGACTGTCCAAAACAGTTAAGTATGCAGTGATTCTAAGAGTGACCCCTGTCATCTGCATGTCATGCTGACTCACAGTATTATTTCACTACCACAACAAACTCCCTATGCATGTTACTACAAGTCACAATGTTCTACACCCCTATTAAGGCTCTCTGCAGCCCAGAAATAGCCTTTTTTTAATGCAATTCACTGCAAATAAATTCGGATCAAAGCAAATCTTTCTGAAAAATTTGGCGAACTGTCCGAATTGAATTTTTGAAAAATCCGCTCATCTCTAGTTACCACGAATCGCAAGGAAATTCTGATTTGGTGCAAATCTAATTTTTCCTGAAATTTGGATCAAATTCCACTTCGTCAGCTTCGATTTTCTTATCTCTATTAATTGTGGTGTAATCTAATGTGTAATATCAGCTCTTTGCTGCCACTGAAGAAAATTCACAGCTTCTTATTACCCTCCACCCGCAGACATAAACATGTTTTCTCAGACATACATGTATACTTATTTATTTGGGTAGAGGGGGTGGGGTGGGGTAGCAGATAAGGTGGAGTGCCCATAGAGATTGCCAACAAGATAAGTAAGATTTCTGGCAGAGAAAACAGATTTCAGTGAGATCAGTTTAGGTTATTTTGGTTTTATTAAATAGAAATTGGTGAGGAATCTGCGTTTATAAAGTTACAAGTGATTGTCCAGAGGAAGGCATAACAAAGCATATACTGTAAATATTTTATTAATTTTGGTTAAAAAGTTAATCCTCCCTCAACAACTTTTTAAAGTTAAAGCTATCATTATTAATATTTCCTTAACCCCTTTGTGCCCCCTGCCATAAGGTTACATCAGCAGTGAACTAGAGGTGTATGTCACGGGATCAGCAGCTGATCTAACTCCATTCTCGGCAGGTGACTACTGTGTAATACAGCCAGCACCCAGAGCAATGACTGTAATTGGAGATAATCACAATCTCTGTCACATAACCCCTCAGATCCATTGCTACAAAATCCATGGCTGCAAAATCATGGAGCTCCAATTCAATGTTAAGACAACCTGGGGCTTTGTGATAGCTCCCAGCAGTGTCATACTGAGCTGCCTGCCGAACCATGCTAGAGGTACAGCCAGAAAAGTCGCCTGTCAAAATCCCATAGGCTTCAATGTCATTCTATTGCAGTCTATGGTACAATGGATGAGAAGATCAAGTCTCTTAAGGGGGCTAAAGATTACAGTAAAAAAAAATATATATAATCACCCACCTTTCCCTACTTTATATCTAAAAATAAATAAACTTACTTTCTAAACTATTAAAATAGCTTTTACTGTGGGATTCACCATTGTTTGGTCACCTTACCCCTTACAAAAAAATTAATAAAAAGTGATTAAAAAGTCATATGTACCCCACAATTGTACCATTTTTCAACACAAGGTATAGTGAATTGATTGGTGTCATTAAAAAAATAAAACTTTTCCTTTCAGAAAATGAACCCACATATGGCTGTGTGAACAGAAAAGTAGGAAATAAAAGATGGGTCTTGGAAAGCAGGAAGGAAAAAATGAAAATGCAAAAATAAAAATTGGCCTGGTCCTTAAGGAGTTAATATAGATAGATACCTTGAGAGATACATATAAGTATTATACTGTATATCTTTTATAGCTATTACATTTTAATTAGAAATATTCTTAAAAATAGAAAATTTCCAGAATATTTCAGTATAGTATAAATTTAAATTTAGAGCCCTCTAACTCATCATGGCATATGACTTCATAGTTTGGCTGTAATTAAGGTTTCACAAGCTGCATGAATTTGGCAACAAAATACATTTGCCAAGAACTCCAAGTGAAATATACTTGATGTCATGCAGAGAGCTATTATTTTAGATATTACTTTCTAAGAAATGAAAACTACAAATAGAAAACAATTGTATATCATCATATATATACACCAGATAGGTTTAGTTTTTTTAGCAAGACCCAGAACACCACCATAATATAAAAACTTTGTGGGCAATTGATTAGGACTGGCTATTCATATTCCAATTTTAATCAGAAGTCATTTGGAGTAAGGTGTTCTAAATTTACTTGAAACACTGGTGATGCAGCATTTCAAATATGCTAATATATATAGTTTCCAAGACTATAAATGTACAGTATGCTACGTCTGAATGTTCACAAGACTATATTTGATTTTCAGAGGCCTACAGGAAAGTGGGCAGCCCTAGATGGTAGAAATGTTTTACAAACTAGTGCAAAGCAATGCATCAGTTGTCATCTCAATGAAATGAAATGAGCGATCCTGTTTGCTTTATGTACTTCTAGAAAAACATATGTTAGTAAAGGCCACTTTACAGGGGAGTACATAGAAATCATTGGGCTCCATAGCAAGAATCTGAATTGGGCTCCCTAACTCCACCCACTACCCACCCCTGGACCATCCCACCACTTGCCCTGGCTCCTCCCCTGTCACACCCCCCGATTGTATTCCTACTGACCCAGAGAATGAAAGGCATAGGTCAGTTTCGTTGAAAAGGGAACGCCGTAGGAACAAAACCCGTAAAATGGTGGAGGAATTGCGTTTTTTGTTTCCAATTTCACCCCATTTGGAATTTTTTGCACGCTTCCCACTAAATTGTGTGCCATATTAAATGGTAAACAAACAAACTTGTGCCTAAACTAGGCTATGCAACCTATCTTGGTCGTTTAAGGTGTATGCAGTACCTTTCTCTGCTGCACTCCAGCACCAAGAAAGGGTAGATCCTGGACTAAGGTGATAGCCTGGGAGAGCGCACAAACAATAGCGCCCCCCTGGCTGCAGTTTCAGCAACAAGCAAATGCTGCAACTGGTCACTGATCAAAAATTGACCTTTCAACACATATAACAGCTACCACCATTGAGCCCTGTGATTAAAATGAATAGGAGGGAGAGTGTGCACACCTCCTCTACCTATCGTAACAGATTCTGGCGCACTTTGGCGGAGTGGTGACTGTATTTTTAATCACTTCTCTTATGTTTGGTCCAAAATAAGATAAACCTGTTTTATTTATAATATAATAAAAGTGAAGTTTTAAATGTTACACCCGGGTCAAGATAGGTTGCATAGCCTAGTTTAGGCACAAGTTTGTTTGTTTAGTTAATACAACCTTACCCGGGTTGGGTCTCTGAGAATTTAGCCATATTAAATGGTGGCATTAGAAAGTACAACTTGTCCCGCAAAAAATAAGCCCTCATATGGATATGTGACCGTAAAAATAAAAAAACATATGGCTCAAGGAAGATAGGGAAGAAAATGCAAAAATTAAAGAAATTCTGGTGTTCTAACTGTTAAAGGGGTTATCCAACCCTATTATACCCCCCAAAATACCTGGCCACTGCATGCAGGTAATACTTATGCGAGGGGGGTGCAGCCAATAGCAGGCCAGTAAGGAAATGAGCCTCCCTAGCATCACCCGTGATGCTATGGAGGCTCGTTCCTATTGTGGCCTGCTATTGACTGCCCCCCACGTCTCTGGATGTTTTTATTCATGTGACAGGGGGGATGCAATGGTGGCCGTGTGGGCGTCAGTGACGCGCCTGCCGGGAGCGGGATAAGTATTACTTGTATGAGAAGCCCTGGCATTTTGGGCGGCATCATAGGGATTAGATAACCCTTTAACTCCTTGCTGCTGATGCTTAGTTTACTATGAGAAAAAATAACCATTTATCATAAATAATGACTTTAGAGTATAAGTTGATATTGATGTCATAATGTGTAAGAAATAAAAGCGTGAACATCATACGTTATACACAAAACATATGATCTATTACACGTTACACACCAATAATGTTGTTAAACCTTACACACACCAGTAACTCCACCATATAGTGCTTCTCCCATACACTATGCACAAATAATAACTTAATATGCTATACAGATAATCCTGTTTATACAATGTACACAGATAAAGCCACCATATCCTGTACACACTAAGCACTGTTAGGGCTCTTTCACACCAGCGGATGCCGTGCATGTCATACGCAGAGTGAATGACAGCCAAGACCCACTGCGGACAGCAGAGGCACGGAGCATTAACATGATTGATAATCATGTGCCTATCTGTGATCTTTTTACTACGAAATCACGGTGGGATAAAGTCGTCACTGTGATTTTGTAGTAAAAAGATCACAGATAGGCACATGATTATCAATCATGTCAATGCTCCATGCCTCTGCTGTCCGCAGTGGGTCTTGGCTTTCATTCACTCTGCGTATGACACGCACGGCATCCGCTGGTGTGAAAGAGCCCTAACAGTGTTTCTGCTGTCCGAAGGCTGCTTGGCTGTCATTGACGTTGCAGATTACCCGCACGGCATCCGCTCATGTGAAAGAGCCCTTAAAGGAGGCAGATGTCAGGGACACGGCAGTGGGTGGGAGATTAGAAGCTGCTAGAGGCTCTATGAAGGAAGTGAATATAAAAGACAAAAGTTGATTGAGATCTGTTATTAGAGGGAGGATAGCAGCAGCTGGCATGGGCTCTTTTAAATGAAAGGGGAAAGAAGCAGGTGGCATGGACTCTGTTAGATCAGGGGGCAGAAGTTGCCAAGGGCTTTGTGCTAAGAGATTGGGCACATCAAGTCCAATAGGTGATAGGGGCTCAGTAACTGATTGATGGACAGAAACAGAATGGAGGAGGACAGAAGGTTCCATGGGCTTTGTAAGTGGGTGGTGGTGACAAGGAATCCAAAAGGTGGGGACTTCAGGGAACATAGAAGATGATAATGACTGGAGGCCGCAGCTATTCTGTGGGGAGAGCAGAAGAGGCCAGAGGGGCATACAAGAGAGGTTCTGTGGGCGCAAGGAGGGAGATAATAGTTAACAACAGCAGGATTGAGGGAGGTGGCAGACAGCTAGTTTTATACCTGAGATTCTTTCCTGCTGCATTATTTTTTCCCGGCCTCACAGGATGGGGGCGTGGCTTCACTGAGGTGGGCATGGCCATTAAGGTTCTTTCTACTTTAGCCTGACAGGGAGAGTCGGTACATCAGCAGCCTCTGCTCCCTTTGTGTACACAATGGGGGGGAACGGGGGAGGTTTGGAGGGGGCCCTAACTGAGAATAGGGGAAGCAAGCAGGGCCCGGCCAGGACAGAACGGAAGACAAATGGGCGGGTTGCCTCAATGCCCGATAAACTGACTGAGTCTGCAGATGTAGGGGGCAGGGCCTTCCATGCGCTCCGGGCCCCCCATGCCACGGGCCCCATAGCAGCTGCGTGGTCTGCCAATATGGTAGGTACGCCACATGCACACCTGTTCAAACCAATGTCGAACAAATAAATGGTGAGGATCTAATAGACATTTCCAAGCAAGGAACATCAACAACTTTTACTAGCAATACCCTGGGTCTGTGTGAATATCAGTAAAAGTGGCATCATTGATCATGCTGCCAATAACCATATTTTTTGCACTGGTACTATCAAGGAAAATCAACAATGAATAAAAGTTTTATTGTTGATTACATTCATTCACACTAACCTTTTCAATGATTATAATTGATAAGAATGAGTGATGCATCATAAAACATACAGCATAAAACATAAAGACAATCATAAGCATAAACATTATCTTAAAGGGCACATTTAGTTCTACAAATGTAGCAGCACCTTATGTAGCTGGGAAACTCGCAGGGAAATTGTATTATTATTATTGTTATTATTATTTAGGGAAAACAATGGGTTATCTTACATGCCTCTTACATATTCTGTAGCACTGTACAGTCATAACTAGAGGTGAGCAAATTTTTCAAACATTCGATTTGCCGGTTCGCCATTTTTTTTTTAAATGCACTGTCTTTTTACACCCTCGTTAGCAGATTCCACATAGATGTCTACAGAACTTGATATATTAAACGCTTATACAAGTAGAGACCCCCCGACAGAGTGGAGAGGGTGTCAGCAGTAAGTTTGTGTTGACGTAACTGATTAATTTGCCCTTCCTCTGATCCGTCAGAATAATAACCCACAAAAAACGGATCCGGTCTGTGGAGCATACGCCTTCACTCGATCAGCATTTGGTCAGTAATCCATCAGTATTGTTATGCCAAAAAAAAACAGGAGTGGATCTAAAACAGAGATGATGCATGAATAGAATATTTGCATGTCTTCTGTGTTTTGTACCCACTCCTGCTTTTGGCTACCAAATCATAAGCCAATTCTGTTGGGACCATACAGGACTGACAGCTGCTACACAGACAGTATCCGTTGTGCGTCTCATTTTCCTTGCTTCCGACAGATGAGAAGAAAGGTCAAATAAATGATAATGTCAGCCAGGGCTAAAGCCAAAATAGTGAACCAGTTGTGAAATGAGAAGGGTGGGAACAGCATGAGACGTCCACAGTGGACCTATGACATAGTGGTGAGGTGGAAGCGGCATGAGGAGACCACAGAGTTGCCCAATGTCAGAGTCTGGAGGTGGAAGCAGTATGAGGAGGCCACCAAGTGGCACCATGACAGAGTCTGGAGGTGGCAGCCAGGGCCGGAGTCAGCACGCGGCATACCCGGGCAAGTGCCAAGGCCCACTGCTCCTGGGGGGCCCACTGAGCTGCTATGAGCACTTCTATCAAAGACACTGCTGTCATTTCCCTTACACAGAACCCCTCTGGTGGGCCCTCTGATGTCACATGAGGCTGCTGCACAGCTTCAGACACGCCCCCTCTACACAGGAATTGCTGCCTGAGGAGAGAGACCGCAGGACTGGAGCAGCAGTGTGAATACAGTCTGTGAGTCTGCACTGTGACTGTCTCTTTACTGTGGGACAGTTGGGGGGGGGGGGGGCAGAAAACTCTTCGAACTGCTGCTGGATGCTGCAGTAGACCAGCAGCTTCATGCAATTTAGTTGTTTTACTGCCTCATTAAGCAGTTTGCCTCCATGACACCTGCCCCCCCCCCTTCATATCCTGTCCTATCTCATCCTCATGGAGCCCTTGCTGTCTCCTTTCCTCCCTCATGTATCCAGAGCTCCTGTCTCACCCCCCTATCTCCTGGCGTACTAAAATTTTGTGTGGGGCCCAGTCAGTTTTAGCTACATCACTGCACAGCTCCTTCTCTCCTCCAGGCCCGGCCCAGCGGTGACGGTATGAAGTGTGTCTCACTGCTGCAGCTGGCTGGAGGAGAGAAGGAGTGCAGGGAGATGAGCTGCGGTTAGTGAATGACAGGAACGCCCGCTCCCCTGCACTCCAGCAATGATAGGCATGTGAGGTGGCCACTGGGGGGTCATTACACTGTGAGAGCCCCATACACAGTATAATGACCCCCAGTGCCCCCCATTTAGTATAATGATCCCCAATGACCCTCCATTCAGTATAATAACCCCCAGAGCCCCCGTTCAATATAATTACCCCCAGTGACCACCATACAGTATAATAACCCCCATACAGTATCACACCCAATGTGGGAGCCACTGGGGGTCATTATTCTGAATGGAGGGCAACTAGGGGTCATTAAACTGAAAGGATGGCCACTGTGGGGTCATTATCTGTGTGTGGGGGGCATTGGGGGGGTCATTATACTGTGTGAAGGGCTACTAGTGGTCATTATACTGTATAGGGGCCACTGGGGGTCATTATACCATGTGGAATCTACAGGAGGACATGTAAATGTTAAAAATTGCCTCAAGGGGGCCCACTGGGATTTATCGCCCAAGGGCCCATATGAAGTTGGAGCCGACCCTGGTGGCAGCAGTATGAGGAGGCCACCGAGTAGCACAATGACAGAGTCTGGAGGTGGCAGCAGTATGATTAGATCACCAAGTGGTACAATTACCGAGTCGTGGGGTGACGGCAGCAGCATCAAGAGAAGACCACCGAGTGGCACAATTACATAGTCTGGAGTAGGCAGCATCAGGAGAAGGCCAGCGAGTGGCACAATGACCAAGTTTGGAGGTGGCGGCAGCATGAGGAGACCACAGAGCGGCATAATGACAGAGTCTGGAGGTGGCAGCAGAATCATGAGGCCACAGAGTGGCAAGATGACAGAGTGTGGAAGTGGCAGCAGCATGAGGAAGCCACAGAATGGCACACTCACAGAGTGTGGAGATGGCAGCAGAATCAGAAGGCCACAGCGTGGCACATTGACAGAGTCTGGAGTATCACTCTTGCTTGATACGAGCTTAGCTTAGCACATTACATTTCCAATATAACTTCTGAATACATTACTGATCCATCATTCAGTGAGGCCGGAAATGTTTAGTTTGCTATTTTTAGTGTGTTTTTGATTTAATGACTTTTGAAACAGTATGGCCCATTAATAAGAAAAGAGAAATTTCAAATTGTTATTGCTTCCATACAGAGCATACAGACGTACAATGGCACACTAAAATTACAATATGTTCACATAGTTTTGGACAATGCTGTTTTTTTTTGCACAGGTCAGATTTTACATTCTGGTGAGTAGAATTTTAGAAGTTCTGCTTATGCATTTCAGAAGAAAACAGTACAGTTTTTGGGAACTGCCTACCCTAAATAGCATGAACATATTGGAAATTTGCTTCAATTTATCAATTTTATTTATTTATTTTATGCACTTATATAGTGCTGACAAATTCCGCAGCGCTTTACAGACATTAGCAAGCTGTCCCCAATGGGGCTCACAATCTAAGGCCCCGAGTGGCACAATGACAGAGTCTGGAGTAGGCAGCATCCGGAGGGGGCCACCGAGTGGCACAATGATCGAATCTGGAGGTGGCAGCAGCATCAGGAAGAGGCCACAGAGTGGCACAATGACCGAGTGTGGAGTTGGTGGCAGCAGCATGAGGAGACCACAGAGTGGCCCAATGACAGAGTTTGGAGGTTGCAGCAGAATCAGGAGGCAAAAGAGTGGCACAATGACAGAGTGTGGATGTGGAAGCAGCATGAATATGCCACAGAGTGGCACAATGACCAAGTCTGGAGGTGGCGGCAGCATGAAGAGACGACAGAGTGGCACAATGACCGAGTCTGTAGGCGGCGGCAGCATGAGGAGGAGTTGGTGGCAGCAGAATCAGGAGGCCACAGAGTGGCACAATGACAGAGAGTGGAGGCGGCAGGAGCATGAGGAATCCACAGAATGGCACAATGACACAGTGTGAAGGTGGCAGCAGCATGAGTAGGCCATAGAGTGGCACAATGACAGAGTGTGGAGGTGGCAGCAGCATGAGAAAGCCACAGAGTGGCACAATGACAGAGTGTGGAGGTGGCAGCAGCATGAGTAGGCCACAGAGTAGCACAATGACAGAGTCCGGAGGTGGCGGAAGCATGAGGAGACCACAGAGTGGCAAGTTGACATGGTCTGGAGATGGCAGGAGCAGCTGCATCAGGATACCACAGAGTGGCAAGGTGACATAGTGTGGAGATGGCAGCAACAGCATCAGGAGACCACATAGGGGCAAGGTGACATAGTGTGGAGATGGAAGCAGCAGCATCAGGAGACCACAGAGGGGCAAGGTGACATAGTGTGGAGATGACAGCAGCAGAATCAGGAGACCACAAAGTTACCCGGTGACAGAGTCGTGCGGTGGGTGGCAATACCAGTCCCTGCTGACAAAGGTGGTTGAAAGAGGGAGCACTTGGCATGAAATGTGTGGCATCAGGCGGATAGCAGCATCAGAGTAGTAGCTGAGGCAGGTAGCCAGAAGAAACTGGTCTCTTCTTTCAAGGTTTGGGTGAGGCGGTATGGATGATCTAATCAGATGAATCAGAAATTCGTGGGTGGAAATCCAGGCTGATCCACACCTAAATCTTCTTGACAAAGGTCAATCTCTCCACATTTTGGGTGGACAGGTGAGTTCTCCTTTGGGTAACTATGGCCCCAACCGCTCTAAACACCCACTCTGATGCCACACTACTGGCCGGAGAGGACATTTTTTCCCGGCAAAACTCGGCCAGTTGCGGCCACAAATCCAGTTTGGCTGCCCAGTAGTCCTGTGGATCTTCAATGTGGGTTGGCAGGGTGCTGTCCAAGTATGCCACCACCTGCTGGTTCAGGTTCTGCTCCAGGTCTACCTGCTTCTGCTGCTGGTGAATAGTTTCTTCACTATGTGGGTGAATAAAGCTGCTCATCAGCGACTGTCGACCCCAAAAATTCGGCATTAACCTGACAGAAAAGAACTTGTGATTATATGGCTGGAGGTACATTAGGCGGTCACTGGATAAAAATTTTACTGTAGGCCACTGGAGTATAGGACCCAAAAATTAGGCATTCACCTGACAGAAAAGGCCTTTTATGCTGCTGTATATACAAAGGACAAGGACCATTCTTCGTTCTGAATAAAGAATGATCTCATATCCGAAGTGACCAACACATCTTCAAACCGCCCTCTTTTTGCAGCCGTGGTAGGATTGGTACCCGCACTTGTTTCGCTGTGGGTGGAAATTCCTATGCCAGAGCCTGCAACAGCAGAATTCAGCATCTCTCGCAGCAAGGCCTGGAAATGCTACATTCTGCCAGCCCTCTTTGATGCTGGTAACATGTCTGCCATTTTGTGTTTGTACCGGGGGTCTAAGTATGTTGCCACCCAGTACTGGTCCTTGCCCTTTATGCTTTTTATACGGGGGTCCCTCTTCAAACATTGGAGCATGAAGTCCCCCATTTTCACTAAATTGGAAAAAGTGGAGCACCCTGGCTCCTGCTTATCACCCAGGAGAATGTCGTCCTCTGTCTCCTCCCCCCCAGTCACGGACAACACCAGGGATCCCCAAAAAGTTTAAAGTCCCCTTCAATGCCTGCTCTTCTTGCGCCTCCTACTCCACCCCCCAGCCACCATCCTCCTCTGACTCCTCTTCAGACTCCTGCTGACTTGTCTCAGATGGAGTAGCCCCCCTTCAGCATTCATTCAGCATTGTGACTTCCTCATCTTCCAGCTCCTGCTCCTCGACGGCTTGATCAATAACACAACGCAATGCACACTCCAGAAAGAAGGTGTATGGTACAATGTCACTGATGGCACTCTGATAGAAGGAATATGTACTCGCACTCCATGTATCCGTTGCAGGTGCACGTGAAGGTAGTAGAAACTGTGTAAGGTAGGTTCACGGCACACTGATTTGTATGCAAGTAATCACATTTTATTTGCATCCAGGGCCCCATCACAAGTGCGCCATTACAGATCCCGCTGAGGAAGGTCTTTATAAGACCGAAACATCCGGGGACCGTACAAATAATTATTGTGGCCTTATACTTATCATATAGCCTGGATGTATACAACAATGTTATATTGTACACTGAAAAATACAAATAAAATGTGATTACTTGCATACAAATCAGTGTGCCGTGAACCTACCTTACACTGATGGCACTCTGGCTGCGACTGACCAGTTTGGTGATCTCATCAAATTGCTGCAGAAGTCTGCATGTGTCGGGCATGAGCAGCCACTGGCGCATTGAAAAGAAACCATGCTCCCCAGAACTTGTACTGCTGCAGAGTTCGTACAGGTAGTCATTAACGGCACGTTGCTGCTGGAGCAGCCTATCTAGCATATACAAGGTGGAGATCTAGTGCGTCCATCTGTCACAAATCAAACGTCTGACATGCAAGTGGTGTCACCACTGAACGTCAACAAGGTGAGTCATGGCTGTGTAAGATCTTCTAAAATGGCCATAGATTTTCCTGGCCTAGACCCCGGGCTATTTGGCAACAAATCGCTGCACGACTAAGTTCAGTACGTGTGTCATGCATGGTACATGTGTCCTTTTGCCCTATTTCAGCGCATTCAGCAGATTGGCACCGTTGTCGCACACCACTTTACCAACTGTCAAATTGAGCGGGGTTAGCCACTGAACCGCCTGTGACCGCAGAGCTAAAATCAGTGCAGGACTGGTATTGCTCTTGGCTTCCAGGCACAACAACCGCAGCACAGCATGGCAACGTCTCACCTGGGACATCAAATAGGTTCTGGGAGCTTGGGGAGCGCCGCGGAAGAGGAGGTAGCAGTGGAAAAGGAGGAGTCAGCTGAGGAGGAGACAGAGGATGGAGTAGGAGGAGGAGAAGAAGAGGCATGCAATCCTTGGCGGCGGTAACACCAAATCCACACGGGAGCCACGGGTTACATGCTTGAGGGCCGTCAGAAGGTTCACCCTAGGAGCAGTAAAAGTTATGTATCTGCCTTGCCCTTGTTTGCTAGACCACGTGTCTGTTGTCAGATGTATCTTGGCACTGACAGTGTGTGCCAGAGATATATTCACTTGCCACTGAACGTGGCCCTCTAGTTCTGGGATGCCCTTCTGAGAGAAATATCTCCTTCCAGGGACCTTCCATTGCAGTGTGCCAATGGCCACAAATTTTCTAAAGGCCTCCGAATCCACCAGTGTATATGGCAGTAGTTGGCGGGCTAGCAGTTCCGAAATGCCAGCGGTCAGCCATTGGGCACGAGGGTTATCCGGCATCATCAATTTTTTGCGCTCGAACATTTGGGCCACGGAAACCTGCCTTCTGCCAGATGAAGGCAAGGATGGCATGGTGGAAGGTGGATTGGAGGACAAATGGGAGGAGAGAGGAGAAGGAGAAGAGGCAGGACGTGGAGCACCGGGAGTATGGCTTTGTGGGTTCTGCTGGCGTTTCTCCCTCTGGGCTCGGTGATGGGAGGCCAGGTGCCTTCTTAAGGCGGTCGTCCCTAGGTGAGTTTTGGGCTTACCGCGACTTATGCGTTAACAGCATAGGCTGCAGATGGCAACACTATTGTCAGCAGCTGACACATTAAAAAAAGCCCACACTGCAGAGCCATATGCTGGCATCCTGCGAGCGCCCGAAGTGACTGTGCATGGTCAATGGCTCGCTCCAGATACATTTACAGTCTGCTTTTTGCTTTCTGTGCCCTGCGAGCTATGCCTGCTTCTCCTCCCTCTCTGCTGCTCCGTCTCTCCCTCCGAACTTCCCTCCTCTTCCTCTACGTGACATCTCTTGTGGGCACCTACGTGACATCCATCAACACGTCATCATCGTCAATTTTGCAACCACCACTTATATTTGAGATCTCGGAGTAGGCAGCAACAGCAGGGACCTCCCTTTTTGGGCTGATCTGAGTACTGTAGTCAGACTGCTGGGTAGCGGCCGTTGCTACCTCCTCTTCCTCATTTGATGTCGAGAATGGGTGCACATCGGTAAGGTCTGGAAATGGATGGGAAAATAATTCCTCTGACTCGAGTTGAGGGCTATGGTGGTGGTGGTGGTGTCTTTGAGGGTGCACACAGCAGAGAGTGAGGAGGGTGCAGATACAGAGGATGAGGAGAGTGCAGAAGCAGAAGGCTGAGTGAGCCACTAAACCAACTCTTGTGCGATCTTTGACGTAATCGCACACGCCTTCTCCAACTTTCCACTAAGGCTCCGGCCTGGTGAACCTGCCCAACCCCTACCACCCCTGCGGAATGGCTTGCCTTTTCCTCTGCCAGTGATTTTCAAAATGACCCTGTGCCTAAGTCCCTAGAGAAGAGCAGTATTTGTGGAAGCAGATATATCGCAGGTCTCAATCAATATTTGGTGGAAAGAGGTATATTGAACACCATAATCGGTATTTTGTGGAAGCAGGTATATCGCAGGCCTCAATCAATATTTGATGGAAACAGGTATATCGAACCCCTTAATCAGTATTTTGTGGAAGCAGGTTTATCACAGCCCTCAATCAGTATTTTGTGGAAGTAGGTATATCAAACCCCTTAATCAGTATTTTGTGGAAGCAGGTATATCGCAGGCTTCAATCAATATTTGGTGGAAGCAGGTATATCAAACCCCTTAATCAGTATTTTGTGGAAGCAGGTATATCACAGGTCTCAACCAATATTTGGTGGAAAAAGGTATATCGAACCCCTTAATCGGTATTTTGTGGAAGCAGGTATATCGCAGGCCTCAATAATATTTGTTGGAAGCAGATATATATTTTTGCCACAACAGTTATATCATGCCACCTTGTTTATTTGAGGAAACAGGTATATTGCAGCCCTCAATCAGTATATTGTATATTGTGGAAGAAGGTACATCAAGACCCTCAATCAGTTTTTTGGGGGAAAACAGGTATATCACACTCGTTGCAAATAGTTGTTCCAATAGCGCTTGTCTCTCTATATAGATGCGTTATCGTAGCAGAACCGCACAATCTGCTGCACAATACGAATGCACTATATACTTTCTATGTTAGAAAGTATATTTGTTACGCTGAGCCCTCCGGGCCCTCTGCTGGCCTCGGAGCGCTCACAGCGTGTGTCCCCAGGCAGCGCTCCAGCATCTCGGCGTGTGCGTCCCCGCTCTCTAGGGCGCACACGCACCGGGACTCTTAGATCTAAAGGACCAGTGCACAGGTGATTTGTGCCTGGTCCAAACTGGTTTATCAAGGGTTAAGCTTTGTGAGAGGCAGTACTGTTTGGCCTTAATTAGGCTTCACCTGTGCACTGCCTATAAGTACCATCCCCTTCCACAGTCTCCTGCCGGATCTTTGTTGCCTCTGTGCCTTAGAGAAAGCGTCTTCTGTGTACCCTTTGCCTGTTGCCATACCCGTTGCTACGACCACCGCCTCTGAACCTGTGCCGCCTGTCCTGACCTTTTGCTTCGTCCGACTACGCCTCTGCCTATTCCCTCTGTACTACGCCTGTCTCAGCAGTCAGTGAGCTTGCGCCGCTATCGGAGGATACGACCTGGTTGCTACCGCCGCAGCAAGACCATCCCGCTTTGCGGCGGGCTCTGGTGAAAACCAGTAGCAACTTAGAACCGGTCCCCCGGTACGGTCCACGCCAATCCCTCACTGACACAGAGGATCCACTTCCACTACCGTCTCCTGCTACCAGTCCGGATCCTGACAGTAAGATCCGGCCATGGATTCCGCTGAGGTGCCTCTGCCTAGTGTCGAGGACCTTACTACAGTTGTCGCCCAGCAAGGTCAACAGCTGGCGCAGTTGTCCGCCATGCTCCAGCAGCTTCTTTCTGCACGGCAGCAACCGCTTCCTCCGTCTGCACCAGCTTCATCACCGCAGCCTGTGGCCGCCGCCACTTCTAGAGTCCGTCTGTCCATGCCGGCCAAGTACGATGGAGATCCCAAGTTGTGCCGCGGATTCTTATCCCAATGCTCCCTTCACCTGGAGATGTCGGCTGACCTGTTCCCCTCGGAGCGAGCCAAGGTGGCATTTGTCGTTAGCCTGCTTTCTGGGAAGGCCCTGGCCTGGGCTACACCGCTTTGGGACCGCAACGACCCTGCCACTGCAAGTGTCCAGAGTTTCTTTCTGGAATTCCGGAGTGTCTTTGAGGAGCCAGCCCGGGCTGCCTCTGCAGAGACTGCGTTATTGAACTTGTCCCAGGGGAGTTCTTCTGTCGGAGACTATGCTATCCGTTTCCGCACCCTTGCTTCAGAACTCTCCTGGAATAACGAGGCGCTCTGTGCTACCTTTAAGAAAGGCTTGTCCAGCGCCATAAAGGATGTCCTGGCCGCACGAGAAGTCCCCACCAACCTGAGTGATCTCATCCATTTGGCCACCAGGATTGACCTGCGTTTTGCTGAGCGACGAGAGGAACTGTTCCAGGAAATGGGTAGTGCTCGCCCCAGACGTTCTCCTCATCTGGCTCCTATTTTCCTGCATCCACCGCAATCCTCTGCTGGCCCTCCCACCGAGGAAGCCATGCAGGTGGATCGGTCATGCCTGACCACGCAAGAAAGGAACCGCCGTAGAGACGAGAACCTCTGTTTGTACTGTGCCAGTACAGAGCACTTTCTGAAAAACTGTCCTCTCCGACCTCCGCGTCAGGGAAACGCCCGCACCTAGTCAACGTGGGAGAGGCGTTGCTAGGTGTGAATATCTCCTCTCCACGCATTACTGTACCCGTGCGGATTTCCGTACCCGCCAAGACCTCCTTTGCTGCCACTGCTTTTCTGGATTCCGGTTCTGCCGGTAACTTCATCGACGCCTCGCTGGTGAACAAGTATAACATCCCTGTGGTTCGTTTGCAGAAATCCATCTTCATCTCCACTGTTAATGGAGAGAGACTCGACGGCATGGTGCAGTTCCGTACAGAGCCCCTCCAGATGGACATTGGAGTCCTGCATTCCGAGCGATCGGAGTTCTTTGTGTTACCCCATTGCACCTCAGAACTCCTCTTGGGTCTGCCCTGGCTCCAGCGCCATTGTCCCGTTCTGGACTGGATCACCGGAGAGGTTCGTAGCTGGGGTCCGGTTTGTTTTGGCAGATGTCTCAAGCCGGTACGAGCCAAGTCTGCACCTGTCATTTCCCCTCTTCCCGGTCTGCCTGAACCATATGCGGATTTTTCTGACGTCTTTTGCAAGAAACAAGCGGAAGTGTTGCCTCCACATAGGCCATATGACTGTCCCATTGATTTGCAACCTGGCACTACGCCGCCTAGGGAAGAATCTATCCGCTCTCTCCGCCAGAGACTTTAGCCATGTCGGAATATATCCAGGAGAACCTGCAGAGAGGGTTTATCAGGAAATCCTCTTCTCCTGCCGGAGCAGGATTCTTCTTTGTTGCAAAAAGGACGGTACCCTTAGGCCTTGCATAGACTTTCGGGTCTCAACAGCATTACTGTAAAGAACCGTTACCCTCTTCCCTGATTTCGAACTCTTTGACCGCTTACAAGGCGCCAAGTACTTTACCAAGTTAGATCTCAGAGGGGCCTATAATCTTATTCGCATCCGAGAGGGTGATGAATGGAAGACAGCTTTTAATACCCGTGACGGGCATTTTGAGTACTTAGTCATGCCTTTCGGACTCTGTAATGCTCCAGCGGTCTTCCAGGAGTTCGTTAATGACATCTTCCGAGACCTGCTCTATACCTGTGTCGTGGTCTATTTGGATGACATCCTCATCTTCTCTTCTAACTTGGATCAACACCGTGCTCATGTCCGCTTAGTACTCTCCCGTCTCAGGAAAAACCGCCTCTACGCTAAATTTGAAAAGTGCTTGTTCGACCGTACCAGTCTTCCTTTCCTGGGCTACATCATCTCCGCCAAGGGACTACAAATGGATCCTGCCAAGCTGTCTGCCATCTTGGACTGGCCTCGTCTTTCTGGCCTTAAGGCTATCCAGCGATTCCTCGGATTTGCGAACTATTATAGGCAGTTCATCCCGCATTACTCCACCCTTGTGGCACCTATTGTGGCCCTAACCAAGAAGGGGGCTAACCCGAAATCTTGGCCTCCTCAGGCCGAACAGGCCTTCACCGCTCTCAAGTCTGCCTTTGCCACCGCTCCAGCTCTGTCCAGACCAGATTCTACCAAGCCTTTCTTCCTGGAAGTAGACGCCTCCTCCGTCGGTGCTGGTGCTTTGCTCATGCAAAGATCTCCGAGAGGCAAGTTGGTTACTTGCGGGTTTTTCTCTAAAACTTTCTCTCCCGCTGAAAGAAATTATTCTATTGGGGATAGAGAATTACTCGCCATCAAGCTGGCCTTGGAAGAATGGTGGCACCTGTAGATTTGTGGAACCTCCCTCCCGGAAAGACCTATGTTTCTCCTCGCCTTCGCTTAAAAGTTCTTAAGTAGGGGCATTCTTCTCTTCTCGCAGGGCATCCTGGTGTCCGAAAGACAGTACAGCTTATCTCCAGGAGATATTGGTGGCCATCCTTGGAGAGGGACATCACTGAATTTGTGCAGTCCTGTTCTGTATGTGCCAGAGACAAAACCCCTCGCCAAAGACCCGCCGGATTTCTCCAACCACTTCCCATACCAGAGACTCCTTGGTCCCATATCGCTATGGACTTTGTTACGGACCTATCACTGTCTCACGGGAAAACTATAATTTGGGTCATCGTGGATCGCTTCTCTAAGATGGCGCACTTCATCTCGTTGTCAGCCTTACCTTCTGCGCCTCAGTTGGCCAAGCATTTCCTCCGGCACATCTTCCGGTTACACGGCCTGCCTTCACATATTGTCTCCGATAGAGGGGTCCAGTTTGTGTCCAAATTCTGGAGAGCTCTTTGTGGACGACTTAAAATCAAGCTGGACTTCTCTTCTTCATACCACCCCCAAACCAACGGACAAGTGGAGCGGGTTAATCAAATTTTGGGCTACTACCTTCGCCACTTCGTTTCCTCCCGTCAAGACGATTGGGTCGACCTTCTCCCGTGGGCGGAGTTTTCCTATAACCACAAAGACTCTTCCGCCACCAATAAGTCTCCCTTCTTCATGGTTTATGGTCGTCATCCTCTGCCTCCTCTGCCGTTATCCTCCTCCTCCGGTGTACCTGCAGTGGACGACCTTGTGCAAGACTTTTCTGCCATCTGGCGCGAGACGCACCTGTCCCTCATGCAGGCCTCATCGCGCATGAAAGTCCAAGCGGACAAGAAACGTCGGCCTCCTCCTGTCCTGGTGCCTGGGGACAGAGTTTGGCTCTCCTCCAGGTACATCCGCTTCAGGGTTCCTAGTTACAAGCTTGGTCCTCGTTACTTGGGACCCTACAAGGTCAAGAAGAGGATCGACCCTGTGTGTTACCAACTCCATCTCCCTTCCTCCCTTAGAATTCCCAACTGCTTCCATGTCTCCCTCCTCAAGCCTGCGGTCTTTAATCGTTTTTCCCCCAAGAGTCTCCCTCCCACGCCGGTATCCGGTACCTCGGATGTCTTCTCCGTTAAGGAGATATTGGCCTCAAAATTGGTCAAGGGGAGAAGATATTTTCTGGTGGACTGGGAGGGCTGCGGTCCTGAGGAGAGATCTTGGGAGCCGGAGGAGAACATCCTGGACCGCAGCCTCATCCTTAAGTTCTTGGGTCCCAAAAAGAGGGGGAGACCAAAGGGGGGGGGTACTGTTACGCTGAGCGCTCCGGGCCCTCTGCTGGCCTCGGAGCGCTCACAGCGTGTGTCCCCAGGCAGCGCTCCAGCATCTCGGCGTGTGTGTCCCCGCTCTCTAGGGCGCACACGCACCGGGACTCTTAGATCTAAAGGACCAGTGCACAGGTGATTTGTGCCTGGTCCAAACTGGTTTATCAAGGGTTAAGCTTTGTGAGAGGCAGTACTGTTTGGCCTTAATTAGGCTTCACCTGTGCACTGCCTATAAGTACCATCCCCTTCCACAGTCTCCTGCCGGATCTTTGTTGCCTCTGTGCCTTAGAGAAAGCGTCTTCTGTGTACCCTTTGCCTGTTGCCATACCCGTTGCTACGACCACCGCCTCTGAACCTGTGCCGCCTGTCCTGACCTTTTGCTTCGTCCGACTACGCCTCTGCCTATTCCCTCTGTACTACGCCTGTCTCAGCAGTCAGTGAGCTTGCGCCGCTATCGGAGGATACGATCTGGTTGCTACCGCCGCAGCAAGACCATGCCGCTTTGCGGCGGGCTCTGGTGAAAACCAGAGGATCCACTTCCACTACCGTCTCCTGCTACCAGTCCGGATCCTGACAATATTATAGTTATATCACACCCCTCAATCAGTTTTTTTGGGGGCAACAGGTATATCACACTCATTGCGATTAGTTGTTCCAATAATGTTTGTCTCTCTATATAGCTGCGGTATCGCAGCAGAACCGCACACAGCTGCTACACAATACAAATGCACTATAATATACTTTTTATGTTAAAAATGTATATTTTAAGTGTATCACCCCCTCAGAATATCACACCTATAGATAGCACATCTATACCAGTCCTTAAAAGGACATTTGTGGCCCTATTAGCTAGCGTTTAGTGTCCCTAACAGCCTGTCCCTGCTCCACAAAGCAACCTCTTCCTACACTGGCAAAACAAAGAATGCAAAATGGCTGCCAGATTGGGTTGTTTTATAGGATAGGGGTGTGTCCATGTGCTGAAACATTTCAATTGGCTGTCCTGTCCCACCTGATGTATGTGTCATGGGTCAAAGAATATGGCGCTGGCGGACATCGCCATATGTTCGCATGTTCAGCGAATCGCGATCGCGCAAAGATCGCTGCGAAACAATCGCCGGGCAAATCGCAAGGCCATCGCTAATGCGGAAACTGCAGGTGTCAACCAGATTGGACACGTGTTCCATGCAGGGAGCATGGCTCATCCTTCTTTGACGCAGCACCAACACCATGTTCTTCCCGTCGTCGGCAGAGAATGCCAGGATAAATCACACGGAGCAGTTCCTCCCCTGTGTGACTCCGTTTGCCAAGGCAAATCAGGTGCAGAACAGCGTGACACCACCGTGCCCTGCACATGTGGTATGTTGGAGGAGCACTGTGACTTGTTCCTGCAGTGGAGGCTTAGAACATGGTGAAGGAGGCAGAGGCGGATATTGTCGATGTATCAACGTTGTGAGAACATGGAGTCGGAAGCGTCGTGACCTAGCCAAGTTGGTGGTGTGGCTCTGCAGGAACCACATTCTCCCAGTGGGCCGTAAAGGACATGTATTGTCCCTGACCGCAGTTAAAGCTCCACACGTCGGCGCTGCCGTGCACTTTGGCAGACACCGACAGGCTCAAGGACTTGTCCACCTTCTGTTCTACATGTTTGTGCAAGGCTGATACTGCCCTTTTGGCAAAGAAATGATGGCTTGGGACTCTCCACCTCGGCTCGGCACAAGCCATCAGTTCTCTGAAAGATGCATATTCCACCACTTGAAAAGGGAGGGACTGCAGCAGCAGCAACTTGGACAAGAGCACATTCAGCTTCTGCGCCGTTGAATTATTGCATGCATACTGCTGTCTCTTGGCAATCGCTTTGGGGATCGATTGCTGATGGAAGAATTGATGAGGAGTAGGAGGAGGAGCATCTGGGCCAGCAGAAGATGGGAATGATAGACAGCTCCCTTCGGCTGAGGTGGTGGAGCCTTGACTGCCTGAAACCTGGTGCGTGCCACTGGGTGATGCAGCATTTTCTGCGGCAGGCTGGATCACCTCATCGGAGCCACGGTTCTCCCAGGCCACTGTATGGCGACACTGCATATGTTGATGCAGGGCAATATTGGCACCCTGGCCACACTTCACCTTCTGCCCACAGATTCTACATATGGCCACATTCATCTCCTCCGACGGCTTAACAAAAAACTGCCACACCGCCGGGTAGGTGATTATTCCCCCAACAGTCCTCACTGACTAACTGTTACAGCCGCTGCCTCCGAGAACCCCTGCACCACTCCTTTCCAGGCATGTAGGCTACTGCAAAGCAGTTGGTCTACCCACTACCCATTTGGCTCCCGAACTCATATTGCTGCCACCCTGCTGACTCCCGGCCACGTTAGGATTAGCTGGCTGAGCCGCTGCTTCATGGGCAAGCTGCCACACTCTTCTCCTGATGATGATGAAGCCCCTTCTTCACCCGGCTGCCAAGTGCGATCAGTTTCATTACCATCGAGTACTGTCTGCACGTCACTGATGTCCTCCTCAACGGTCTCCGGGTCAGCTTGCAATACCACCTCCCATGCCACTCTCCTAATGACTACTTGCCCGCCTAGTGGAGAAAGCGGCGGATGTTTCCTCCAGATCTTGGCTAGGCAGTAGCTGCTGACTGTCCTCTAGTAGCTCATCCTTGCTGTATAGTGGAGCTGAGCCCACAGCATACATAACTTCTCAGGCTGAGGGAACAGCAAAGGACAGAGGCAGGTTTAGGACAGGTGAGGGAGCAGGGCCTGGCAAACCCACAGACTGTTGGCTAGGTGTGTCTGATGTCATTTGGGATGAAGTGGATGAACGAGCTAACGAATCAATTACAGCTGTGTTGCTGGTCGAGACACGATCGCTAGATGACACTGGGAGATCAGGCCTCTTGAAGTGACCCCTACTGCCATGCCCCCTTACTCTGCTACAACCTCTGCATGTGCAAGAAACATTTAGGCCTCTGCCAATGCCCTGTGCAGGACCTGGCACTTCTCTGTCTTACAGACTATTAGATCAAATAAATAAATTCAAGGAAATTAAGACATTTTTTCCCCACTAATACACACCACAAAAGGCTTTAGAACAAATAACTGCACTACTGAATAGCAAATATATTTTCCTTTTTCCACTTATACACGCCATAAAAAGATTTATAACTGCACCGCTGAACGGCAAATATATTTTTCTTTTGCTAAGAATACATGCCACAAACGGCTTTAAAACATATAACTGCATCGCTAAACGACAAATATATTTTTAGTTTGCCACTAATACACTCCACAAAAGGCTTTAGAACATATAACTGCACCGCTGAATGGCAAATATATTTTTCTTTTTCCACGTATACATGCCACAAAGCGCTTTAGAACATATAACTGCACCGCTAAACTGCAAATATATTTTTACTTTTCCACTTATACACGACACAAAAGGCTTTAGAAGATATAACTGCACCTCTGAACAGCAATTTTTTTTTCTTTTTCCACTTATACACACTACAAAAGGCTTTAGAAGATATAACTGCACCTCTGAACGGCAAATATATTTTTCTTTTTCCACTTATACACGCCATAAAAAGATTTATAACTGCACCGCTGAACGGCAAATATATTTTTCTTTTGCCACTAATACATGCCACAAAAGGCTTTAGAACATATACCTGCACGGCTGAGCGGCAAATATATTTTTCTTTTTCCACTTATAAATGCCATAAAAAGCTTTAGAACTAGTGATGAGCGAGCATGCTCGGCCGAATATTTGTTGGGCTTTAGCATCGCTATGCTCGGGACATGGCGGCACCCACCCGAATACCGCATGTGCTCGAGTGAAATGCTCGAGTCTCCGCCCGCATGTTTCATGGGCTTTAAGCTGCCAATAAAGGTGCAGGTATGTCCTGCTTCACTGTAATGCCAGTAGCCATGTTGGCTGCTGGCATTACAGTGATTGGCTGGCTGGAACGTGTGATTGGGTCCTATATAGCACCCTATGACGCATGTTCGGCTCAGACATAGACAGGGAGAGCATCGGGTAGGAAGGGTAAGAGCAGGGAGCGAATTTCAGCAATTTTAGTTAGAGAAAGCTTTTGAAAGATCCAAATGTCCTTTTAAGGACTACTGTTTGTGTGTTAGATCAACAATATATTTAACAGCAGTGTCCGGGACATCCGTGCTAAGGAAGGGACAGATAGTGCAGGGAGAGAAATTTGCTGTATTTAATACCAAAAGATTTTCAATGAACCCAAAATCCTTTTAAGGGCTACTGTGTGTGTTTGGCAACATCAAGATATTTTCATTTTATAACTATTAGTGACATATACTGTACATCATCTGCAGACTGGGTCACATCTAGTGTCCATAATCTCTGAGGTTTTCTCTGTAACCAATACTGTCCTGCCTCAGAAAACACTGTCAGTATTACAAATTCCAAAAATCTGGGCCTAATATAGTGTCCAAAATCTGTTGGTTTTTGTATCCAATACTGAACAGCATCTGAAAACAGTGTGTGTATGAAAACGTCCATTGATCTATGCATAGTATAGTGTCCAAAATCTGTTGGTTTTTGTATCCATACTGAACTGCATCTCAAAACACTGTCTATATTACAACTTCCATTAATCTGGGTCTAGTATAGTGTCCAAAATCTGTTGGTTTTTGTATCCGATACTGAACTGCATCTGAAAACAGTGCGAATATTACAAGTTCCATTAATCTGGGCATTGTAGAGTGTCCAAAATCTGTTGGTTTTTGTATCCAATACTGAACTGCATCTTAAAACAGCGTATATATTACAACTTCCATTAATCTGGGCCTGTGTCTTTAGCGGACAGTAAAACAATATGTGCCACATCTACAGACAAAACTATTACTATGAAAAAGAGCACAAAGGGATGGGGAAGTGGGCATGATGCTAATGGTGGAAGCAGAGGCCGTGGAAACTGTGTCTGTTTTTTCTGGTGCTACCACTGCACCAGAAAAATCAAAAAAATCAACCTTGCCCAGCTTCATGTCCTGCACTGGGCAGTTCAGGAAAACACTGTCCAAGTCGGACCAGTGCGAACAGGTGGTCGGTTGGATTGCTGAAGATAATGCTTCCAGTCGGTTAAGCACCACCCTCTCTTCCACTAAGTCCAGCCTCTGTAGCCAAGAGTCTGGTCAACCGAATCCTCACTCTGATCCTCCTTCCTCCCACCATGTCGAGTCTGGCCAAGCAAATGATCCTACACTTGTATATTCACATGACCTATTTTCATAGCCAGTATTTGGTTTGGCTCTCTCACCAAGCACGCTTAAAGAGGTACGTGAGATATTGTTCCCAGATTCACAACCTCTTGAGCCTTCACAGTCTCAAGAAGATGACAGTGGTGAACGGCAATCATTTGTTCACAAGGTGGATGATCATGAGACACAGTTGCCAATCACTGAGGTTGTGGTTAGGTTAAGTCAGGAGTAGTGTTGAGCGAACAGTTCGAGAATAGTTCGGGTTCGTACCGAATTTTGGGGTGTCCGGGACCCGGACCCGAACCCGGACATTTTCAAAAAAGTTCGGGTTTGGGTTCGGTGTTCGTCGATTACTTCCCGCTTTCTGAAGGGCTGCACAGCAGCCAATCAGCTAGCGTTTTACTTCTTGCCCTAAGAGCCCATCACAACCATGCCTACCAATGGCATGGCTGTGATTGGCCAAGTGCAGCATGTGACCCAGCCTCTATTTAAGCTGGAGTCACGTAGCGCCGCACGTCACACTGCTCTGATTAGTGTAGGGAGAGGACGCAGCTTCTGTCAGGGCGAGATTAGGCAGGTTAAAGTCAGCAACAGCACCTAATGAACGGATCAATTTACAGCTGAGAATCATTGAACTTCTGCTAGTTACTTGCTCGATGGTTTTTAGGCTGCACAGAGCGTTTTTCTGTCACTTATTTTCTGGGTTGATCGGCGGCCATTTTGTGACTTGTGGTGCGCCAGAAGAAGCTGCCACCAAGTCCATCAATACTAGTTTTTTTTTTTTTTGCTATATCCTACATCAGGGGCTTGGCTGTGCTAATTGTCACCCCTAGAAACTCAGGAAAGAAATTTCTATATTTTATTAAGGGGTTAAATACAATTGCCCAAATACCAATCCCCTAAATCTGGTGTTCCAGCTTTGGTTAGACAAGTATAATACTGTCTGCTGTCTGGCAAAGGATAGATTATTTTCTGGGGTTAAATTCAATTGCCAAAATAGCAATACCATAAATCAGTGGTTTCAGCTGTGGCTGGCAAAATAGAATAGTGTCCGAGGTAACGCACACACGTACAGACGCATCGTACACGATTCTTGAATAGTTGTATTATCGCGATAATAAAACTAACAGTGTAAAGTTGACTGTATTGCTCTAAGTTATATTCAGGCGTACAAATGTAACTCTATTACAGCACACCAATACTAAAACTGACTAAGAGACAGCTTTAAGTTCTATTCGAACGCGATTGCAACTTTGGAACTTAAAGTGGTGTACGATTTTAAAAGTTGAGTACTAAAAAGTTGGAATTGATTCTTATGTATTTGCTTAATCGCATTGCGATTACAACTTTGAGTTACCGATCACCATGGGAACGCCTCCTCCAGTAGAATGTACTGTCGGATGTGAGAATTAAGTTTAAATCGCAATGCGATTATTATATATCTGCTTAATCGCATTGCCGTTTCAACTTAGCATTGCTAAATAATTCCATCCATATTCGCTAACTTACTGACTCAGTAAGTTAACGATATGGATGGAATTATTTAGCAATGCTAAGTTGAAATCGCAATGCGATTAAGCAAATATATAAGAATCGCATGGCGATTTCAACTTAATTCTCAGATCCGACAGTACATTCTACTGGAGGAGGCGTTCCCATGGTGATCGTTAGCTCAAAGTTGTAATCGCAATGCGTTTATTGCGGTATATTATCCCTCTGGGTGTCTTTTACAGCCTTTTTAGTGCCCAAAAGTTCGGGTCCCCATTGACTTCTATTGGGTTCGGGTTCGGGATGAAGTTCGGGTTGAGTTCGGATCACGAACCCGGACATTTTCCGGAAGTTCGGCTGAACCTCTCGAACCCGAACATCCAGGTGTTCGCTCATCTCTAGTCAGGAGGATGAGCAGAGTGAGGAAGTGGAAGAGGAGGTGGTGGACGATGAAGTTACTGACCCAACATGGGAAGGTGAAAAGCCAAACGAGGACAGCAGTACAGAGGGGGAGGGATCCGCAGCACCGCAACAGTCTGGAAGAGGCAGTGGGGTTGCAAAATGGAGAAGTGTGCCCTCATCAAACAATCCCACAACCTTTACACAGAACACCGCCTTGCGTAAATCTACCTGGCCAAGGGGTAGGTGTTCCGCAGTATAGCGCTTTTTTGAGGAAAGTGCAGACGACAAATGAGTGGTAGTTTACAACCTGTGCCATACCAAAATGAGCCGGGGCGTGAACACCAACCTGACCACCACCAGCATGATCTGTCACTTGGCATCCAAGCACCCTAATATGTGGGCCGAACGTCTGGGTCCACAATTTGGGTCTGCGGGTCACAACACTGCCTCCTCTTCCCCTGTGTTACTCACTTTCAATCCCCTGTTTGCTCAATCGCCCAATCCCCAATCACCCTGCACCTGGACCTTCGCATGAACTGTCATCAACAACATCCACTTCCCTGTCCCAGCGCAGCGTCCAAATGTCAATAACACATGGAATTTGAACACAAGCGCAAATACCCACCCACAGGCAAAAGCACTAAATGTGCAACTTTCTAAATTACTGGGCCTTGAAATGTTGCCATTTAGTCTTGTGGACACTGAAGCATTCCGCAGCCTGATGTTGGCGGCCGTCCCTCAGTATGCAGTCCCCAGTATTTTTAACTGTGTGCCATGCCTGCCTTACACCAGCATGTGTCCCTGAACATAACCCGTGCCCTGACCAACGTACTTTCTGGGAAGGTCCACTTAACCATGGACACATGGACAAGTGCTGGTGGACAGGGACGCTACATTTCCCTGACCCATTGGCGGATCCAGGGGGCAACGGGCAATTGCCCCCCCGAGAATAAAAGCTGACAGACTGCAGTGTAGGGTGGCCATCCGTCCGGTTTTAGGCCACGCAAGGCCAGGACGGACGGCCAGAAGTCCTCCTTTTGGAAGTCGGCATGATGTTTTGTACACTAAGTATCCCTAACCAATCAGCAGGCTTGTCAGAGCCAGTGAGACTGATACAGGCCTGCTGATTGGTTAGGGATAACATCACATGATGTACCAGCCCTCCGCCCCTCCCAGACCTCTGAGGAGCTCGTACTGTTTGTTGTTCGTGCAGGAGCAGGCAAGGCAGCCTCTCCTCTCTCCTCCTCCAGCCAGTGAGCCCGTCTGTGACTCCACCAGCCAGCCTTTCTAGGTAGGGGACCTCCTCCTCCTCCTCAGCACCTCATGCATAGGCTAGTTGTGTGTATTAGTCTCTGGCTCTAGTGAGTGTAGGCAGCACAGCACTCCCCATCATCAGCTTTCATGGCAGATCAGAACCTGAACAGGAAATTCTACAGCTATTCATTTGGATAAAATAATATTTCTGTGGAAATCTGGCAACTGTGAACAGAAGGTTTATTACAACTTGCAGTTTGGGAGCTATTTAGCAAAAATAGGGTTAAAGAAACTGACTGACCAGGACATGTGGATGGTCAGATAACATATACAGTAACATAATTTTTGCTTTAGATTTTATAGCAAATCTGCAATGAATCAGTGTTTAAATCCACACAACATACAGATTTTGACACAGATTCATTGCAGATTTGCTATAAAACCTACAGCAAAAAATTATTTTACTATATATGACCATCCACATGTCCTGGTCAGTCAGTTTTTTTAACCCTATTTTTGATAAATAGCTGCCAAACCGCAAGTTGTAATAAACCTTCTGTTCACAGTTGCCAGATTTCCACAGAAATATTATTTTATCCAAATGAACAGCTGTAGAATTTCCTGCAAGTTCAACTGATCTGCCAGGTGTGAATACGTGCTGAACAGGCTGGTGTGAATGAGGCCTAACATAAAAACAAACTGAAATGACCAGGACATGTGGATGGTCATATATAGCAAAATAATTTCTAGCTGCATATTTTATAGAAAACTCCAATGAATCTGTGTGAAAATCCGCATGCAGAAAGTATACGGCATATCTATGGGAGAATAGCTGCGGGTGTCCTATGTGTATATAGAGGGGAGAAGGCTGCGGGTGTCCTATGTGTATATAGAGTCCCATGATAACCCTCCTCAGTTATATTACCCCCTGGCCCGCCACAAAACTATCTGGAATTGCCCCTCCCGAGATCAGGCTCTGGATCCGCCACTGCCCTGACCGCACACTGGGTGAATATTGTGGAGGCTGGGAGTGAGTCGTACCCTAGGATGGCACAGGTTCTACCCCCACCCAGGATTGCGGGCCCTACATCCATCAGGGTCTCCGCCAGCAGCTATGTTATTGGCTCCAACCCCCACTTCTGTTCCTCCGCCGCCTCCTCCTCCACTTCCACTTCCAACAGCAGTCAGCCATCAGTCGCTAGATGGAAGCAGTGTAGCACTGCTGTGTGTAAGCATCAACAGGCTGTGCTGAAGCTGGTCTACTTAGGGGACAAACAGCACACTGCCGCAGAGCTGTGACAGGCTATAAGGGACCAGACCGAGCTGTGGCT
This sequence comes from Bufotes viridis, assembly GCA_033119425.1. Taxonomy (NCBI): domain Eukaryota; kingdom Metazoa; phylum Chordata; class Amphibia; order Anura; family Bufonidae; genus Bufotes; species Bufotes viridis. The sequence continues at coordinate 111,921,639 of CM065593.1, read as the reverse complement.
CTCGCCATTCAACCTATAACCAAGCATGGTTGTGTCTCACAATGGCAATAACTTGGTTGCAGCTTTGGAGCTCAGCCAACTGTAGCATCCCCAAGTCAGGGCAATGTGTGGAACTAACCTGGGGAATGCCAGTGATGGAGAGGCCGGCACGCTGTTCCTCTGGGGCACTCTCTGGGTTCTGAAGGGACACAGCCGGGTGCAATGTGAGGTGCCCTTGGTGTTGTAGTTTAACGTGCCTATGGCTAAGTCCCTGATGTTTCGTGACGCCAGTGCCAATAAACGGTGGCACACCGTATTTATAGTAGGAATAATAGAGGTGCAGACTTGTAGCTTGAAAACAGAATTCCAACTTTACTGAAAACAGTGGAAATACAGCAGGCAACCTCTTACAACAGTTCTTGTTGCAGACAATAGACTTTTATACAGTCGCAGTTACAGCAGGCTTACATCCAGCAAGGTAAAGTAGAGGGTAAAATAACAGGACTTTGAAATGCAGGAGAACCTTACTTTCTTCCTGACTTGTCCTGACTGGCAATTAATCTTCAAGGCCCCAATGCCCTACTTCTGGCTTATATCCTTGAATCTCCAGTAGACAGTGTACCTCCTCTTGACATTTCAGTACCTCTTGCTCTAGGGATTGCCTCTGCTTGACTTCTGCTGACTTGCTTAGGCCTGATACATGTGGCCTTCACAGACTCCAGGGTCTGCACTGCTTCCCAGGCCCAGGGCCTGGTGTAGACTTCACAGGCTCATGGCCTGGAGTAGACTGAACTGAGCTGAGCTCCATTCCTTCCCTGACTGGGCCTTATATAGACTAGGGCTACCTAGCTCCTTCTAGTGACTAGAGCTGGAATTACATCCCTAGCCGGCCTGCACATGGCACATTTCACAGTAACAGGGAATTAAATACCATAAATTGCATTACATTTTACAAATAGGACTTTTACCAGCCTCCCCATAAATGAGAGGAACGACAGCATCCAAGTGACCCTTCTGTAGTGACGGGTAGTACAACTCCCGTACACTACATACCCCGCTGCTTTAAGCTGAGTACGCCCTCGTACTCTAACAGGGTACCGCCCGGCTGGAATTTTCACCTGAAAGAGACAAGAAAAACATGCAGGCATACATACATATCAGTAATCAATTCCATCTGCATTGACAATTATTATCAGGTCCAGCTGGTAACGGAGAAGTGCGGTGACAAGGGGCGTCGCTCTCTTTCTTCAGGATAAAGAGTGGAACTGGGGCGCTGACCTGGCACAGCGGATGTTAGGGAATACCAGGATAGTCCATGACAATGAAGGAGTCCATAATAAAAGCAACATCTCAGAGGCTCGCACATAGGGAGTCCATATCTGGGCACAAACTTAAAAGGATAATGCTCACACAGAGGTTTCCTGTCGGGAAACACTTCCAGTACAGTCATAGTTTTCAAAACGTACTGGTAAGCGCCCCCTTGTAGACCGGGTAGACCTCCTTAGAGCCAAGGTCTCCTCTTGTCCGGGCACAGGGGAACAAGAAGGATCCACGTCAGTGGGACCCCTTTCAGTAGCACCCTGAGCGGGGCCTGCTACGATTGCAGGTTCAGCAGGTGCCGGGGCAGGCACCCCAAAGTTTAACCAGGGTGTAAGGAACCAGTGGAGCGGCTCAGGATCATTCAGCAAATCCGCTATGGCCTGCATAGGTTCAGCAGGCCGAGCAATGGAATCTGACTCAGAAGACTCGGATCCGGAATCTCCAACGACAGCTTCCTTGTCACTGCAGAGTTTTAGGCGGTTTCTGTGAACAATTTGGGGACCCTTACCCTCTCTGGTGACCTCATAGGTATGAGTTTCAGCATTAGGGATGGCAGACACAAGATAGGGAGTCCTCTCCCATTTACTGTCCAGTTTACTGGTGCGGTGATTGTTCTTTAACCACACTGTATCCCCCACAGCCAAGGGCTCTGCATGGGCCGCCAAATCATAGTCTTTTTGTTGTCGCTCCCGGGCACCTTCCATGCGCTCCTGGACAATTTCTTTGGCATTAAGCAGGCGCCTTTGATGTTCCGTTACCCAGTCAGTTTTAGGCAGGGGATTAATGTCATCCAGCACTTGCACATCCAGGGAATGATCTGCAGGCAATTTACCCTGACGCCCAAACAACAAGTAGAAAGGAGTGTATCCAGTAGAACAATGGATAGTATTATTGTACGTATACATGAGCTGTGGTAACAGGTTAGGCCAGTCTCCTCTGGTCTCAGGAGGCACGGCTCTCAACATTTCAATCAGGGTCTGATTCATCTTTTCACAGAGTCCATTACCTTGTGGATGATAGGCCGTGGTCCGGACCTTTTGGCAATTGTGTAGTCGGCACAGCTCTTGGAACAGATGAGACTCAAACGCAGACCCCTGGTCGGTGAGGATCTTTTCTGGGCAGCCGTAAGGCAGGAGGAAGTGTTTCCAGAACAATTCAGCGGTCGTCTTGGCTGTCAGGTCCTTCACAGGCACTGCTACGGCAAACTTAGTGAAATGGTCAATAATAGTCATAGCATAGGTATACCCTGAGTGACTGGGCTCTAACTTTACGTGATCAATAGCAACCAGTTCAAGAGGGGCGGTACTTACAATAGGATGCAGCGGTGCTCTCTGATCATGATGTTCACCTCTCTTTAGGGCACAGGCTGTACATTCCCGACACCACTTCTCAATGTCCTCTCTGACTCCAACCCAGTAGAACCGCCTACGGACAGTGGCCTCAGTCTTTTGAACCCCAAAATGTCCAGACCTGTCATGATACATTTCTAAAACCATACCTGCATCACGACGTGGGATGAGGATCTGGTGCACTCTGTCATTTGACACTGGATCCAGGCTTCGTCGCAGCAACAGGCCTGTTTGAAGGAAAAGTTGTTGACGTTGCCTCCACAATTTGATGAGTTCTGGGTCTGCGGTCTTTCGCCGAATTCTTTCAGGGGTTCTGCCACAGATGAAGAAGTCCAGCAGTTCACCGAGAACTCTACTCTCTGATTGCAACTTAATCCACTTTTCCTCTCTGGATGCAGGCTTATCAAAGGATGGAGGGTCAGAGGTTCCACTGTTGGCAGCTTGAGCTTGGTCCTGTTGAGCAAACCGGTTATAAAATGCTGGCATCTCTACATCTTCCCAGGCATCCCGTCCAGAAGGCATCCCTTCCCAGGCATCCCGTCCTTCCCAGGCATTCCCAGGCCAGAAACTCCAATTTGAAAGAGCTGTAGTTCTGATCATTCTTTTCAGCTCCCTTTAAGGACCGGCTGGCGTAAGCTATCACTTTCTCTTTTCCCTCTTGCACTTGAGCCAGCACCGCTCCCAGGCCTTTCTTACTGGCATCTGTGTAAAGGTGAAATGGCTTACTGTAATCTGGGTACCCCAGCACAGGAGGTTCAGTCAGCTTTCTCTTTAACAACTGAAATGCAATCTCCCTCTCTTCATTCCATTCAAAGGGGACAGGAGTCTTTGGGCTCTTTTTTGGTTGTCCCCTCAGGAGTTCCTGGATTGGATCCGCTATTTGAGCGAAGTGGGGGATAAAGCGCCGGTAGTAGCCAGCGAAGCTAAGGAAACTCCTTACTTCCTTCACTGTAGTGGGGACCGGCCAATTTCGGACAGCAGCCAACTTATCAGGATCAGGCTGGACCCCCTCTGCGCTTACAACATGTCCCAGGTATTTTACAGCAGGTTTCAGCAGGTGACATTTGGACGGTTTAATCTTGAGGCCATATTTAATAAGGATTTCAAACACCTCAGCTAAATGTTTTAAATGGTCCGCATACGTTTTAGAATAGATGATAACGTCATCCAGGTACAACAGCACCGTCTCAAAGTTCTTATGGCCTAAGCACCGCTCCATTAATCTTTGAAAGGTCCCGGGGCATTACACAGTCCAAATGGCATGCAATTAAATTCAAACAGGCCCATAGGGGTGGTGAAAGCAGTCTTTTCCCTATCCTCAGGGGCCATGGGCACTTGCCAATATCCGCTGGTTAAATCTAAGGTGGAGAAATAGGCGGAGGAGCCTAGAGCAGTTAGAGACTCCTCAATACGTGGCAATGGATAAGCATCTTTGTGAGTGATCTGATTTATCTTTCTATAGTCTACACAAAACCGGATGCCACCATCTTTCTTTTTACTAAAACCAGGGGGCAGCCCAGGGACTACGACTGTCCCGGATTACGTTTGAGTCTTTCATTTCTTGGATCATCTCTTTAACAGTTTGGTATGAAGTTGGTGGTATGGGTCTATACCTCTCTTTAATGGGAGGATGAGAGCCAGTGGGTATGGTGTGTTGGATGACACTGACCTCTCCATAGTCCGTTGCATGCTTACTGAAGGCTTGATGGTGTTGCTTTACTAGGTTCAGGAGTCCCTCTAGTTGATGTTGCGGGGTAGCTTCGTCCCCGACATGGAGTTCCTTCCACCAGGGCACTGGAGAGTCGTCCGCAGGAAGAGGTCCTCGAGTGGCAGCTGGTGGCTTCTCGGTGACAGGCAGGCGGATGACATCCTGGAAGGATACCTGGGAAAGCTGGGCAACAGGACAGTGCTTAGTAAGCACAGCAGGATGATCGCTGAGGTTAATCAGACGGACAGGTACTTTACCTTGGGAGACGGTCGCCAGGCACTTGGCAGCTCTCACATATGGGTAGTTCTCCATCTGGACAGGTTCCACCAGGGCCGGATAGTCTTGGCCCTGGACTCCCAGGACAGCACGGCACCACAGGAGGGTTTGGGAGTTTGGAGGTAGAGTCACTGGCCTATTATCACGGATCCTGGCGGTGCAGATCTCTCCTTTTTCATTTGCAAACCTCTGCTGAGCACACAATACGCTGATAGTCTTTTGGAGGACCTTCTTGGAAGCAGAGGAAGCTGCAGGCAGGGACTGATGGAGAGCTTCAAGTACCTCAGGGTAGCAATTTTTGAAAACATTAGTCCCAACAATCACAGGGTGACCCCTTTATCCCCGGTTTGTACCACGATCACTCCTTGCTGTGGTAAAGTGGCTTCTCCCACCTGGAGAGTGGGTTCCCAGTATCCATGGACTTTTATGGGCTTACCATTGCTTGCAATTATCTCCAGCCAGGACTCAGGTGGCTGGGTAAGCAGGCTGGAACTCCAGAACTGATTAAAGGTGGACTGCTGAATAGTGGTGACTTGAGATCCAGTGTCCAACAACGCTTCAAAAGGCACTCCATTGATCCGGACGTTTATTTTGGGACGGGACCCCACATAACGGGCATCCAGTTTGGATCCCTTGGACCTGTTGTTCTACCTCCCGAGGGCGGTCCTCAGCCTCGAGGGTGACCCGCTTAACTGCCAGCAAGTAGATTCAGTATGACCCAACTTCTTGCAGTAGTTACAGGAAGGCCGCTTGCGGTTCCTAAACCGGTCACTTGAACGTCTTCCAGGATCTCTGGGATAAACTTCTTGATACGCAGGGGGCCAGGCTTTGAGGTAGAAGGAGTTCATCTTCCAGCATTAAGGGTTTCTCCCACTCTTCCAGTTTCCTGCAGACTTTTTCCAGGCTCTTAGTGAGGTAATTGACCTGTTCCATCAGAGCAGCTACTGTATCAGGAACTGGAGTCTGGGCGGCTTGGCTGGCCCCTGGCAGGCTGGCATCCGTCAGCTTAGGATTACGGACAGAAGGCTCGGGATGGGCCACTGGTTCCGTTGGCAGATGTTGTCCCAGAATACTAATGGCCAGTTCTTTAAAGTCCAGGAAAATACTGCTAGGGTGCTGAGCCGACAACATTTTCAATTGAGTTTTTAAAGATTCGCTATTCACACCCGCAATAAATTGTTCTCTCAGAGTTTGATCCTGGGTGTCAACCTCTCTAGGGTCTATATGAATGACGGCCCTCCAGGCCTCTTGGAGGGATAAAGCAAAATCACGGAGTGACTCACCAGGCTTTTGTTTCTTACTGAAGAAGCGCATCTTTATTTCAGACACCGTCCTGACTTCAAAGGTAGTGCTGAGGCGGTCAAAGATCTGCTCTATGGTACTCCTCTCAGAACTGGGCCAGGACATGACCTCACGACGGGCCGCTCCTTCCAACTGGGCTAACAGAATCTCCATTTGCTGCTCCGGGTTGATAGGATAGAGCCGGAACAGAGCCAGGATTTTGTCTTGGAAGTCTTTAAATTATGAGCCTCCCGGCATAACGGGGAAACCATGGGGCCCCAAAGTAGTATGGCATCGTCAGCGGCATCATGTTGGCAGGCGCAATACCGTTGGTGGCCACTGGCTCCCTGGGGGCAGGCTGCTCTGCTACTTCTGAGTCCGACATGATGCAGATTAATTGGTTGTGCGGTCCCTTTAAGAGGTAGCGACAGGTCCGATGTCGCTGGCGGGGTTACTGGCCGGTGAGTGCAATCGGTGGAAAGAGTCCGATATCCCCTTTTTGGGCCTCACTAACCAGGTGACCCCTCTCCGGTATGGAATTATTTCACCCAGGAGTTTGTACTTACTCCGGTGCAGGCGGTCCAAATCTCGCGAGATCCGGAAGGACGTCTTCGGGAATCCCTTGCGCAGCGTCCCTTCCCGCGAGGACGTCGGGCCGGAGGGGCGGAGCTCGGACTTGCTCCGACGGGGAACAGCGTCTGCGTTCTTCCAAGTCCAAGGTAGGTGGAGTCCAGCTTGGGAAATTTGAATAGGGTGGTGACGCTGCAGAGTTTGGCGCTAAGTTTTCCCGCCAGCAATGAGTGGTGATGGCGCAGTAGATAAGTCCACAGTTCAGGCGGCCATCTTGGGCGCCATGATGCATCAATTCAGTGACAGCAAGCAGGATGATAAAAAGTCCACAAAAACACACTTTGAAGTGGCGATTTTCTTCCTCTTGATAGCGCAACACTGCACAGCGCTTTTTAGAGGTTTTTGGGACACTTTTCTGTACGTTTTAAGTCCGCAAAGTTTACTTCAAATAAACAGGCGTTTTGTCACTTGGCAAACTGGTTAAGGCACAAAGTTCACGTTTTTGTTCACAGTCCGTAAAACGTGCGAATCCTGTTCGTGACGCCAAAATGTAGCATCCCCAAGTCAGGGCAATGTGTGGAACTAACCTGGGGAATGCCAGTGATGGAGAGGCCGGCACGCTGTTCCTCTGGGGCACTCTCTGGGTTCTGAAGGGACACAGCCGGGTGCAATGTGAGGTGTCCTTGGTGTTGTAGTTTAACGTGCCTATGGCTAAGTCCCTGATGTTTCGTGACGCCAGTGCCAATAAACGGTGGCACACCGTATTTATAGTAGGAATAATAGAGGTGCAGACTTGTAGCTTGAAAACAGAATTCCAACTTTACTGAAAACAGTGGAAATACAGCAGGCAACCTCTTACAACAGTTCTTGTTGCAGACAATAGACTTTTATACAGTCGCAGTTACAGCAGGCTTACATCCAGCAAGGTAAAGTAGAGGGTAAAAAATCAGGACTTTGAAATGCAGGAGAACCTTACTTTCTTCCTGACTTGTCCTGACTGGCAATTAATCTTCAAGGCCCCAATGCCCTACTTCTGGCTTATATCCTTGAATCTCCAGTAGACAGTGTACCTCCTCTTGACATTTCAGTACCTCTTGCTCTAGGGATTGCCTCTGCTTGACTTCTGCTGACTTGCTTAGGCCTGAGACATGTGGCCTTCACAGACTCCAGGGTCTGCACTGCTTCCCAGGCCCAGGGTCTGGTGTAGACTTCACAGGCTCATGGCCTGGAGTAGACTGAACTGAGCTGAGCTCCATTCCTTCCCTGACTGGGCCTTATATAGACTAGGGCTACCTAGCTCCCTCTAGTGACTAGAGCTGGAATTACATCCCTAGCCGGCCTGCACATGGCACATTTCACAGTAACAGGGAATTAAATACCATAAATTGCATTACATTTTACAAATCGGACTTTTACCAGCCTCCCCATAAATGAGAGGAACGACAGCATCCAAGTGACCCTTCTGTAGTGACGGGTAGTACAACTCCCGTACACTACACACCTGACACACATCCAATGCCTAGCCCACGTCCTAAACTTAATGGTTCAGCGGTTTATAAAAACTTACCCCAATTTGGCAGAGCTACTATTGAAGATGTGCTGCATGTGTGCCCATTTCCGCAAGTTGTCCATAGCTTCAACCTGTCTGTCAATGCTGCAGCAGTGCTTGCGACTTCCAGATCACCGACTGTTGTGCAATGTGAGCATGTGCTGGAACTCTAAGTTCTACATGTTGGCCAGGCTTTGTGAGCAGCAGAGGGCAGCTGTGGAATACCAGCTGCAACATAGCGGTCGCCTTTCCAGTCAAATGCCACTATTCACAAGTGAGGAGTGGTCATTGATGCCAGACCTATGTGAGGTTTTAAAAAACTTTGATGACTCTCGCGTTATATGCATTTTAGATAACACAGATTACTGGGTGTTCACCCTTCTCGACGCCCGCTACAAAGAGAACTTCTCGTGTCTCATTCCTGTGGTGGAGAGGACGACTAAAACAGTGCAATACCAGAAGATACTTGAGAGATTGCTCCAAAATTTTCCATCTGACAACAAGGCCGGCAGAGTCCGTACTTCCTTAGGCAACCGAGGAAGGGAGACAAGGGGAACATACAGCAGTTCCAACAAAGGCAGGGTAACACTCTCCAAGTCATGGGACACTTTCATGACACTCCGCCAGCAACCTCACCCTGAAGCGCGGCTTAGTGGCACAAGGAGGGAAACATTTTTCAAGATGGTGAAGGAATACATTGCAGATTGTATCAGCGTCCTAAATGATCCCTCAGTGCCTTACAACTACTAGACATGTGGCACAAACCAAGCTGGACATGTGGCACAAATTTGCGCTCTACACCTTGGAAGTGCTGGCCTGCCCTGCTGCCAGTGTTTTGTCTGAGCGTGTATTTAATGATGCTGGTGGTATTATAACTGATAAGCCTATCCGCTTGTCCACTGACAATACTGACAGGTTGACTCAGCTATAAATGAACAAGGCCTCGATTGCCCCTGCCTTCTCACCTCCACCAGAGGAGAGCTGAGTTAATGATGAACATAAAGGCAATTTCAATGTATTGTTTATAATGTACTCAGTCTACTGTAGTGTATTCCATTGACCTTTTCCACCACAAAAACGTGTATATGGTTGATTCTTGTTTTCTCCTCCTCCTCCTTCTCATCCATAATGTATATATTCCCTCCACTACAATTTTTAAAGAGGGTCAGCTCACAAGCAGACCCTCAAGCATAATGTTTTAGAGGGTCAGCTCCCCAGCAGGACCTCAACCATAATGTTTTACAGGGTCAGCTCACCAGCAGGCCCTCAACCATAATGTTTTACAGGGTCAGCTCACCAGCAGGCCCTCAACCATAATGTTTTACAGGGTCAGCTCACCAGCAGGCCCTCAACCATAATGTTTTAGAGTGTCAGCTCACCAGCAGGCCCTTAACCATAATGTTTTAGAGGGTCAGCTAACCAGCAACCCCTCACCCGTAATGTTTTAGAGCGTCAGCTCAGCAGCAGGCCCTCACCCCTAATGTTTTAGAGGGTCAGCTGAGCAGCAGGCCCTCAACCATAATGTTTTAGAGGGTCAGCTCACCAGCAGGCCCTCAACTATAATGTTTTACAGGATAAGCTCACTAGCAGCCCCTCGTCCCTAATGTTTTAGAGGTTCAGCTCAGCAGCAGGCCCTCAACCATAATGTTTTAGAGGGTCAGCTCACCAGCAGGCCCTCAACGATAATGTTTTAGAGGGTCAGCTCACCAGCAGGCCTCGACCATAGTGTTATAGTGGGTCAGTTCACCAGCAGGCCCTCAACCATAATGTTTTAGTGGGTCAGCTCACCAGCAGCCCCTCGCCCGTAATGTTTTAGAGCGTCAGCTCACCAGCAGCCCCTAATGTTTTAGGAGGTCAGCTGAGCAGCAGGCCCTCAACCATAATATTTTACAGGGTCAGCTCACCAGCAGCCCCTCGCCCCTAATGTTTTAGAAGGTCAGCTCAGCAGCAGGCCCTCAACCATAATTTTTTGAGGGTAACCAGCAGGCCACCAATCATAATTTTTCAAGGGTGTGTATGATGCCCTCCTTTGTGTGTAATAAAGGGTGCATTGTAGTGCCGGTACCTTGTAATTTTTGGCAGCCCTTTCACTTAGTGCATAGGCTTTATGAGTGTAGGAGTCCCACTACCTGAACAATTGTACCACAATGTGAACTGGGCCTTCCTTTATGTGACATAAAATGTTTCGGAGTGCTTCTTGCTTGCAATTTTTGGCAGCACTTGTACTTTATATACATTTGAATATACAGGAAAGAATGTTTACTAACATATTTTGTCAGTCTGTAAAAGTGGCATACTGCTCGGACAACATGGTTCCCAGCAGCGACCTGGGAGTCCAAAATGCATCCAGACATCGTCCCCATGCTGTTCCCGGTCCTTTTCGTGGTGTTTCTGTCATTTTCAGACCTTTTCCAATGGACCAGGCACCCTTCCCTCTTCAGAGCAGTGGGTGCCTGGTTGTCTCCCATCGACTTCCATTATACTTGTGTGCTCGGCCAAGCACATGAATACCCGAATACTTTGGTGCTTGCTACTCTTTAATTAGAACATACAACTGTACCGCTTAACGGGAAATATATATTTTTTTTGCCACTAATACACATCACAAAAGGCTTTATAACATATAACTGCACAGCTGAACGGCAAATATATATTTTTTTTGCCACTAATACACATCACAAAAGGCTTTATAACATATAACTGTGTTCTGGTCCTGATACAAGGGTCAGGCTGAGTTGATGTACTGCTCCGAATGGGTATCAGATATTAGGCGTACGCCGAGAAATCAGCACACAGACTATCACAGGGAAGTCAATGCAATGTTCTGGTTTATTACGTGTGATACATGGGTTAATAAGAGGTAAAAAGAGGAACTAAGTCTAGGTTATCTCATTTGTCACATGTTAGTGTTCTAACGGTCTCAGACCACATTAGAATAGCTGAATCATTATGATTAGTAAGGTGTGTTAGCGTCAGGGGCCATTTTGTCATAACTAACTGTTAGTCATTAGTAATTAATACAAGCAAGTATACACTTATATATATGATTCCACACAACTGCACTGCTGAACGGCAAATATATTTTTCTTTTGCCACTAATACTCGCCACAAAAGGCTTTAGAACATATAACTGCACTGCTGAACGGCAAATATATTTTTCTTTTGCCACTAATACACGACACAAAGTGCTGTACTTTTCTCACTTCACCACACGACGGCTAATAAGCCCTTTGTTCCCGACTAATACAAGCCAAAAATGCTTTAGAACATATAACTGCACTGCATAAGGGCAAATAAGACATAGAAATATTTCCTTGTAATAAACCCTGTTAATGTCACGGTTAAAGTCGCGACTGTGTTGCCAGCGGCAACATGTCGTCTGCACGGTGGGGCTGCTATCCGCCTCACGTGCGGTTGCCGTTGGCAACGTGTCACCCTCTTTGCGGTCGTGGCTTTTGACCTGCTGCCTCACATGCGCTTGTCATTGGCAATGTGTTGTTGCGTATTTCATGTGGGGGCAGGGCCACGGCAGCTCAGAGTTGGTGTGGTGACACAAAGCCACACATGCTGTTGCTGGTGGCAACATGTCGTTTAGCATGTGTGTGCTCACCTTGTTTGTGAGCACTTTCCTTGGGTGTGGTTTACACAGGGTTAATGTCTGTGTGCTGGGTGTGTCCTCTGGCCTCCTTAAGTGTCTGTGTTTGGAGCCTGAGTTCAGTTTGTTTGTCTCCAGCCATGGTGTGAGCATGTGCTGGAGGTGGTTGCTTGCACCCATGTTATGTCTGTGTGAGTCACCCTTATTTGTTATATTGTTTACACTGTTTGATTGTATTCCCTTCCTGTGTGCTTCTGCTTACCCTTCCCCTCACTTGGTTATGTATTTGTTGTGGGTTTGTATGTTGTAGTATGTTGGTTTGTGTGCTCCGGAAGGGGCTTGCTTACCCGGAGGGGTATAGCATATACCGGATGGTGTGCTGCCCGGCCAGGTCTCCCCCCAGGCATCTGATGTCTGCTTGGGGGTCCGGGAGGTCCTGGCGCAGCTTCTCTATCTTCAGCACGGCAGGTAAGTGTGGGTTTCTTGTACATGTTTCCTATGTTACTTGCCTGCCATGCGGGCACACACTGTTCGGGTCCCGGCTGCTGTGGGGGCCTCTGGAGACTCCTGCTCATCCGCGGTCTAGAGTGAGCAGGTAGTCTCTGCCCTGTTTTTATCTGAGGGCGAGACAGGGCGTTCAGGGCCATAGGTACGTGAGTATGAGCCGTCCCACCTTCAGGGTCCGCTCATACAGCCAGGAGACCAGGGCAAGTTTTAGGGACGTGTCAGGAGGTCATCTGCTCCTTTGTCCCTGCTTTTAGGCCCAGCGGCCGTGGAAAGTGCTCGGCGGGGAGTTTCCCCCACTTCCCGCCGTGACAGTTAATGGCTGTATCAAACAAAACTTGCACCCCAATGACAAGAACGATATGCTGGAATTACAGAGCTGTATAATTGCAATTTTGGTCCCCAGTCAGTGCAGCAAGGTGTAATTGGATTTTTCCTATTACCCAGGCTGTAACCTCCCCTACTGACCCTGTTTAACATAAATCCTGTGGAATGATTCCTCCCTATCCTTTCCCTACACCTTAAATAATCTTTCTCTGCACTTGTAAATCATTTTTTAGCACAATGTAGTTTCTTCTAGCACTGTCCCTAGCGCCTGCTGACATCTCTCCCTGCACTAAGTACACTGGAAAATGGCAAAATCCAAGATGGTTGAGGCTATTTATAGGTCTGTGAAATCACAGGGCTGGCTGGCTGCTGATTGGCTGCATGCATTAAATTATTATGGGTGATCCCACGTTCCCAGAGTTCCTTGCTCCATGTCCTCACATTAGGAAAAAATGTGATTCATTACCATGAAGTGCGAGAAAATTCGGATTCGGTGCGAATCGAATTTTTCCTGAAATTCGGATCGAATTCTACTTCGTTTGCTTAGATTTGCTCTTCTCTACTTATAACAGTAATATTAAAAATCATAAATTAATGGAATCATACCGCCCTATTAACTTGATAAATGCAGATAATAAGTTACTAGCGAAGGTATTGGCGACTAGACTAAGAGGGGGAATATCAACAATTATCAAATCAGTTCCATGATCGGGAAATCTACATCGGATAATATTAGGAGATGTTTTTTTAATATGCAAGTGGAACCAATAAATTGTGGTCTGCGACTAATTGTCTTAATTGACGCATATAAAGCATTTGATGCAATGGAATAGAATAAAACTGCTTGTATTCCTTTGGACCAAATAGTTAATTTTACTCCCGGACTCTTGGAGATTAATTAGGTGGGCGAATATGTTAAGTATTTGGGGGTACAAGTATTGCGGTGTCCGCAGGATTATACAAAACTAAATATAACTAAATAACACTGATAACGGCGTCATCGCCACTGGCCATGTTGGTGGAGTACTCAAAACAGCGCAACAGGGCACACAGGTCTCGCATGGAGGCACAGTCATTGGTAGTGAAGTGGTGCTGTTCCGCAGTGCGACTGACCTGTGCGTGCTGCAGCTAAAACTTCACTATGGCCTGCTGCTGCTCACACAGTCTCTCCAGCATGTGCAAGGTGGAGTTCCACCTGGTGGGCACGTTGCATATGAGGCGGTGAGCGGGAAGGCCGAAGTTACGCTGTAGCAACGACAGGCGAGCAGAGGCAGGATGTGAACGCCGGAAGCGTGCACAGATGGCCCGCACTTCATGCAGCAGCTCTGACATGTCGGGGTAGTTGTGAATGAAGTTCTGCACCACCAAATTCAGCACATGCGCCAGGCAAGGGATGTGCGTCAAACTGGCTAGTCCCAGAGCTGCGAGGAGATTTCGCCCATTATCGCACACCGCCAGGCCGGGCTTGAGGCCCACCGGCAGCAACCACTCGTCGGTCTGTTGTTCAATACCCCGCCACAACTCCTGCGCGGTTTGGGGCCTGTCCCCCAAACATATGAGTTTCAGAACGGCATGCTGACGTTTACCCCAGGCTGTGCTGAAGTTGGTGGTAAAGGTGTGTGGCTGACTGGATGAGCAGGTGGAAAAAGAGGAGGAGGAAGCCGAGTTGGAGGAGGAGGCTACCGGAGGAAAAGAATGATGCCCTGCGATCATTGGCGGCAGAAGAACGTGTGCCAAAGAACTCTCCGACTGGGACCCAGCTGCTACTACATTTACCCAGTGTGCAGTTAGGGAGATATAGCGTCCCTGGCCATGCTTACTGGTCAACGTATCTGTGGTTAGGTGGACCTTGCCACAAGTGGCGTTGCGCAGTGCACACTTGATTTTATCGGATACTTGGTTGTGCAGGGAAGGCACGGCTATCTTGGAGAAGTAGTGGCGGCTGGGAACAACATACTGTGGGACAGCCATCGCCATAAGCTGTTTGAAGCTGTCTGTGTCCACCAGCCTGAATGACAGCATTTTTAAAGGCCAGTAGTTTAGAAATGCTGGCATTCAGGCCCAAGGCTCGAGCGTGGGTAGGTGGGAATTTACGCTTTCTCTCCAAGGTTTGTGAGATGGAGAGCTGAACGCTGCCATGTGAGATGGTGGAGATGCTTGGTGACGGAGGTGGTGCTGTTGGTGGCACATCCTCTGTTTGGTGGGTGGCAGATACCACCATTCCTCCTGAGGCAGCAGCACAAGAGGGAGCAGGGGGAGCCTGATTGAGTTCCTGGTTTTTAAGGTGTTTACTCCACTGCAGTTCATGCTTTGCATGTAGATGCCTGGTCATGCAGGTTGTGCTAAGGTTCAGAACGTTAATGCCTCGCTTCAGGCTCTGATGGCACAGCGTGCAAACCACTCGGGTCTTGTCGTCAGCACATTGTTTGTAGAAGTGCCATGCCAGGGAACTCCTTGAAGCTGCCTTTGGGGTGCTCGGTCCCTGGTGGCGGTGGCCAGTAGCAGGGTGCTCTCTTGGCGGCGGCTGTTCTGCTTTTGCCCACTGTTCCCTCTTTTGCTACGCTGTTGGCTCGGTCTCACCACTGCCTCTTCCTCTGAACTATGAAAGTCAGTGGCACGACCTTCATTCCATGAGGTGTCTAGGACCTAATCGTCCCCTGCATTGTCTTCCACACAGTCTTCCTCCCTGACCTCCTGTTCGGTCTGCACATTGCAAAAAGACGCAGCAGTTGGCACCTGTGTTTCGTCATCATCAGAGGCATGCGGACTCCAATGAGGTAGTATTCCCATGTCCTCATTATCAGGAAACATAAGTGGTTGTACATCAGTGCATTCTATGCCTTCCACCACTGGGGAAGGGCTAGGTGGATTCCCTTGGGAAACCCTGCCAGCAGAGTCTTCAAACAGCATAAGAGACTGCTGCATAACTTGAGGCTCAGACAGTTTCCCTGAAATGCATGGTGGTGATGTGACAGACTGATGGGCTTGGTTTTCAGACGCCACCTGTGTGCTTTCTGCAGAAGACTGGGTGGGAGATAATGTTGTGAACGTGCTGGATCCACTGTCGGCCACCCAATTGACTAGCGTCTGTAATTGCTCAGGCCTTACCATCCTTAGAACGGCATTGGGCCCCACCAAATATCGCTGTAAATTCTGGCGGGTACTGGAACCTGAGGTAGTTGGTTCACTAGTACATGTGGCTGTGGCAGAACGGCCACGTCCTCTCCCAGCACCAGAGTGTCCACTAACAACACCACGACCATGTCCGCGTCCGCGTCCCTTAGGCCCCTTTCACACGAGCGAGTTTTCCGCGCGGGTGCAATGCGTGAGGAGGACGCATTGCACCCACACTGAATCCTGACCCATTCAGTTCTATGGGGCTGTGCACATGAGCGGTGATTTTCACGCATCACTTTTGCGTCGCGTGAAAATCGCAGCCACAGGTCCTCAAGCATCCAAACTATCAAGAGAGAAGACGTTCTGGGGCTCTGCGCGTACAATGGGAGAAGGTAAGTTAACTCTTTATTATTTTTAACCCTTTAAAGCCCGGGGAACATTGCATTCTGTAATTAGAATGCGATTATTTTCCCTTATAACTATGTTATAAAGGAAAATAATTACACATACAGAATACTCATCCCGAAACCAGACTTCAGTGATGAAGTCTGACTTCGGGTCTGGGTACCAAGCATGCGGATTTTTTCACGCGCGTGCTCAACGCACTACAAACGTTAGCACACGCGCGGAAAAATCGCGGCGATTCCCGCAACGCACCCGCATCTTATCCGGGCGTCAAACATGACGCCCGTGTGCAAGAGGCCTTACTAGATGTTTTCCTCATTGTTACCATTCACCACAATAGGAAAAAAATTATTTGGCCAATGTATTGAATTCAAATTCAGGCCTTTTTTTACAGGCACCTAACACTATCTGGCTATCTATCTATGTACCGTATTACACTAATCCAGGCAGAGCAGTAACCACAGATTTAGGGGAATATCATTTGTAGACCTAGTATTTAGGCCCTGGATAAAAGGTATCCTTTTACGGACAGATATACACTTTGAGATTCCCAGTTGTGAAAAAATATATAGGATTATGCTTTCAACATTTGTATTTTAACACTTTGTGTAATATACCCTTCAACTAAAAGAATTACACTTAGAGATGCAAAGCAGTGTAGTGTGCAAATGTAGAGGATTATGCTGTATTTTAACACTTACTGTAATATACCTTTTAACAGAAAGAAATACACTTGGAGACGCACGCTGAGTGTAATATACCCTTTTACAGACTGATTTACACTGTGCCTGCAACAGCTGGAACACCAGATTTTGGGTATTGCTGTTTTGGCAATTGAATTTCACCCCAGAAAATATTATATCCTTTGACGGACACTATGAAACTTGTCCAGTCACAGCTGGAACACCAGATTTACGGTATTTCTTTTTTTGCAACTGAATTTGACCGCAGTAAATAATATATACTATGACGGACACTATGAAACTTGTCCAGTCACAGCTGGAACACCAGATTTACGGTATTGCTATTTTGGCAATTTAATTTCACCCCAGAACAAAATATATCCTTTGCCGGAGACTAATAAACTTGTCCAGTCACAGCTGGAAAACCAGATTTATGTTATAACTATTTTTGCAACTGAATTTCACCAAAGAAAATAATATATCCTTTGCCGGACATTATGAAACTTGTCCAGTCACACCTGGAACACCAGATTTACTGTATTTCTATTTTGGCAACTGAATTTCACCTCAGAAAATAATAAATCATTTGACGAACACTATTAAACTTGGCCAGCCACTGCTGGGACACCAGATTTACGGTATTGCTATTTTGGCAATTGAATTTCACCCCATAGCAAAATATATAATTTGCTGGACACTATTAAACTTTTCCAGGCACAGCTGGAACACCAGATTTAGGGTATTTCTATTTTTGCAACTGAATTTCACCGCAGAAAATAATAAATCCTTTGACGGACACTATTAACCTTGGCCAGACACTGCTGGGACACCAGATTTACGGCATTGCTATTTTGGCAATTGAATTTCCCCCCAGAAAAAATATATCCTTTGCCGGACACTATGAAACTTGTCCAGTCACAGCTGGAACACCAGATTTACAGTATTTCTATTTCGGCAACTGAGTTTCACTGCAGAAAATAATAAATCCTTTGACAGACACTATGAAACTTGTCCAGTCACAGCTGGAACACCAGATTTACGGTATTTATATTTTTGCAACTGAATTTCACCGCAGAAAATAATATATCCTATGACGGACACTATGAAACTAGTCCAGTCACAGCTGGAACACCAGATTTACTGGTATTTCTATTTTGGCAACTGAATTTCACCACAGAAAATAATAAATCCTTTGACTGACACTATGAAACTTGGCCAGTCACTGCTGGGACACCATATTTACGGTATTGCTATCTTGGCAATTGAATTTAACCGCAGAACAATAATGTATCCTATGACGGACATTATTAAACTTGTCCAGTCACAGCTGGAACACCAGATTTACGGTATTGCTATTTTGGTAACTGAATTTCACCACAGAACAATATTATATCCTATGACGGCCACTAATTAAACTTGGCCAGTCACAGCTGGAACACCATATTTATGGTATTTCTATTTTTGCAACTGAATTTCACCCAAGAAAATAATATATCCTTTGACGGACACTATGAAACTTGTCCAGTCACAGCTGGAACACCAGATTTACTGTATTTCTATTTTGGCAACTGAATTTCACCTCAGAAAATAATGAATCCTTTGACGAACACTATTAAACTTGGCCAGCCACTGCTGGGACACCAGATTTACGGTATTGCTATTTTGGCAATTGAATTTCACCCCATAGCAAAATATATAATTTGCTGGACACTATTAAACTTTTCCAGGCACAGCTGGAACACCAGATTTAGGGTATTTCTATTTTTGCAACTGAATTTCACCGCAGAAAATAATAAATCCTTTGACGGACACTATTAACCTTGGCCAGACACTGCTGGGACACCAGATTTACGGCATTGCTATTTTGGCAATTGAATTTCCCCCCAGAAAAAATATATCCTTTGCCGGACACTATGAAACTTGTCCAGTCACAGCTGGAACACCAGATTTACAGTATTTCTATTTCGGCAACTGAGTTTCACTGCAGAAAATAATAAATCCTTTGACAGACACTATGAAACTTGTCCAGTCACAGCTGGAACACCAGATTTACGGTATTTATATTTTTGCAACTGAATTTCACCGCAGAAAATAATATATCCTATGACGGACACTATGAAACTAGTCCAGTCACAGCTGGAACACCAGATTTACTGTATTTCTATTTTGGCAACTGAATTTCACCACAGAAAATAATAAATCCTTTGACTGACACTATTAAACTTGGCCAGCCATTGTTGGGACACCATATTTACGGTATTGCTATCTTGGCAATTGAATTTAACCCCAGAACAAAATGTATCCTTTACCGGACATTATTAAACTTGTCCCATCACAGCTGGAACACCAGATTTACGGTATTTCTATTTTTGTAACTGAATTTCACCACAGAAAATATTATATCCTATGACGGCCACAATTAAACTTGGCCAGTCACAGTTGGAACACCATATTTACGGTATTTCTATTTTTGCAACTGAATTTCACCCCAGAAAATAATATATCCTTTGACGGACACTATGAAACTTGTCCAGTCACAGCTGGAACACCAGATTTACTGTATTTCTATTTTGGCAACTGAATTTCACCTCAGAAAATAATGAATCCTTTGACGAACACTATTAAACTTGGCCAGCCACTGCTGGGACACCAGATTTACGGTATTGCTATTTTGGCAATTGAATTTCACCCCATAGCAAAATATATAATTTGCTGGACACTATTAAACTTTTCCAGGCACAGCTGGAACACCAGATTTAGGGTATTTCTATTTTTGCAACTGAATTTCACCGCAGAAAATAATAAATCCTTTGACGGACACTATTAAACTTGGCCAGACACTGCTGGGACACCAGATTTACGGCATTGCTATTTTGGCAATTGAATTTCCCCCCAGAAAAAATATATCCTTTGCCGGACACTATTAAACTTGTCCAGTCACAGCTGGAACACCAGATTTACGGTATTTGTATTTTTGCAACTGAATTTCACTGCAGAAAATAATATATCCTATGACGGACACTATGAAACTTGTCCAGTCACAGCTGGAACACCAGATTTACGGTATTGCTATTTTGGCAATTGAATTTCACCCCAGAACAAAATATATCCTTTGCCGGACACTATTAAACTTTGCCAGCCATTGCTGGGACACCAGATTTAGGGGATTGCTATTTTGGCAATTGAATTTCACCACAGAAAAAAATCTATCCTTTGCCAGACAGCAGACAGTATTTCACTAGGCTAGCCACAGATGGAACACCAGATTTAGGGAATTGCTATTTTGGCAATTGAATTTATCCCCTCAATAAAATATAGAAATTTCTATCCTGAGTTTCTAGGGGTGACAATGAGCACAGCCAAGCCCCTGATGTAGGATATAGCAAAAAAAAAACTAGTATTGATGGATTGATGGACTTCGTGGCAGCTTGTGCTGGTGCACCACAAGACACAAAATGGCCGCTGATCACCCCAGAGAAAAAAGTGACAGAAAAACGCTCTGTGCAGCATAAAAACCAGTGAGCAATTAACTAGCAGAAGTTGAATGATTCACAGCTGTAGATCAATCACTTCATTAGTTGTTTTTGCTGAGTTTTCCCTGCCTAATCTCACCCTCACAGTAGCTGCGTCCTATCCCTACACTAATCAGAGCAGAGTGACGTGCGGCGCTACGTGACTCCAGCTTAAATAGAGGCCGGGTCACATGCTGCACTTGGCCAATCACAGCCATGCCATTTGTAGGCATGGCTGTGATGGCTTCTTAGGGCAAGAAGTAAATTGCTAGCTGATTGGCTGATGTGCAGCCCTTCAGAAAGAGGCGCTGGGCTGGGCTGCGCTGGGGGTCATTGATGGCATAAAGGGGACACTTTGGGGCATTATTGCTGGCACATGGGGGACACTATGGGGCAATGGCTGGCACATGGGAGACACTATAGGGGCATTTCCGGCACATGGGGGACACTATGGGGGCATTTCTGGCACATGGGGGGACACTATGGGGGCATGGCTGGCACATGGGGGACACTATGGGGGCATGGCTGGCATATGGGAGACACTATGGGGGCATTGCTGGAACATGGGGGACACCATGGGGGCATCTACTGGCACATGGAGGACACTATGGGGGAATCTACTGGGGGCATTGCTGGCACATTATGGGGACACTATGGTGTTGGAGGGGAGAAGAATACTATGGGGGTATATTATATAGGTCCATTATGGGGGCACCAAGAAGGGCCATTTAATACTGGCAAATTCTGGGGGACACTATGGGGGAATCTTACACTGGCACATTATGGGGGCACTATGGGGAAGAGGAGAGAAGCACTATGTGGGCATTTACTAGGGGCATTATCTAGGGGTATTTTATACTTGCACACATTATGGGGACATTAGCTCAACTAGTGGCACTGAGGGAGTTTTTTTGCACTGGCACACAGAACGGGAGGACTTTTGAATTAGTGCACATTATTATTATTATAGAAGGTGGCAGGTGAGTTGGAAGATGATGGAAAAGTAGGAACCTAAGATGTCTTTTGTCAAACTACAGAGACGAGAGATGGGTGAAAAATCATCATGGCGGTCTGGTCTGAAAGGAGAAGATGAGGAAAGAGAAGGTCAGCATCAGAGAATTTAATGGATGTAAGGTATGTGATGCTGTATTCTGGATAGCACAGAATATAATATGTATGCAAATATGTGGGGGTGGCGCTAAGCAGACAGAAGACAGATCGCCGGGGGTTGGGGTGGGGGGGCCAGTTGAGGGTGCTATAATTTAAACCCAAGCGATAACATGGATGGGGGTTTGGATAGTAAACAGACAGCTGACGTGGGGGGGGAGGCTAAGAAGAGAGATCGCCGTCGGGGGGAGGGGGGGGGTGACACAATTTTTACCACACTGGGTTACACCAGCCCTAGCAACGCCACTGTTTATGGATTAAGAATTTTATTTTATTACACTCAATTAGGCACGCGATTAAATCTAGTCAGCTAGGTAGGACAGGCTTATCTGGATTCCCACAACCTTTAAAAAAGATAACCAAATTCGGTTCAATCCGAGTAAATTTGCAGTGAATTACGTTTAAAAATGGCTATTTCCTGGTTGCAGAGAGCATTTATAGTGGTGTAGAACACTGTGCCTTGCATTAACTCTCATATGGAGTCTGCTTTGGTAGTGAAATAATGCTGTGACTCCGTATGACATGCAGATGACAGGCGTCGCACTTGCAATCACTGCACACTTCACTGATTTGGGCAGTCACGGGGCCAAAACTGACCTTCCCAGCTTCCTTCAGAGCGAGAAACATGTACCACCGTAAGCAACATGTGGCTTCAGCTTCCTCTGATGTGTATGTCTACGGAGTCCTTTTGTTATAGCTTTGCACAAGGAGCAAGAATGTTAGGCACAATTGTGATAGAACTCCTGATCCTAAGAAACTGGACTTGGACTTCAAAGTAGAGGCTCTCCTGTCATGTCTTGTGTGCTGTGGAGATTGAATGCAGACAGAGCAGATAAAAACACATGAATGTTTTCAACTTACTGAAGCTGCTTGATTTAATTGTGCATAGATGGTAAAGACAAAGTCTGCTGGACTACTGGTGTGTTGTCATCAGCATCTTCATTATGTTTACTGCTGGACCCACGACTACCTAATTTGGTCCATAACGCAAAAGAAGGTCTATAAAGACCCATCAATTTTCCCAAAGAAAACATGGTTGAAATATAAAATTTCAACAATGAAAGGATAATGGAATTCGGTTCATACAGAAGAAAGTCTACATTTACCCATCCATTTTCCAAAAAAAAGCCAGTGTCACATAAAGAATTTCACCACTAAGTACTTCAGTCCATACCGCAAAAAGAGGTGTACATTCACACATACATTTTCCAAAAAAAGCCAGTGTCACATAGAGAATTTCACCACTAAGTACTTCAGTCCATACCACAAAAGGAGGTGTACATTCACCCATACATTTTCCAAAAAAAGCTAGTGTAACAAAAGAATTTCAGCACTAAGTACTTCAGTCAATACCGCAAAAGGAGGTGTACATTCACCCATACATTTTCCAAAAAAAGCTAGTGTAACATAAAGAATTTCAGCACTAAGTACTTCAGTCCATACCGCAAAAGGAGGTGTAAATTCACCCATACATTTTCCGAAAAAAAGCCGGTGTCAAATTACAGAATTTCACCACTAAGTACTTCAGTCCATACCGCAAAAGGTGGTGTACATTTTCCGGAAAAAAAGTAAGTACTGACAACGGCTCACCCTCTGGCTAGATGGACTAAGGTGCACTCCTCCTGGTACCACCCTCAGGTACCAAAGAGTACCAAAGAGTTCAAGATGTGCAATAAAATGGAATGGAGGGGTACTCAATATTTAGGTATATGGATAAGTTTAATATATGAAAAATCGCAGAGCGAACTATGGTAAAGTACACAGTAAAAATACTAATAATAATAAAAAATAATAAACAATAAAAAAATATATATATTCTGGAGGAATATATCAGTCCACAATAAAGCTGGATTTTTTTCTAGATGGCAGCGAAGAGCAGCAGACGCACGATATGATATTGTTATTGGATAATTCAATGTTCGCCGTTTAAATATATGTTCACCAATATAGTGCGGCCGTTCCTCGATGCTCTACTAATGCCACAATATCAGATCAGAGCGATGTCACAATAGCAATTTCAATGAGAGTCTCTGTAAAATTATAGGCATTAATACCACAACACCGGAACAGGATATTATCTCCGTAGCAATACAAGCCTGTGTCTCTAGCAATAGATGTATATGCTCTTGCAATCCAGAACAATGTCTCAGTTATTGGATAACCACATAACTTATTCCTTTAATGCCACAGCGCTTATGAAGTGGCCAGAAAGCAATCCAAATACTCTATTGCGCCACACTGTATTTAAAACATATTATGTGAATGGCATTTGTATTGTTGTCTTGCCAAATAGTGCAGGATTGCGGCGGCAATGTGATGACAGTTTGCCAACAAGTAGCAAATAATATCTCTAATACGGAGGACAGTTTTTACTTTACCCGTCCGGAGGAGCAAACCTGTGGAATGCTTCAGACACGCGCGGCGTCCAGGCGGTCTGTCGGTCAATTCAGCGGCGTCCCACGTGACCGAGTAGACGAGAAAATAACAGAAAGCTCCTGTAGAGGTAGTGTTCTTTTCCAAAAAAAAGCCAGTGTCACATAAAGAATTTAACCACTAAGTACTTTAGTCCATACCGCAAAAGGAGGTGTACAATCGCCCATCAATTTTCCCGAAGAAAACATGGCTGAAATAAAAATATTCTCAAATAAAAGTATAATGGAATTCAGTTCATACATAAGAAAGTCTACTATCACCCATCAATTTCCCCCAAAATGCCTGTTTCACATAAAAAATTTCACCACTACGTAATTCTGTCCATTCTGCGAAAAGTGCTTCACCACATATAACTGCACTGCTAAACGGCAATTAGGCCCAGATTTTTTTCTATACAAACTATTAGAAAACGTGGTGTTAAACAGGCAGGATATGCTCAAACCCACATGCAGTTGTGCGTATATATAGGGGAACATATCCTGCACTTGTAGTCCGTTGCTTTTGGCAATCAACAGCAAAAAATTGCATACAATGGAAGATGCCAGCAACGGACTACAAGTACCACAATAACCATCCTACATAGGGTAACAATTATGTGGATGTGAAGAACAATCAAAGAGTAAACAAAAGCAAAGACAGGTGCACTCTGCGGTAATGCTAAACCCTCACACTGATGTAAAATTGAGAGGTTAGTTCGACACATCCTACTAGGAGGACATTTCTTAAGTTCGGGCACAACACCAAGGTCTCTCAAAGTAGCCCGAGGCCCTATCACTCACCTACCTGTGCCGTTTGGGCAATACAAGGGGCCAGTGCATGGATTACGGGAGCATAAGGACTGACTCACAGAAAGCTTACCAGTAACCTCCAGCATGTAGCCATGCCTGCAATGGGAGGTGGGAAGTGCCTGTGAGCCCCACCAGAGACTGGCTGATATGGCCCAGGGCTTAAACAGGTGCACCTGAATGTAGCCTGTAGATGAAAAACAGGAACATTTAAATAGGAGTTTATACACCTCCATTCATAAGACTATACAAACCATTGCAAAACGTGGTGTTAAACAGGCAGGATATGCTCCTGCACTTGTAGTCCGTTGCGTATGGCAATCAACAGCAAAAAATTGCATACAATGGAAGATGCCAGCAACGGACTACACGTACCACAATAACCATCCTACATAAGGTAACAATTATGTGGATCTGAAGAACAATCAAAGACTCTGCGGTAATGCTAAACCCTCACACTGATGTAAAATTGAGAGGAGGACATGTCTTAAGCTCTGGCACCACGCCAAGGTCTCTCAAAGTAGCCCGAGGCCCTATCACTCACCTAACTGTGCCGTTTGGGCAATACCAGAGGCCAGTGCGCGGATTACGGGAGCATAAGGCCTGACTCAGATTTTTTTCTATTTTTACACAAAAGGGTTTTTAACAGATACTGTAAGTGCAACGCTGAAAGAAAAATATATTTGTACTTCACCAGTAATACACTGCAAACTGGGCTGCAAAATATCTCACTGCACCGTTGAGAGGCAAATATATTTTTTGTTTTTTTCCATTAAGACAAGCAATAAAGGGCTTTAAAACAGATAACTGCAACGCTATGAGGAAAATATATTTTTCCCTTTACCACTAATACGCTCAAAAAAGGGCTTTAAAACAGATTACTGCACCGCTGAGCGGCAAATATATTTTACTTTTGCCACTAATACACGACAAAAAGGGCTGTAATTTTTGCATTTCACTAGTGATGAGTGAGCATGCTCGGCCGAGTCGAGTCTCCTCCCCACACGTTTGGTGCTTTCTAACCAGCCAATGAAGGTCCAGGTAAGTAATTCCCCTCACTGTAAGGCCATAGCAATGTTAGCTGTAAGCCTTACACTGATTGGCTGGCCGGAACACGTGATACCATTTCATATTTTTATAATGTCTGCCGAAGGGTTGAATAATTGTGTCAATGAAGAAATCACAAAACAAAACATTTAATACTGTAATACAAAAACAATTGATGTCATTTTAGTTGCATTTGGTTCTTTAAAAAGTCCTTGTAAGATTTCATTCTGAACACAATTACAAATGTACACAAAATTCCCTAAAACCCATTACAGCATTGGGGGTTGAATAATTTTTTACACAACTGTATCTCTGGGCTAATGTAATCCTGAAAATCTTTATTTTTCTGTATTCAGTACATTACAGTAAGCCAATACAGTACGTAGTGTAAAAATGTCATTATCTGTGGCCTAGTGTAGTGCCAAAATTTTGTATGTCTCTTAATCCAATACATTACAGCAAGCCTGTACAGTGTGTACTGTAAAAATTGCATTATCTCTGGGCTAGTGTACTCCTGAAAGCCTATACAGTGTGTACTGTAAAAATTGCATTATCCGTGGCCTAGTGTAGTACCAAAAATTTGTATTTATCTGTCTACAGTACAATACAGCAAGCCAATACAGTGTATATTGTAAAAACTACATTATTTCTGGTCTAATGTACTGAAAATCTTTATTTTTCTGTATTCAGAACATTATAGCAAGCCAATACAGTGTGTACTGTAAAAATGTAATTATCTTTGGTCTAGTGTAGTGCCGGAAATTTGTATTTCTCTGTCTACCGTACATTACAGCAAGCCAATACAGTGTGTATTGTAAACATTACATTCTCTCTGTTCTAGTTTACTCCTGAAAATCTTTATTTTTCTGTATTCAGTACCTTGCAGCAAGCCACTACACTTGTATTTATCTGTCTACAGTACATTACAGCAAGCCAATACAGTGTGTATTGTAAACATTACATTATCTCTGTTCTAGTGTACTCCTGAAAATCTTTATTTTTTTGTATTCAGTACGTTACAGCAAGCCCCTACAGTGTGTACTGTAAAATTTCATTATCTGTGGCCTAGTGTAGTGCCAAAAATTTGTATTTCTCTGTCTACAGTACATTACAGCAAGCCAATACAATGTGTATTGTAAAATTTACATTATCTCTGGTCTAGTGTACATACACAAAACAACTGAAAGGTGGTATGAAGCAGGATGTACTCAACCCAAAAATACATTTGTGCATATATATACAGGGGAGCAGATCCTGCACTTGTGGCCCGTTTCTAATGGCGATCCCCAGCAAAAATGCATATGGTGGAGGATGCCTACAGCAGACCACAAGTACCACAATAGACATCCTACACAAGATGGCATTTGTGTGGATGTGATAAATAATATAACAATATAGCAATAACAAATGACAAAACAGGTGCACACTGCGGTCTTACTAAGTCCTCAATTGAGAGATTAGTCAACATGCCCTGCAATGGAAGACTTTGCAGGGCATGTTGACTAATGTTATATTATTTATCACATCCACACAATTGTCATCTTGTGTAGGATGTCTATCGTGGTTCTTGTGGTCCTCTGTGGGCATTCTCCACCATATGCATGTTTGCTGGGGATCACCATTAGCAACGGGCCACAAGTGCAGGTTCTGCTCTCCTGTATATATATGCACAACTGCATTTTTTAGTTGAGAACATCCTGCTTCATGACATCTTTCAGTTGTTTTGTGTACGTATAATTTTTTGGAGGTTGTGAGATAGTGACTGGTAAAGTTGTAGAAAATCATTATATTTCACCTAGGTTTCTTTCGTATACCATGTACTAGACCAGTGTTTTTCAACCACTGTGCCGCGGCACACTATTGTGCCCTGAGACATTGTCCGGTGTGCCGTGTCCCTGAGCTCAAATTATTCGCGAATATTCGTGGTAAAAAAATTGCATGTGATTTTTATACCACGAATATTTGCGAATAATTCGAGCTCAACACTATTCTCGAGGTCACGGCAGGTCTCGCAGGATTTGGGAACATGCGCCCCGAGCGACTTGGACAGCAGCACTCGGAGGTGGAGCAGAGCCGGAGAAGAGACTGAGAGGGAAGGAGGACGGGACTCATCATCCAGAGCCAGGACAGGAGCCATAGGAGCAGGTAAGTAAGTTCATTCACAGGCACGCCAATTTAACTTCAAGCCAAGCACAGCACCACACGGTCCTGAGATATGAGGAGAGGAGAGGGGGGGTGGGCTGGGAACTTGACAATGATAGATGAGCTGGTGGGAAAAAAGCCCTCAGCTCAGGATGCACCTTCTGCACTGTATCAGCGAAGATCAAAGAAATAATTTCTTTGTGTTTATTTCATTCCTATTTAAGACACTTTGACGAGAATTACTTTATATAGTCAATATAGGGCTTATAGGCTACAGAGTTTAATTTTTTTAACATTTTCTAATGGTGGTGTGCCTCGTGATTTTTTTCATAAAAAAGTGTGCCTTGGCACAAAAAAGGTTGGAAAACACTGTGCTAGGCTACAGGAAGTGGATATCTCAACAAGGAGAGCTGGATGGGATATCAGAAATCCAGGAAAGATGGGTTACCTTAGCAAAACATACTTTTCTGAGGACTTTGGTAAATGGTGTTGTCGGGCCTAGATTTTAATTGAATGAGGATGCAGGTTGGTAGTGGGACTCCTCATTCCCTTCCTGTCCGGAACAGGTTTCTTATAGAGCTCCCAGCCAGGTGATGGAGCTCAGCTCATTTGCGAGCTATAAAGGTCTGCACTATGAGCATATGTGTGTGAGGGGAATTGGCTGAATAGACTGTTTTTCGTCACTGCTGTTGAAGTCTGCTAAAAGCGACAAAAAGACTGTAAGTGCACTTTTGGTTGTGTCGGGTGGCAGGTAACAGGCCACACGTATAGTAAGGGTGATTTTCTGTTTAGTTAGAGCTAAGCAGGAATTTATTTTGTGTTTTGCCTTAATTTAAAGCCCCTATTTTTTGCTTGTGGATGTGAATAAAAAACAAACAAACAGCAAAGCCCTGTGTGAACTGTGCCATTGTATCACTGTCTCTCACTGCCGTGCCTGCCATTATTGAGCTAATTCCCGAAAGGTGTATAAACTCCTATGTAAATGTAGCCTGTTTTCCATCCACAGGCTACATTTAGGTGCACCTGTGAGGCCTGGGCCATATCAGCCAGTCTTGGGTGGGGCTCACAGCCCTCTCCCTCCTCTCATTGCAGGCATGGTTACATGCTGGAGGTAACTGAGGAGTCTGTTGTGAGTTGGCCTATACTTACCTCTGATTTCGCCCACTGGCCCTTGGTATTGCCTATACGGCACAGGTGGGTGAGTGTTAGGTCCAGAGCTACTTGAGAAACCTTGGTGTGGTGCTCGGGCTTAGACATGTGCTCCATTACAGGGCATGTTGACTAATCTCTCAATTTTAACATCAGTTTGAGGGCTTAGTAAGTAGCAGTGTGCACCTGTTTTGTCATTTGTTATTGCTATATTGTTGTATTATTTATCACATCCACACAATTTTCATCTTGTGTAGGATGTCTATTGAGGATCGCCATTAGCAACGGGCCACAAGTGCTGGATCTGCTCCCCTGTATATATATTCACAACTGCATTTTTGGGTTGAGCATATCCTGCTTCATTCCACCTTTCAGTTGTTTTGTGTGCATATATTATTTTTTGGAGGTGTATAAACTCCTATGTAAATGTATCCTGTTTTCCATCCACAAGCTACATTTAGGTGCACCTGTGAGGTTTGGGCCATATCAGCCAGTCTTGGGTGGGGCTCACAGCCCTCTCCCTCCTCCCATTTCAGGCATGGTTACATGCTGGAGGAAACTGAGGAGTCTGCTGTGAGTCGGCCTATACTATATTCTTTTGATTTTGCCCACTGGCCCCTGGTATTGCCCATACGGCACAGGTAGGTGAGTGTTAGGTCCCGAGCTACTTGAGAGATCTTGGCGTGCTTAGACATGTGGGCTTAGACATGTCCTCCTGTTGACAAATCTCTCAATTTTAACGTCAGTTTAAGGGCTTGTTAAGACCGCAGTGTGCACCTGTTTTGTCATTTGTTATTGCTATACTGGTCTAGTGTGCACTTGAAAATCTTTATTTTTCTGTATTCAGTACATTACAGCATGCTAATACAGTGTGTACTGTAAAAATTACTTTATCTCTGGGCTAGTGTAGTGCTGAAAATCTGTATTTTTATGTATCCAGTACTGTCCTACATCAGAAAACTGTGTGTTTAGCAGACAGTAAAACAATCTGCGCCACATCTACATACAAAACCATTAATATGAAGAAGGTGAGCACAAAGGGAGGGGGAAGTGGGCGTGATGGTGCAAGCAGAGCCCGTGGCCCTGGGCATGATGCTGAAGGTGCAAGCAGAGACCGTGGCCCGGGCGTGATGCTCATGGTGCAAGGAGAGGTCATGGCCCTGGGCGTGATGCTGATGGTGCAAGCAGAGGCCGTGGCCCTGAGTGCAATTAAATTGTGCCTGCTGCCAGTGCACCAGAAAAAACTAAAAAGTCCACCTTACACAGCTTCATGTCCAACTTAGCTGGGTGGTCCAGGGCAACACTGTCCAAGTCGGACCAGTGCGTACAGGTCGTCGGTTGGATTGCAGAAGATAATGCTTCCAGTCGGTTAAACACCACCCTCTCTTTCACTAAGTCCAGTCTCTGTAGCCAAGAGTCTGGTCAACCAAATCCTCACTCTGATCCTCTTCCTCCCACCATGCCACGTCTGGCCAAACAAGTGATCCCATACTCAGATATGCACATGACCTCTTTTAGTCGCCAGTACTTGGTTTGACTTTCTCAACAAAAATACTTGAAGAGTTATTGTGCCCTGATTCCCAACCTCTTGAGCCTCCACAGTCTCAAGAAGATGACGGTGGTGAACCGCAATCATTCGTTCAGGACAGCAGTACAGAGGGGAGGGATCTTTAGCACCGCAACAGTCCAGAAGAGGCAGTGGGGTGGCAAAAGGGAGAGGTCGTCCCACACCAAACAGGCCCGCAACCGTTACACCGAGCACCCCCATGTGCAAATCTACCTTGCCAAGGAGAAGGTGTTCCGCAGTATGGCGCTTTTTTGAGGAAAGCGCAGATGACAAAAGAGTGGTAGTTTGCCACCTGTGCCGTACCAAAATGAGATGGGGCAAGAACACTAGCAACCTCACCACCACCAGCATGATCCACCACATGGCATCCAAGCACACTAATAAGTGGGCCGAACGCCTGAGTCCACACTCTGCGTCTGCGGGTCCCACCACTGCCTCCTCTTCCCCTGTGTTATGCACTGCTGGCCAATCCCCTGTCGAAAGCGCAGGCCCGGATGCCCCTCGCCCTGCACCAGGACCTTCGCATGAACCATTAGCAACAACATCCACTTCCCTGTCCCAGCGCAGCATTCAAATGTCAATAACACAGGCATTTAAATGCAAGCCACAGGCCATAGCACTAAATACGCAACTTTCGAAATGACTGGCCCCAGGGGCGTAGCTAACGGCTCATGGGCCCTGGTGCAAGAGTTCAGCTTGGGCCCCCCTTCCCTCAGTGCTTTGCGTGTCTTCTTATGCGGCACAAGGTTCTTTTGGCCCCCTCAGGCTCCTGGGCCCGGTAGCGACTGCTACCTCTGCACCCCCTATAGCTACGCCCATGACTGGCCCTTAAAATGTTGCCATTTAGGCTTGTTGACACTGAGGCCTTCCGCAGCCTGATGTCGGCGGCCGTCCCTCGGTACGCAGTCCCCAGACGCCACTATTTTTCACGGTGTGCCATGCCTGCCTTACACCAACATTTGTCCCAGAACATCACCCATGCCCTGATCAACGCACTTACTGGGAAGGTCCACCTCACCATGGACGCATGGACAAGTGCTGGTGGCCAGGGATGCTACATTTCCCTGACCGCACACTGAGTGAATGTTATCTAGGCCGGTAGTGAGTCGGACCCTGGGATGGCACAGGTGCTACCCACGCCCAGGATTGCGGGCCCTACATCCATCAGAGTCTACGCCAGCAGCTATGTTACTGGCTCCGACCCCCATTTCTCCTCCACCGCCTTCTCCTCCACTTCCACTTCCAACAGCAGTCAACCATCAGTTGCTAGCTGGAAGCAGTATAGTACTGCTGTGGGAAAGCGTCAACAGGCTGTGCTGAAGCTGATCTGATTAGGGCACAAAGAGCACACTGCAGCAGAGCTATGGCAGGGTATAAGGGACCAAACCGAGCTGTGGCTCTCGACACTCAACCTAGAAACAGGCATGGTTGTGTCTAACAATGGCCGTAACTTGGTGGCGGCT
The DNA here is from genome assembly GCA_033119425.1 of Bufotes viridis. Lineage (NCBI taxonomy): Eukaryota > Metazoa > Chordata > Amphibia > Anura > Bufonidae > Bufotes > Bufotes viridis. The sequence goes on along the minus strand of CM065593.1, from coordinate 111,889,711 downwards.
TTGAAGCTCGGCAATCTAACACGCATTCCATGCCAATTTGCAGGAGCTACTAGTGAAGGTGCGCTGCTTATGTGCCCATTTCCGAAAGTTGTCCACAGCTTCAGCCAGTCTGTCAATGCTGCAGCAGCGCTTGCAGCTTCCAGCTCACCGACTATTTTGCGACATAAGCACGCGTTGGAACTCTACGTTCTACATGTTGGCCAGGCTTTGTGAGCAGCAGAGGGCAGTTGTGGAATACCAGCTGCAACATGGTCGTCGCCTTTTCAGTAAACTGCCACTATTCACAAACGAGGAGTAGGCATTGATGTCAGACCTATGTGAGGTTTTAAAAAACTTTGATAAATCCACACAGATAATTAGTGGCGATAGCGCTATTATCAGCATAACCATCCCACTGCTGTGTCTCCTCAAACGATCGCTGCTCACAATTAAGGAGGATGCTTTGAATGGGGGAGTAGATGACAGAGGGTGATAGCCAGACCTCCCCCAGTTCGTCTTCTCAGCACAGATTGGTCCATGAAGAGGAGGAGGAGGAGCTGGGGACACTTGCCTCTGCTATAGAGGCTAGTACCCATGGAACTTTATTTCCATCTGTACAGCGTGGATGGGCAGAAGAGGAGGAGGAGGAGGATGAAGGTATGGAGAGTCATCCTGAAGTTGACATCGACGTCATGCCTGTTTGTAATCTGGTACACATGGCTGACTTCATGTTAGGCTGCTTTTCCCGCGACCCTCGCGTCATACGAATTTTAGGTAACACAGATTACTGGGTGTTCACCCTTCTTGACCCCCACTAGAAAGAACTTCTCATCTCTGATTCCTGTGATGGAGAGGACGAGTAAAACTGTGCAATACCAGAAAGTACTTGTTGACAGATTGCTCCAAAATTTTTCATCTGACAATGTGGCCGCCAGAGTCCATACTTCCTGATGCAACCAAGGAAGGGAGACAAGAGGAACACAATAGTTCCAACAGAGGCAGGGCAACACTTTCCAAGCCATGGGACACTTTCATCAAACCCCACCAGCAACCTCACCCTAAAGCGCGATCTAGTGCTACAAGGAGGGAAAAGTTTTGGAAGATGGTGAAGGAATACATTGCAGACCGTGTCAGTATCCTAAATGATCCCTCAGTGCCTTAAAACTACTGAGTGTCCAAGCTGGACACGTGGCACGAACTTACGCTCTACGCCTTGGAGTTGCTGGCCTGCCCTGCCTCCAGCATATTGTCTGAGCGTGTATTTAGTGCTGCTGGTGGCATTATAACAGATAAGCAGGGGCGTAACTACCGGGGAAGCAGGGGAAGCGGCTGCTTCGGGGCCCGGGCTGACAAGGGGCCCGGCGCCCGGCAGCACGTGTCCACTCTCCTCTGCTTCCCCGCCCCAGTAATCAGCTGTTTGGGCGCTGCGCAGCAGCAGGCTATCTGCCGAGAGTGCGCTGCGCTCCATTAGACTGTCCACTGTGCCAGCGGGGCCCCCCCCTTTCAGTACAGTTTGGCCCGGGCCCCCCCCCTTCACAGTTCCCCCTCCCCTCCCCTTCCCTCCCTCCCCTTTCACAGTTTGGCCCGGCCCCCTACCCTTTCACACTTCCCCCTCCCCTCCCACCCTCCCTCTTTTGGTTACGTGCGTTATGCAGCATGCCTGTCCTGCAGTGTGGCGCCGCTGATTGCGATTGCGATCCCATCGTAATTCTATCTTGCAGGGCAGGGAAGGAGGCGGTGCTGTTGAACGGCACGCCGGCCTGCAGCCTATCAGAGAGGCTGGCGGCGCGATGACGTCATTGCGCAGGCGGCGCGATGGCGTCATCGCGCCGCTGAGCTGCAGAAGGCATCAGAACAGCGCTGCCGCCGGACGTGGTGGGTGTAAGTAGCAGTCACTCACAGTCAGTGTGACTGTGACCACATCATTTTTTGGTTGGGCTGCCTGGGGGAAATCGGATTAATAATCAAATAAATGTGCATTGGCTACTGGCACATGGGGGAATTTGAATTGGGAGGAAATCAATAATTCAGAATAATGGACTATGGGGGTGAAGGGGGGACTAGGGAGCATTGGCTACTGGCAGTCTGGCACATTATGGAGGTGTTATATGGCTGGGTGGCTACTGGCACATTATGGGGGGTTATATGGCTGGGTGGCTACTGGCACATTATGGGGGGTTATATGGCTGGGTGGCTACTGGCACATTATGGGGGGGGGTTATATGGCTGGGTGGCTACTGGCACATTATAGGGGGGGATTATATGGCTGGGTGGCTACTGGCACATTATAGGGGGGGTTATATGGCTGGGTGGCTACTGGCACATTATAGGGGGGGTTGTATGGCTGGGTGGCTACTGGCACATTATAGAGGGGGGCTATGGCTGACATCAGGGAGGTCGGTGAGTTGCACTCTGCGGCGCCCCTAGACCTGTCCCGGGCCCCCGCTTTTAGTTACTGGGCCCGGCCGCCGCTGGCCCACTTACATGCTGGCTGGCTGCAATGCTCCGCCTCCGGCTCCATTGACATGCCCGCCCAGCGCCTGCCCGGCCCACCACTAACTTAGGGCAGGACGGCTGCTGGAGCGGGCGGGAGGCATTTTAGTGTGGGCACTGTTTTCAGTATTATAAATATTTCAGCCTTTGAATCTTTTCTTTACCTCTTGACTAGCCACAGGAGTGTGGGGGTTGCATGGGCGGAGGGTTAAGAATTGCCCAACAGTATTATACAATGACACTACATGACAGTGTGTGATATATAAGATCTCAAGATCGTGACTTGCGCAGGGGGGCCCCATAACAAAATTTGCTGTGGGGCCCAGTCATTTCTAGCTACGCCCCTGCAGATAAGTGTATCCGCTTGTCCACTGACAATGCTGACAGGTTGACTCAGATAAAAATGAACAAGGCCTGGATTTCCCCTGACTTATCCACTCCACCAGAAGAAAAGCTAAGCTAATAAGGAACAAAAACACAACTTAAATGTATGCTTTATAATGTACTCTATCCAAGAGATTCAGATTTACCGTTTTCACTGCAAAAAAAGGGAATATGTTTGAATCTAGTTTTCTCATCTGCCTCCTCTTCCATACAGAATATATATGCCCTCACTTCAATGTTTTGTAGGGTTTGATAGGCTTCAGTCTCTGACCTCGAAATGCTTTATACCGTCTGCTCACCCGTAGGCCATCACTGCAATATTTCATGGGGTTCGCTCACCTTCAAGCCCTCATTACAATTTTTTATTGGGTCCACTCACCTTCAGGCCCTCAACTATAATGTTTTAGAGGGTAACCAGCACGCCCATGCTCCAAATGTTTTTGAGGGTCACCAGTAGGCCATCAATGATAATTTTTCAAGGGTGTGTGAGGCCCTCCTTTATGTGTAATAAAGGGTGTATTGGAGTGCCGGTTCCTTGTAATTTTTGGCAGCCTTTTCATTTAGTGCATAGGCTTTATGAGTGCAGCAATGTACTTGAACAATTGTAGCACCATGTGAATGAGGCCCTCCTTTATGTGATAGACAGGCTGTATCGGAGTGCTTCTTCCTTGTATTTTTTGGCAGCATTTGCACTGTATATGTAATTCAATATTCAGGAAAGAATGTGTTCTAACAATTTTACCTCTAAAAAGGTCTTTTTTTTTTTTTTTTTTGAGGGGGCGGGATTTTGGGTGTGATTTTGTTGCTATGTAAAAGTGGCAGACAACTGGGACAATATGTTTCCCAGCTGCGACATTGGAGTCCAAGATGCACCCAGACATGGTCCTCATGCTTTTCCAGATCCATTTTGGTGGTGTTTCTGTCACTTTCTGACCTTATCCAATGGACCAGGCACCCTCCCCTCATCTGAGCAGGGAGTTCCTGGTTGTCTCCCATTGACTTCTATTATACTTGGGTGCTCGGCCGAGCGCACGAATATCGCTATGTGTTCAGACCAAGTACCCAAACACTTTGGTGCTCGCTCATCACTACATTTCACCACACAACGGTTAATAAGCCCTTTTTTCCCACTTATACAAGCCAAAAAATGCTTTAAAACTTATAACTGCACTGCATGTCCTCACACTTGCAGCAGCCACTTTAGCAAAAATGTGATTCGTTACCACTAAGGCTACATGCACACGACCGTTGCCTGCCTCCGCGTCCGTTCCTCCTTGAAATTTTGCGTCCGTCAAAAAAAACGGATGACGGACCATTTTTTTTGACGGATCCGATTTTTATGGCAGATACATTGTAAAAATGCCTATCCTTGTCCGCAAACGTGAAAAAAATAGGACATGCACTATTTTTTTGACGGAATGAAAACACGGATCACGGATGCGGAACAAAAACGGTTGACCATCCGCATTTTTTGACGGACCCATTGAAATGAATGGGGAAGCATCCTATCCTTGAAAAAAAACGGAATGGACACGGAAACAAACAACGGTCTTGTGCATGGGGCCTAAGCGTGAGGAAATTAATGTTCACTCATCTCTATTTGTTATAACAAAAAAATAAAGACTCCACTACTGTTGGAGAAAAAAATGTGAAGAGATGGTGGAGTCCTTGGACCTTGAAAATTGGAAAAAAAATGTTAATGGAAATAAAGAAAATATTCTTAAACCCTGCTCATAGACTGACACAGTTTCTTGTTGTCCATCGATTGTACTATTCCCCAGCAAAACTAATGAAATATTACAAAAATAAAGTATTTAAATGTCAAAAATGTGGAGAAATGTCGACGATGTGCATTTATTATGGGAATGCTATTATATACAAACATTCTGGAATGAGGTACTCACGCAAATAAGGAATTATTATACCTAGGAGGTTTGAAACGTGTATATTGGGCAGTATAGGAGTTAAAAGTAATGGTAGAATGCAAGAGCTAGTAGGAAAACTATTGTTTCAAGCAAGGAAATGTACTGTGAAGAACTGGATAGAGAGAAGGGCCCCAACAATCAAAATATGGGAGAGCACAGTTAAGTGTTCTGTGAAAAAATGTAGTATAAATCACCAAAAAAAAGTATTGAAATTTGACCAGATGTGGGAGAGAAGGATTAAAAAAGATGAGTAGAGGACTGATTGGGGAGGGTATGGGGGGGGGGGGGAAAGAGAGGAAACGAGAATGTGTGAGTATTTTTATTTTTTTTATTGGGGGGATCAGGGAGGTTTTGTATGTTGTTTCTATAATTAAAGGGGTATTGCCATCATAATGATCACTGTTAAATCTGTTAATAATTTGACAGTGATAATTTTTGTACACATATTTAATTACCCAATTCCCACCCTTTTTAAGAAATTCATCCCCACTTACCTCATTGTTGTCATTCGGTCTCCCCTGGTTACGGCCACCGCTCTTCACTCGAATCACGGTGGCCAGGCTTGCACAGAAGACGACTCGTTTTTTTCCCAGCTGGTCCGCGAGCTGTCCTGAATGCGCACGCCGCCGTGCATGCGTCATAGTGGCTTCTTCCTGTGCAGTATAGTACAGAGCCGCAAACGCGCACTGTACTATATCACTATGGCGCGTGTGCGTTTAGTTCAGCCCGCGGACCGGCAGGGAGAAGACTTCAATCATGATGAAGCCCGCCCCCAGCCATAATCCAGGAAGTGAATTGCGCGCTTGCAGCAGGTAAGTATTAAAATGCGAAGTGGGACAACCCCTTTAAGGACTGTTTGTATACCCTAAAAAAATTGGATCTTGAGAAATTAATTACTGATGATTTTACATTGAAAAAAGGCTATTATATCTATTAAGTATGAATCTATGAAGAAATAGTTCTTATCTAACTACTTAAAAATTTATATCGCGAGAATGCTGAAATATTTTTTGATTCTTATGGGGTTCAATGTCTGCATAATTTATAACAGGAGCTACAGTATGTGTTTTCTTGGAAGTTTGTGCAACAATATCCTTTGTGATCACATTTATTCCTATGACTTCTATACTCAAATACTATTCTCATAAATCTTCTAATTTTAGAAATTTGAAACTGGAATAATTTATTTTTTTCTCAAGATAATGCCACAGTGTTTTGTCCCTCCATAGAGAAAACTCATCAATTGTTAGGTCGGCATGAAAATATGTTATTTGTACTTTGCAGCTATCAACACCATATGGTAAACTTAGTGCTGTTTTCTATTTCTTACATTTTCTCTTTCAGGTTCATAAAACATTAAAACTAAAGTTTGATGTGTGTAAAAAAAAAAAAAGCAACATGTGCTTCTTCTTAATGAATAATATGATTAACAGTTTGATATTTAAAACATAATATTTTAATCTAAATATTTTATAAAGTATTTTTAAATAATTTAGCATTTTTTTTTACATTTCTCTCAAGCATTTTTTTTTTTTTTGCATTTCTTGTATGTGTTGTCCCATAATAACACAGATTATTGTCAGATCTATTGAGTTTATGGCACAATATTAGATGGATAAATATATAACTATATTCATATGGTTCATATACAGTGTGCCTTCAGACACTAACTTTTTCACATTTTATGTTGCCATCTTGTGCTAAAATAAAACACAAATTCAAGTTTTCCTCAGTCAATCTGAACTCAATATCCTATAATGAGAAAATGATAACAGAATTTTAGAAACATTTCTAAAGTTATTAAAACGGAACAACAAAAATTTTGTATGGACATAAGTATTCAGACCCTTTGCTATGACACTTGAAATTTTGCAGTAGGAGTTACACAATGTCCTTGATCATCTTTGAGATGTTTCTACATCTTAATTGGTGTCAACTGTAAATTCAGTTGATTGGACATGATTTGGAAGGATCCATTTCATGGCCTGCTATTGGCTGCCCCCCCCCCCCACCCCGTCACCAGATGTTTTGATCCTCGAGATGGGTATATAATGCAGCGACCGTGCGGGGAGCCGGAGCTACGCGGGTGCTGAGGACCAGAGTAAGTATCATCTATATGAGGGGCCTGGGCATTGGGAGGGAATGTTTTACACCTTGGATAACCCCTTTAAAGTTCCCAAGAGCACAAATTGCCTTCATTTTTAATTCTTTAATAGAAGAAGTTTGGAACAATCAGGACTCCTTCTAGAGCTGGCAGTCACACCAAACTAAGGGTCTTGATAGGAGAGGTGACTAAGAACCCAATGGTTACTCTGACAGAACTCTAAAGATACTATATGAACATGGGACCAACACAAACGCCTACAGCTGCCAAGCATACATTCAACAAGTTAGTCAGTTTCAAAACCCGATCCAGAGTGCTCTGGACTTCAGACTGGGCCAAAGGATTACTTTTCAAAAAGACAATGACCCTAAGCACAATGCCAACACAAGAGTGGCTTAGGGACCTTGAATGACACAGCCAGAGCCCTGACTTGAACCCAATCGGGTTGAGAGGAGCAAAGAAATAGCCCAACCGCCATGCAGGTGCCAGTCACAAGATGAAATTGGGTCAGACTAAGATATAGACCCCGTGGAGATGGAGGGTAAATTAGCGGATTGGTGCTATAACAGAGAAGGACAGGTACATAGCCAGGGAGAGGGTCATAGCCAGGATCAGACCATGAGTAAAGTAATGGGTCCGTGGGTATAAACCCAAGGTAAAATAAAATCAATGCATACCATTGTATAAAAGATAAAAAAAACAACAACAGGTAATTATTCTATGAGCGATCCTGGCAGGGGATCTCACTTGTGAAGTGAGTTACCTACACACATGTGCACATTTACCTTTTGTTGACAGTATTTACACCCATGACTGGGGCATCAATTTGTCTAAACTGGGCCTTGTAACCAGAAACTGGACAAAGGATCCATGATAGCATCACCCTCCAAAAATAATACTGAACTGTGTGCATACAATTTGAAAAGTTAAGTACGAAAGCACTGAAACCTTAAAATTTAATTATATGGTCATACGTTCTCAACTCTAAGGCACTTTCTCTTTTTTTTTTCTTTTATGTGTGCTTACTACAAAGATAAGTTAATGGATATCTGTACTAGAGATGAGCGAATGGAAGCTGACGAAGTGGAACTAGTTTAGAATTTCAGGAAATATTTGATTCACAACGAATGCCAGTTACCTCGCGCTTCGTGGTAACGAATCGCAATTTTCCAAAAATGGTGGCTACACATGTGAGGACTGAGGACATGGGGCAAGGAACTCTGGGAAGGGGGGATCACCCAGATTGACATGCCTGCATTCAGCCAATCAGCAGCCAGCCAGCCCTGTGATGTCACAGCCCTATAAATACGGCGGCCATCTTACAGTCAGACATTTTTCCAGTGTTCAGGGTGCGTGGACAGACATGTGAAGGTGCTAGGGACAGCAAGTGGAAAAACAATTGTGGAAAAAAAGACGGAAAAAACGATTTATAAGTGCAGAGAAAGGATAGGAAGGAATCATTTCACAGCATCTTAGTGCAGGGAGAGACGTCAGAAGGCACTAGAGACATCGATAGGAAAGTGATATACAAGTGCAGGGAAAGATAATTTGGGGATCAAAATAGTCATTAGAGAGCTCTGTCATTCCAGCTTTTTGTTATTGAGCTTGAAGTGTTATGTTGAAAAGCCTTTAGTGGCTTATATCTTATTATACATGGCTTATATCTTATATATATCTTAGTATCTTATTCAGTACTACAAGAAAAATATATTCTCAGTTCACTTCTGCAGTTATTTCTGTTGAAAGCTTATAGGGGCGTATTTCAGTGCAACAAGAAAAATATATATGCACTGCACTGTTGCAGTTATTTCTGTTGAAATTAAATAGGGGTGTATTACAGTAAAAAAAAGAAAAATATACGCACTGCACTGTTGCCCGTGGCGTGCCTAGGGCATTTGGCACCCAGGACGGGTCCTTTATCTGGCACCCCCCCCCCCAATACTTGACCACATACCTCTTACATCCAGGGACATCTCCTGTCATATAGACCTTCTCTTTCCTCTTCTCCTCTGTTAGACTGCCATGACAAACTCTTTCAGCCGCATCTCATCTCTACAGAGTTTGATATACAGACACGTTAGATTTCTCAGTTTTTCCATCAATCTCCTGATCCTGGTTTCCCCACAGTGTCATCCTGCTGCCACCCCCAATACTGTGCAATACTGAATTGGCAGTACTGTGCCAATACTGTGCTCCCCAATGTCAAACTAGTGTACAGTAAAACTGGATTTCCAAAAGAATTGTCAAATATGAAAGGTGGAATCTGAGTGGCTGCTTTCGGCAACTAAGCTAGTTCTACTCTAAACCGGTTTGATTAATTACCCCAAATGTCCCTATAGTGTCTACAGCAGCCATAATGTCCCCTAGAGTGCCCCCAATAATAACACCCTATATTGTGCTCCAGGAAATAATCCCTGTATAGTGTCCCCAAAAATAATAGAATTGCCCCTACAGTGCTTGACCAATAGCAACGCCCCCCACGCTGCCCCCATATAGTAATTCCCCCCACACTGTCCCCCTTAGTAACCCCCCCACAGTAATTTTCCCCACGCAGTAATTTCCCCCACGTTGCCCCCATATAGTAATTTTGCAGCACACAGTAGTTTACCCCACACAGTTGTTTCCTCCACACAGTAATTTCCCCCACACTGCCCACATACAGTAGTGTACCCCACACAGTAGAGTGCCCAAACACAGTAGCATACGTCACACTACTCCGACACAGTAGTTTCCCCCAAACTGCCCCCACACAGTAGTTTCCCCCATATTGCCCCCATTTAGTAATTTGCCCCCCACATAGTAATCCCTCCCATAATTATTGCCCCCACACAGTATCTCGCCATAAATTTTTTCCCACCACATGTCCTCCTGTGTCCCCCAAAGTTAGCTGGCACATAAAATAAAATAAAATAGGTGAAAATTTAGCTTTTAGCTTTTTTTCTATGTCCAGGAACTTGCTCACAGAGGAAGGCGCACACACTTCACTGTGCTGCTGCGTCCAGAGATGCCTGCACCGGGATTTCACTACTGAATAGGCCTTAGGCCTACTAGGCCTGAAGCCTATGGCGGTGATCGGCGGTGGGGCAGGGAACGATTCGCTTCCGTGCCCTGCCACAGTATGTGGGCATCAGCGCTCCAGCAATGAGTGCTTCCATCAGTATTGAGTGACGCGCTCATTGCTTTTCTTTCACCCCCCTGAGAGCCACCAGCTAGGGCTTACCACCCCATTTCCGTAAAAGTTTGGGTTCAGGTTCAGTGTTTGGCGATTTTCTTGGCGCTTTTTAAAAGGCTGCAGGGCAGCCAATCAACAAGCGTTTCACTAGTCTGCCCTTAGAAGCCATCACAGCCATGCCTACTAATGGCATGGCTGCAATTGTCCAAGAGCAGCTTGTGAACCAGCCTCTATATAGGCTGGAGTCACGTAGCGCCGCACGTCACTCTGCTCTTCTCAGTGTAGGGTTAGGATGCTGCTACTGCTGTGAGGGAGAGATTAGGGAAGAATTCTATTGAACTTACTGGTGTTCAATCTTCAAACTACAGCGATTATTGAGGGTGCTATGGTACATTTTTGTACCCAGCCCTGAGCCCAGTGACACTAAAAAATAACTTTAAATCCATCTGCTAGTTCGGTGGGGGTCGGCAGCCATTTTTGACAGTGCAGTGCACTTGCAACTGCATGTGAACTGCATGTGTGCCAAGGACATTACTTTAATTCTGTTCTGGTAGCTCAGTGGAGTACAAATTCCCTTTTTTGGCTGGTCAAGTACACCTGCGGCCTGCAGTGCATACCTGGCAGTGAAAATTATTCAATTACATTAGTCCGTCACATATTTTTGTGACCAAAAGCAATTTTTATTTGTCTGCAACAGGCACTGCATATCTGACAGTCCAATAAAACCGCTAAATACTGCAGTTACCTTGCTGATATAAAAAAGCACACTTTTTTGCTAGATAGTAAATTTACAGGCCATGTTGCATTTCTGACAGTCCATTTAAACCATTACATACTGCAGTTACATTGGTGCTATAAAAAAACACTTTTTGTGCTAGATAGCAAGTTTGCGTCCTATGCTGCATTTCTGATATTCCAATAAAACCGTAACATACTTCATTTTCCATAGTTGTTTGCAAAAAACATACTTTTTGTGCTAGTTAGTACATTTTAGGCCTGCGCTGCATTTCTGACAGTGAAAGAAATACACTTAAATCCATCAGTTTCATTGTGTGTGAAAAAATAAAAAAAACTTTATTTGCCCATAAATTACCTTGGTGGCCTGTGCTGCATTTCTGCTAGTGAAAGAAATACACTTAAATCCATCTGTTTCATTGTGTGTGAAAAAAACACCTTTTTTTCCCGCAATAAAGTACCTTTGCGGCCTGCAGACAGGGCAATAAGTTTCAAAAGTTCGTCTGTTCCATTCTTGGGTGATATTAACCCAGTTCTGCCATATACAAACCCCTGCTCTGCATAGGTGACTGGGACATAAATTTATAAAAATCGTCTGTTCCATTGGTGGGTGACATTTTGCCAATTTTGCCGTATACAAACCCCTGCTCGGCATAGGTGACAGGGAGGTAAATTCAAAAAGTAGTCTGTTACATTCTTGGGTGACATTTGCCCAGTTTTGCCTTATACAAATCCCTGCTCTGCATAGGTAACAGGGACGTAAATTTGTAAAAATCGTCTGTTCCATTGGTGGCTGACATTTTACCATTTTTGCCATATACAAACCCCTGCTCTGCATAGGTGACAGGGAGGTAAATTTCTAAAAATCGTCTGTTACATTCTTGGGTGACATTAACCCAGTTTTGCCATATGCAAATCCCTGTTCTACATAAGTGACAGGGACATAAATTTCAAAATATCGTCTGTTCCATTGGTGGGTGACATTAACCCAGTTTTGCCGGTGAAAAATCCCTGCTCTGCCTTGCTGACAGGAAACTAAATTTAGTAAAAACATCTGTTACTTCAGTGGGTGACCGCAAAACTGAGGAGAGCATCAAATAAGGGACGTGGCCCTGGTCGTGGTACTGCTGGTGTTGGCAGAGCTCTTGTTACAGGGAGAGGACATGGTCGATCTGTGCCAGCTACATGCCCTACATGCCATGAAACACCTTACTCAGGTGCATGTAGAAGACAAAGCCTTCAGCGTTATTTAGTAGGCCCGAATGCTGCTCTATGAATTGTGAGGCCAGAACAAGTACAGTCGCTAGTAGATTGGATGGCTGACACTGCCTCCAGTATCTTCACATTGTCTCCCACCGATCCACTACTGAAAGCTCAGAGTTGGCACCTGCATGCCATGGGCATCTATCTAGCACCTCACCCCCTTGCAAATCAGCTAATCAGTCTGAGCCCCAAGTCATGCAGCAGTCTCTTATGATTTTTTATGACTCTGCTGGCAGGGTTTCCCAGGGCCATCCACCTAGACCTGCCCCAGTAGTGGATAAGATTGAGTCCACCGATGCCCAACCACTTATGTTTGAGGATGAGGACATGGGAAGACCACCGCAGCACGTCTCTGATGACAAAACACAGATGCCAACTGCTGCGGCTTTCTGCAGTGTGCAAACCGACAAGAAGGGCAGGGGTGAAGACTGGGTGGAAGATGATGTGAAGGACAATGAGGTCCTAGACCCCACATCGAATCAAGGTCATGCAAGTGACCTGTGCAGTTCGAAGGGAGAGGCGGTGGTCGCACAGAGCCGCCAGCACAGCAAAAGATAGAACAGGGGGCAAAAGCAGAGCAGCCGTCCCCGCAATCAGAGGATGTGTCAGCAACGCCATCATGTCCATCACCTTCAACAAGCAGCACCACAATGTCCCATGAAAGCGTTAAGCTGTCCATCTTCCAAACAATGGAGAGAAAGAGGAAGTACCCCCTACCCACCCGCGATCTATGACCCTGAATGCAAGCATTTCAAAATTCCTGGCGTTTGAAATGCTGTCAGTCCGTCTGGTGGAGACAGAGAATTTTAAAAAAACTTATGGCGTTGGCTGTCCCACAGTACGTCGTTCCCAGCCGCCACTACTTTTCCAGGCGAGCCATCCCTTACCTGCACAAACAAGTGGGGGACAAAATCAGGTGTGCACTGCGCAATACCATCTGTGGCAAGGTCCACATAGCTACCGATACGTGGACCAGTAAGCACGGGCAAGGATGTTATATCTCCCTAACAGCACACTGGCTAAATGATGTAGCGGCTGGACCTGAGGCAGATAGCTGTTTGGCGCATATCCTTCCGCCACCGAGGATTGCAGGGCATTTCTCTTTGCCTCCTGTTGCCAACTCCTCTTACTCCTCTTCATCCTCTAACAACTCCTCATCTAGTCAGCGTAATACCTTCACCACAAACTTCAGCACAGCCAGGGGAAAATGACAGCAGGCAGTTTTGAAACTCATCTGTTTGGGGGACAAACCCCACACCGCGCAGGAGCTGTGGACGGGCATGGAACAACAGACCGATGAGTGGTTGGTGCCACTGAGCTTCAAGCCCGGCCTGGTGGTGTTCGATAATGAGCAAAATCTTGTAGCAGCTCTGGGCCTAGCCGATTTGACGCAAATCCCTTACCTGGCGCATGTGCTGAATTTGGTGGTGCAGAAATTCCTGAAAAACTAAACCAATATGTCAGAGCTGCTGCAGAAAGTGCGGGCCGTCTGTGTGCACTTTCGGCATTCTCACCCTGCTGCTGCTCGCCTGTCTGCGCCGGCCTTTCCGCTCACGGCCTCATATGGAACTCCACCTTGCACATGCTGGAGAGACAGTGCGAGCAGAAGCATTTGATAGTGGAGTTTCAGCTGCAGCATGCACAGGTGAGTCGCTCTGCAGAACAGCACCACTTCACCGATACTGAGTGGGCCTCCATGCGAGACCTGTGTGCCTTGTTGTGCTGTTTCGACTACTCCACCAACATGGCCAGTGCCGATGATGCCGTTCTCAGCGTTACTGTCCCACTTTTATGTCTCCTTGAAGAAATGCTTTGGGCGATGATGTGGCACAGGAGATATAATGTCTCTGCCCATGCTTACTGGTCCATGTATCGGTTGTTATGTGGACCTTGCCACAGATGGCATTGCGCAGTGCACACCTGATTTTGTCCGCCACTTGGTTGTGCAGGGAAGAGGAGGAGGAAGAGGGATAATTTCCGTGGTTTTCAGGCCAGTCATTCACAAGTGGCTCAGAGGGAGGGTTCCTGCACCAACATAGGCCAGTTACACAATTGTCCAGCCAGTGCACAGTTCTAGAGGAGGGGGAGGATGAGGAGGAACTGTGTTTACTGCAGGGTGGCACCCAATGCAGCTCTGGGCCATCACTGCAGCGTGGCTGGGGGGATACCGAGGACACAGACGATACAACTGCCACAGAGGACAGATTGTTGCCTCCGAGCAGCCTGGCACACATGACTACATGCTGCAGTGCCTGCGTAACGACAGCTAAGTTGCCCACATTCTAAATTGTGCTGATATGGCACACAGGTCTCGCATGGAGGCCCACTAATTGGTGGTGAAGTGGTGCTGTTCGGCCGAGCATGCTGCAGCTGAAACTTCACTATCGCCTGCTTCTGCTCGACAGTCTCTCCAGTATGTGCAAGGTGGAGTTCCACCTTGTGGGCACATCGCATATGAGGCGGTAAGCGGGAAGGCCGAAGTTACACTGCAGTGCAGACAGGCGAGCAGCAGCAGGGTGAAAATGCCGAAAGCGCGCACAGATGGTCTGCACTTTCTGCAGCAGTTCTGACATATCGGAGTAGTTTTTCAGGAATTTCTGCAACACCAAATTCGGCACATGAGCCAGGCAAGGGATTTGAGTCAAACCGTCTAGGCCCAGAGCTGCTACGAGATTTGTCCCATTATCGAATACCACCAGGCCGGGCTTGAGGATCAGTGGCACCAACCACTCATCGGTCTGTTGTTCTATGCCCGTACACAGCTCCTGTGCGGTGTGGGTTTTTTCCCCCAAACAGATGAGTTTCAAAACAGCCTGCTGTCGTTTCCCCCTGGCTGTGCTGAAGTTGATGGTGAAGTTGTTACACTGAGCGGATGAGGAGGTGGTAAAGGAGGTAATGGAGTAGGAGGAAACAGAAGGCAAAGAGAAATGCCCTGCAATCCTCGGTGGCGGAAGGATATGCGCCAAACTTCTATCCGCCTCAGGCCCAGCCACCACTGCATTTACCCAGTGTGCTGTTAGAGAGATATAATGTCCCTGCCCATGCTTACTGGTCCATGTATCGGTTGTTATGTGGACCTTGCCACAGATGGCATTGCGCAGTGCACACCTAATTTTGTCCGCCACTTGGTTGTGCAGGGAAGGCATGGCTCGCCTGGAAAAGTAGTGGCGGCTGGGAACCACGTACTGTGAGAGAGCCACCGCCATAAGGTTTTTAAGTGTCCATCTCCACCAGACAGAATGACAGCATTTCAAAGGCCAGGAATTTTTAAATGCTGGCATTCAAAGCCAGTGATCGCGGGTAGGTAGGGGGGTACTTCCTCTTTCTTTCCAGTGTTTGGGAGATAGACAGCTGAACGCTTCCATGGGACATTGTGGAGATGCTTGGTAACGGCGGTGGTGGTGTTGCTGCCACATCCTCTTTTTGCGGGGTGCCAGGTGCCACCGTCACTCCAGAGGTGGCAGTAGAGGCCAAGACTGCAGCAGAAATGGGAGCAGGAGGAGCCTGAGACCTTTCTTGGTGTTTGAGGTGTTTACTCCACTCCAGCTCGCACTTTGCATTTAGATGTCTGGTCATGCAGGTTGTGCTCAGGTTTAAAACGTTTATGCCTTGCTTCATGTTCTGATTGCAAAGCACTCGTGTCTTGTCGTCAGCACATTGTCTGAAGAACTTCTATGCCAGGGAACTCCTTGGAGCTGGCTTCAGTGTGCTCGGTCCCTGGGTGCGGTGGGCAGTAGCAGGCATAACTGTAGGGGACGGCCGCTCTGCTTTTGCACCCTGATGCTCTTTTGCTGTGCTGGTGGCTCTGTGTGACCACGACCTCTTCCTCCGAACTACACACTTTATTCGAATGACCTTGATTCCATGTAGGGTCTAGGACCTCATCATCCTGAACATCATCTTCCACCCACTCTTCACCCCTGCCCTCCTTGTCGGTTTACACACTGCATAAAGCCACAGCAGTTGGCATCTGTGTTTTGTCATCATCAGAGACGTGCTGCGGTGGTCTTCCCATGTCCTCGTCCTGAAACATAAGTTGTTGGGCATCGGTGAACTCAATCTCTTCCACTTCTGGGGCAGGGCTATGTGGATGGCCCACGGAAACCCTGCCAGCAGTCATCAAAAAGCATAAGAGACTGTTGCATGACTTGGGGCTCAGACTGCTTGGATGATTTGCAAGGGGGTGAGGTGAAAGACAGATGGCCATGGGCTGGCCTCACCTTCTTAGAGAGCGGCATTCGGGCCTACAAAATAATGCTAAACGTTCTGTTGCCAACGTGCACCCGAGGAAGGTGTTTCATTTGTGCATGTAGCTGGCACAGATGGACCACGTCCTCACCCTGCAACAGGAGCTCCACCACCAGCAGCACCACGACCAGGGCCACATCCCTTATTTGACGTTCTCCTAATTCTATGCGTTCACCCACCAAACTAATAGATGGATTTACAGAATATATTTCCTTGTCCGGTATGCAGTGCAAGGGTACTTTGAAAGAAAAAAAGGGTTATAGATCACCCAACAATCTAAACGCCACCGAATTTACTGAATATATTTTCCCTGTCAGGTATGCAGTGCAGGGGTACTTTGAAAGAAAAATGGGGTACAGATCACCCAGCAATCTAAATGCCGAATTTACAGAGTATATTTAGCTGTCAGGTATGGATGAAGTAGGGTTAACACTCTTGCTTTATGAGATGTGTTAACTAAACTAAAGTTAACTAAACACGTTAAGCAATTGCTTTTCAATGGCATTTGTTTCAAAATAACACGATGAGATAATAAAATTTGAGTTAAGGGTTTGAGTGTTATCCCTGCTACATCTGTATGCAGTGCCTCAGGAACACACCCTTCAAGCCACTTGTAAATGACTGGCCTGATAATCGTGGAAATGTCCACCCACAATCTAAGAGCTGGATTTACAGATTTTCTTTCTTTTTCAGAAATGCAATGCAGGCTACAAAGGTACTTTCTGGCAAAAAAATGATCTTTTCACCCACAATGAAACAGATGGATTTACTGATTTTTCTTTCACTATCACAAAGGCAGTGCAGGCAAGAAAGTTACTTTCTAGAAAAAAAGGCGTTTTTATTTATTTATTTTTTTAACCAACAATATCATAGATGGATTTAATGATTATATTTCACTATCACAAAGGCAGCACCGGCCACAAAGCTACTTTCTGGCAAAAAAAAAGATGATTTTTTTCACTCACAATGTAACAGATGGATTTACTAATTTTCTTTCACTATCACAAATGCAGTGCAGAATGCAAAGGTACTTTCTAGAAAAAAAAAAGAGATTTTTTTTTCACCCACAAGGTCACAGTTGTAATTACTGATTATATTTCACTATGCAGTGCAGGCCGCAACAGTACTTTCTAGTAAAAAAAAAAGTTATTTTTCCAACCACAGATGGATAAGACAGATGGATTTAATGATGATATTTCACTATCAAAAATGCAGCACAGGCCAAAAAGGTACTTTCTGGGGAAAAAGAAAATTATTTTTTTCCTCCCACAATGAAACAGATGGATTTACTGATTTTCTTTCACTATCACAAATGCAGTGCAGACCGCAAATGTACTTTCTAGCAAAAAAAGGTGATTTTTGTCACCCACAAGGTCACAGATTATTTAATGATAATATTTCACTATAACGGATTCAGCACAGGCCCCAGAGGTACTTTCTGGCAAAAAAGAGGATTTTTTCACCTACAATGAAACAGATGGATTTACTGATTATATTTCACTATCAGAAATGCAGTGCAGACCGCAAATGTACTTTCTAGCAAAAAAAGGTGATTTTTTTCACCCACAAGGTCACAGTTGTATTTACTGATTATATTTCTCTATCATAAATGCAGTGCAGACCGCAAATGTACTTTCTAGCAAAAAAAGGTGATTTGTTTTCCCCACAGGCCCCAGATGTACTTTCTGGCAAAAAGAGGATTTTTCACCTACAATGAAACAGATGGATTTACTGATTATATTTCACTATCAGAAATGCAGTGCAGACCATAAATGTACTTTCTAGCAAAAAAGGTGATTTTTTTCACCCACAAGGTCACAGTTGTATTTACTGATTATATTTCTCTATCATAAATGCAGTGCAGACCGCAAATGTACTTTCTAGCAAAAAAAGGTGATTTTTTTCCCCCACAATGTCCCAGTTGTATTCACTGATTATATTTCACTTTCAGAAATGCAGCACAGGCCGCAAAGGTACATTCTAGCACAAAAAAAGATGATTTTTTTCCCCCACAATGAAACAGATGGATTTACTGATTATATTTCACTATCACAAATGCAGCACGGGCCCCAAAGGTACTTTCTAGCAAAAAAAAAGGTGATTTTTTATTTACAGCGAAACCGATGGATTTACTGATTTTTCTTTCACTATCACAAATGCAGCATAGTCTGAAAATTTTTTTTGTCCCCCCAGAATCTAACAGATGTATTTACTGAATTGATTACACTGTCACATATGCAGCACAGGGGTACTTTACAGAAAAAAATTTGAATATATCAGCCCCTGGGTCCCTGAACTCACAGGCGGATTACCTATATTATTCTCCCTTCCCCTGGCACATATGCAGTACAGGTGCACTTAAAAAATTCATGTCACCCACTGAACTACAAGAACAGGATTAAATTATTGTCCCTGAAAATATGCAGGTGCAAATGTACTTGCACAAGATGGCCGCCGACGCTCACCTAACTAACAGACAAATTAAAACTTATTTTTCTGTGTCACTGGGCTCAGGGCAGGGTACAAAAAAGTTGAATTGAGCCCCCCAAAAAATCGCTGTAGATCGCAGACTTAACACCAAGCTCTGATATCAGATTCTTTCCTAATCTCTCCCTCACAACAGCAGCATCCTATCCCTACACTAGTAAGAGCTGACGTGACTTGTATAGAGGCTGGGTCACATGCTGCACTGGCCAATCACAGCCCAACCATTAGTTGGCTTGGCTTTGATGGCTTCTAAGGGCAAACATCTTAAATGCCTGTTGATTGGCTGCCCTGCAGCCTTTCAACAAGCTTTATTAAATAACCGAACACCGAACTCAAACTTTTACAGAAAGGTTCGGGTTTGGATCCAGGTACAAAAACCCTAAAGTCCAGAAAGAACCCAAACTTTACAGTTTGGGTTCGCTCAACACTATCTTTAATGCAGGCCAGAGCTTTAATTACTGCTGCTGCGGGTGTAATAGATCGCCGTTTGCATCATGTTCTACTGCACCGACATTCAGAGTTAATCCCTTATTTTAATGATAGTAAAATATTTTGCCCGGTACAAGTATGCAGTGGAACCATATTCATCATTGCTAATTAGATCTTTTAGCGAAAACATTTTTCTGTGTCTGTATTGCAATCACTGACCCCTATGATACCTGCGTTAAATGGGTTTCCCTTATCTGTATACAAATGGTAGACACACAGCGATCCCTTCAGTGTAGCTTGTGTGCATCAAAGACTTGTTATTGCTGAGTGCCATATGTCCTTCTAAGATTTACACGGCAGAGTTGCCAACGTTAACAAATTTCGGGACAGTCTGTAAAAATAGATGGATTTTTTCCTGTGTCCGTGAAAACAAAACAGGTATGTCCATTCTTTTTTTTTGGAGGATGGGGGTACTTGATTAGATTATTTTGGTTGTAATTATCATTTCACAGCTAACTGTAAATGATGGTTATGAGGTGTTATCAGTATGTTGAGCTATAAACATGTTCTGGTTATAAATAATCTTTATCATCATGGTTTTCAAAAATGTTGGCTGTCTGAAATTTTGGGATCAATTGTCCAGAAAAAAATAAAAATTTGGGTTGGTAACCCTGGTACACAGTAATAAATTTGACCTGCCTGTAATACTGATGGCACAGTACTTACAGCTACAGCTGGGTTCACACCAGCACTTCAGTTTCCGAGGAACAGAAGAAAGAAAATAATGGAACCACCGGAGCCATCAAATGGAAGTAAAAAAAGATGACTGACAGACCCCATTCATTATTATTATTACTAGACAGAAGAATGTCACTATGACAGGCATGATACATTTTTCAAATTTTATGTCACTTTAAAGTGCAACGTCACTTTTAGCTAATATTTTCTGTTAGCGAAAATGTTATTCTTCGTCACTATGACAGCCACAACAAATTTTAAACAAATTCTACGTCATTGTGCAGTGCAACAAATGTTTAACCCATGTGGATCCCTCTATAAGGTCCAGGATCCCCCCATACTATGAACCTACTGGTATTTCGCTAAATAAATGTATTCGGGTTAAAACCAGATGGTCAAACATGGATGGATCAAACATGGCTTCTGGATTATTGCCACAAGTGACAGGAGCCTGAAAACTAGCTGCCATTTAATATAGTGACCAAACAGGGGCTGTTGCTGGAATGGGTAACGGCATATGAAGGATTAAAAGTCCGCAACCACCATTACTGCCAGTCGCAGACATTAGTGCCTGGTGTCTGCTCCTTAAAACAGCAGACATTAGGCGGCCATGGCGCCCACTGCAAGCACCAGTGGGCAACCTTTTAAATGTTGGTGGTCGAGAAAGCATTAACTTCCAAGCTTTCACACTGAGAGGCCTGGGTATACCTGATTTATCGGGATTCATGACAAATTAATTCATAGCTAATCAAATTTCTTGTCGAACTTGCCAAATCAAATTTTTCAAATCTTCACTCATCTCTAACGTTTACTTAAAGTTTTATATATAGAAGTTACAATTAGAGTTGAGCGAACACCTGGATGTTCGGGTTCGACGAGTTCGGCCGAACTTTCGAAAAATGTTCGGGTTCGGGATCCGAACTCGACCCGAACTTCATCCCGAACCCGAACCCCATAGAAGTCAATGGGGAAGCGAACTTTTGGGCACTAAAAAGGCTGTAAAACACACCCGGAAAGGGCTAGAGGGCTGCAAAAGGCAGCAAAATGTAGTTAAATCCCCTGCAAACAAATGTAGATAGGGAAATGATGAGTTAACATAAAATAAATAAAAATTAAACAATATTAATTGGAGTGAGGTCCCATAGCACAGAATCAGGCTTCAAGTCACCCACCAATGGAGAAGGTCACTTACTATTATTTTGACCACAGCACCCAGACAAAGGAGAGAGGTCCCACAGCAGAGAACCAGGCATCATATCACCCACCACAGGAGTAGGCCACCATTTAGTTACTTTGACCCTACACCCAGACGGAGGAGAGAGGTTACACAGCAGAGAATCAGGCATTTAGATCACCCACCACAGGAGTAGGCCCCAATTTAATGGGACCCCGGCAACCATGTCAGATGGCACAAGCATAAGCTTTATATCAATCAGCACAGGAGAAGGCGACTTTGACAGACTTTGACCCTACACCCGGACGGAGGAGAGAGGTTTCAAAGCAGAGAATCAGGCATTTAGATCACCCACCACAGGAGTAGGCCCCAATTTAATGGGACCCCGGCAACCATGTCAGATGGCACAACCATCAGCTTCATATCAATCAGCACAGGAGAAGGCGACTTTGAAAGACTTTGACCCTACACCCAGACGGAGGAGAGAGGTTTCACAGCAGAGAATCAGGCATTTAGATCACCCACCACAGGAGTAGGCCCCATTGAATCAGACCCTGGCAACCATGTCAGATGGCACAACCATCAGCTTTATATCAATCAGCACAGGAGAAGGCGACTTTGAAAGACTTTGACCCCTACACCCAGATGGAGGAGAGAGGTTTCACAGCAGAGAATCAGGCATCATATCAACCACCACAGGAGAAGCCACCATTTAGTTACTTTGACCCCTGCACCCAGGAAGAGGAGAGAGGCACCACAGCACATATTCTGGCATCATATCAGCCACTACAGGAGAAGCCACCATTGAGTTACTTTGACCCCTGCACCCAGGAAGAGGAGAGAGGCCCCACAGCACATATTCTGGCATCATACTCAACCACCACAGGAGAAGCCACCATTGAGTTACTTTGACCCCTGCACCCAGGAAGAGGAGAGAGGCACCACAGCACATATTCTGGCATCATATCAGCCACCACAGGAGAAGCCACCATTGAGTTACTTTGACCCCGCACTCCAGGAAGAGGAGAGAGGCACCACAGCACATATTCTGGCATCATATCAGCCACCACAGGAGAAGCCACCATTGAGTTACTTTGACCCTGCACTCCAGGAAGAGGAGAGAGGCCCCACAGCACATATTCTGGCATCATATCAGCCACCACAGGAGAAGCCACCATTTAGTTACTTTGACCCCTTCACCCAAACAGAGGAGAGAGGTTCCACATCAGAGAATCAGGCATCATATCAACCACCACAGGAGTAGGCCACAATTTAATGGGACCCCGGCAACCATGTCAGATGGCACAACCATCAGCTTCATATCAATCAGCACAGGAGAAGGCGACTTTGAAAGACTTTGACCCTACACCCAGACGGAGGAGAGAGGTTTCACAGCAGAGAATCAGGCATTTAGATCACCCACCACAGGAGTAGGCCCCCATTGAATCAGACCCTGGCAACTATGTCAGATGGCACAACCATCAGCTTTATATCAATCAGCACAGGAGAAGGCCACTATTGAGTGACTTTGACCCCTGCACCCAGATGGAGGAGAGAGGTCTCACAGCACATATTCTGGCATCATATCAACCACCACAGGAGAAGCCACCATTGAGTTACTTTGACCCCTGCACCCAGGAAGAGGAGAGAGGCACCACAGCACATATTCTGGCATCATATCAGCCACCACAGGAGAAGCCACCATTGAGTTACTTTGACCCCTGCACCCAGGAAGAGGAGAGAGGCCCCACAGCACATATTCTGGCATCATACTCAGCCACCACAGGAGAAGCCACCATTGAGTTACTTTGACCCCTGCACCCAGGAAGAGGAGAGAGGCACCACAGCACATATTCTGGCATCATATCAGCCACCACAGGAGAAGCCACCATTGAGTTACTTTGACCCCTGCACCCAGGAAGAGGAGAGAGGCCCCACAGCACATATTCTGGCATCATATCAGCCACCACAGGAGAAGCCACCATTGAGTTACTTTGACCCCTGCACCCAGGAAGAGGAGAGAGGCCCCACAGCACATATTCTGGCATCATATCAGCCACCACAGGAGAAGCCACCATTGAGTTACTTTGACCCCTGCACCCAGGAAGAGGAGAGAGGCACCACAGCACATATTCTGGCATCATATCAGCCACCACAGGAGAAGCCACCATTGAGTTACTTTGACCCCCGCACCCAGGAAGAGGAGAGAGGCACCACAGCACATATTCTGGCATCATATCAGCCACCACAGGAGAAGCCACCATTGAGTTACTTTGACCCCTGCACCCAGGAAGAGAGAGAGGCACCACAGCACATATTCTGGCATCATATCAGCCACCACAGGAGAAGCCACCATTGAGTTACTTTGACCCCTGCACCCAGGAAGAGGAGAGAGGCCCACAGCACATATTCTGGCATCATATCAGCCACCACAGGAGAAGCCACCATTTAGTTACTTTGACCCCTTCACCCAAACAGAGGAGAGGTTCCACATCAGAGAATCAGGCATCATATCAACCACCACAGGAGTAGGCCACAATTTAGTTTATTTGACCCCTGCACCCAGGAAGAGGAGAGAGGCCCACAGCACATATTCTGGCATCATATCACACACCACAGGAGAAGGCCTCTTTCAGTGATTTAGGCCTTTGGACCCAGACAGAGGAGAGAGGTCAGAGATTAGCTTCATATCCCCAGCACAGCAGAAGACCGCTTTATTTGACTTAGGCCTCAGCACCCAGACAGAAGACAGAGGTAGCATGGCAGAGGTTATGGCTTCATGTCACCCGTTAGTTTAACCGGCCACTTTCATCTGGTTAGGCCCGGCGCCCAGACAGAGAAGAGTTTCATTCAACTGTGGGTTTCATAAAATTTGTATCAAATAAAGAAGTGGCCCGTAGCACAACAAGACATGTTTTAGGCAGTTAATAAGGACTACTCTGCACAAGGGAGGGACAGGTCCTGTGGGATCCATGCCTGGTTCATCTTTATGAAGGTCAGCTTGTCCACGTTGGCTGTGGACAGGCGGCTGCGCTTGTCAGTAATGGCGCCCCTGCCGTGCTGAATACGCGTTCAGATAAACGCTGGCCGCCGGGCAGGAAAGCACCTCAAGGCATAACATGCTAACTCTGGCCACGTGGACAATTTCGAAACCCAGTAGTTGAATGGGGCCGAACCATCCGTCAGGATGTGGAGGGTGTGCAGACATACTGTTCAACCATGTTAGTGAAATGCTGCCTCCTGCTAACACGTTCCGTATCAGGTGTCGGTGCAGATAGCTGTGGCGTGGAGACAAAACCTTTCCACATTTCTGCCATGCTAACCCTGCCCTCAGATGAGCTGGCCGTGACACAGCTGCGTTGGCGACCTCTTGCCACTTCTCTGCCTTCACCTTCCACCTGTTCCCCTGTGACATGTGGGAATGCTCTCAAGAGCGCCTCTATCAGCGTGCGCTTGTACTCGCGCATCTTGCGGTCGCGCTCCAGTTCAGGAATTAAAGTGGGCACATTGTCTTTATACCGGGGATCCAGCAGGGTGGCCACCCAGTAGTCTGCACACGTTAAAGCGTGGGCAACTCTGCTGTCGTTGCGCAGGCATTGGAGCATATATTCGCTCATGTGGGCCAGGCTACCCATGGGTAAGGACAAGCTGTCCTCTGTGGGAGGCGTATCGTCATCGTCCACCGTATCCCCCAGCCACGCACCAGTGATGGGCCTGGGCTGCCACCCCGCTGTGAACTTGCGTCATCCTCGTCCCCTCCACCTCCTCCTCCTCATCCTCCTCGTCCTCCAGTACAGTGCCTTGGCTGGCGACTTGTGAACCTGTCCTCTGCTGCTTAAACAAACCTCCCTCTGAGCCACTTCGAACAGACTGGCCCGAAAGTGTTAGAAGCGAGCCCTCATCCTCCTCCTCCTCCTCCACCTGGGCCACCTCCTCTAACATCATTGCCCTAAGTGTTTTCTCAAGGAGACATAGAAGTGGTATTGTAACGCTGATAACAGTGTCATCGCCACTGGCCATGTTGGTGGAGTACTCGAAACAGCGCAGCAGGGCACACAGGTCTCGCATGGAGGCCCAATCATTGGTGGTGAAGTGGTGCTGTTCGGCAGTACGACTGGCGCGGCGTGCTGCAGCTGAAACTCCACTATGGCCTGCTGCTGCTCGCACAGTCTCTCCAGCATGTGCAAGGTGGAGTTCCACCGGGTGGGCACGTCGCATATGAGGCGGTGGCGGGAAGGCCGAAGTTCCGCTGTAGCGCAGACAGGCGAGCAGCGGCAGGATGTGAGCGGCGGAGCGCGCACAGACGGCCCGCACTTTATGCAGCAGCTCTGACATGTTGGGGTAGTGGTGAATGAACCTCTGCACCACCAAGTTCAGCACATGCGCCAGGCAAGGGATGTGCGTCAAACCGGCTAGTCCCAGAGCTGCCACGAGATTTCGCCCATTATCGCATACCACCAGGCCTGGCTTGAGGCCCACCGGCAGAAACCACTCGTCGGTCTGTTGTTCAATACCCCGCCACAACTCCTTTGCGCTGTGGGGCCTGTCCCCCAAACATATGAGTTTCAGAATGGCCTGCTGACGTTTACCCGGGCTGTGCTGAAGTTGGTGGTGAAGGTGTGTGGCTGACCGGATGAGCTGGTGGAAGCAGTGGAGGAGGAAGCCGAGTAGGAGGAGGAGGCTACAGGAGGCAGAGAATGATGCCCTGCGATCCTAGGGGCGGAAGGACGTGCGCCAAGGAACTGTCCGCCGGGGCCCAGCCGCCACTACATTCATCAGTGTGCAGTTAGTGAGATATAGCGTCCCTGGCCGTGCTTACTGGTCCACGTATCTGTGGTTAGGTGGACCTTGCCACAAATGGCGTTGCGCAGTGCACACTTGATTTTATCGGACACTTGCATGTGCAGGAAGGCACGGCTGTCTTGGAGAAGTAGTGGCGGCTGGGAACCACATACTGCGGGACAGCCATGGCCATCAGCTGTTTGAAGCTGTCTGTGTCCACCAGCCGGAATGACAGCATTTCAAAGGCCAGCAGTTTAGAAATGCTGGCGTTCAGGCCAAGGGCTCGAGGGTGACTCGGGGAATTTGCGCTTCCTCTCTAAGGTTTGAGATATTGAGAGCTGAACGCTGCTGTGTGATATAGTGGAGGCGCTAGTTGACGGTGGCGGTGGTGGTGGTGTCGGTGGCACATCCTCTGTTTGCTGCTCGGCAGGTGGCAGCATTCCTCTCGAGGCGGAAGCCGAGGCAGCAGCGGTAGAGGAGCAGGGAGCCTCAGCGAGTGCCTGGTTTTTAAGGTGTGTACCCCACTGCAGTTCATGCTTTGCATGTAGATGCCTGGTCATGCAGGTTGTGCTGAGGTTCAGAACGTTAATGCCTCGCCTCAGGCTCTGATGGCAGAGCGTGCAAGTCACTCGGGTCTTGTCGGTAGGACATTGTTTAAGAAGTGCCATGCCAGGGAACTCTTTGAAGCTGCCTTTGTGGGGCTGGGTCCCTGTTGGCGATGTCCAGTAGCAGGGCGAACTCTGGGGCGGCGGCTCGTCTGCTGGCCCCCTGCTCCCTCTTTGGCTTCGCTGTTGTCTCGGTCTCACCACTACCTCTTCCTCTGAACTGTGAAAGTCATCGCCACGACCTTCAGTCCATGTGGGGTCTAAGACCTCATCGTCCTCTGCATCGTCTTCCACCCAGTCTCCTCCCTGACCTCCTCCTGTTCAGTCTGCACACTGCAAAAGACGCGGCAGTGGGCACCTGTGTTTCGTCATCATCAGAGAGTCGGTGACTCTGCTGTGGTGGTATTCCCATGTCCTCTTCATCTGGAGACATAAGTGGTTGTGCGTCAGTGCATGGTATGTCTTCCTCCACTGGGGAAGGGCTAGGTGGACGCCCTGGGAAACCCTGGAAGCAGAGTCTTCAAACAGAAGAAGAGACTGCTGCATAACTTGTGGCTCAGACCGTTTCCCTGATATGCTTGGGGGTGATGTGACAGACTGATGGGCTTGGTTTTCAGGTGCCACCTGTGCGCTTTCCGCAGAAGACTGGGTGGAAGACCATGTGGTGAACGTGCTGGAAGCACTGTCGGCCACCCAATCGATTAATGCCTGTACCTGCTCAGGCCTTACCATCCTAAGAGCGGCATTGGGCCCCACGAGATATTGCGGTACATTCTGCCGGCTAGTTGAGGAGTTCGTTCCCTACTGTGTGCGCCTGGGGCCGAGCGGCCACGTCCTCTACCAGCAACAGAGGCTCCACGGACACCACCACGACCGCGTCCTCGTCCCTTAATAGTATTTTTCTTCATTGTTGCGATTCAACTCGCACCACAATGAAATATATTATTTTTTATAAGCAAAATCCCCTCACTGGAATACTTTCAGTCTTTTGACTGTATGGATTACAGATGGAATGACTGTTATATGTGAGTACCGCTTTCTTTGACAGATTCTAGTATGGGTACATACTGTATATGTTTTCCCAACCCCAGCACATTAGTTTGCTAATTCCAGATGTATGAAACGCAGGCCTAACTGTATCTAGTATATTGAACGCCAGATAAACTAACTTGGCCTTTTTAAATAAAAAAATTCCCTCACTGGAATACTTTCAGTCTTTTGACTGTATGGATTACAGATGGAATGACTGTTATATGTGAGTACCGCTTTCTTTGACAGATTCTAGTATGGGTACATATATGTTTCCCAACCCCAGCACATTAGTTTGCTAATTCCAGATGTATGAAGCATAGGCCTAACTGTATCTAGTATATTGAGCGCCAGATAAACTAACTTGGCCTTTTTAAATAAAAAAATTCCCTCACTGGAATACTTTCAGTCTTTTGACTGTATGGATTACAGATGGAATGACTGTTATATGTGAGTACCGCTTTCTTTGACAGATTCTAGTATGGGTACATATATGTTTTCCCAACCCCAGCACATTAGTTTGCTAATTCCAGATGTATGAAGCATAGGCCTAACTGTATCTAGTATATTGAGCGCCAGATAAACTAACTTGGCCTTTTAAATAAAAAAATTCCCTCACTGGAATACTTTCAGTCTTTTGACTGTATGGATTACAGATGGAATGACTTGTTATATGTGAGTACCGCTTTCTTTGACAGATTCTAGTATGGGTACATATATGTTTTCCCAACCCCAGCACATTAGTTTGCTAATTCCAGATGTATGAAACGCATGGCCTAACTGTATCTAGTATATTGAGCGCCAGATAAACTAACTTGGCCTTTTTAAATAAAAAAATTCCCTCACTGGAATACTTTCAGTCTTTTGACTGTATGGATTACAGATGGAATGACTGTTATATGTGAGTACCGCTTTCTTTGACAGATTCTAGTATGGGTACATATATGTTTTCCCAACCCCAGCACATTAGTTTGCTAATTCCAGATGTATGAAAGCATGAGCCTAACTGTATCTAGTATATTGAGCGCCAGATAAACTAACTTGGCCTTTTTAAATAAAAAAATTCCCTCACTGGAATACTTTCAGTCTTTTGACTGTATGGATTACAGATGGAATGACTGTTATATGTGAGTACCGCTTTCTTTGACAGATTCTAGTATGGGTACATATATGTTTTCCCAACCCCAGCACATTAGTTTGCTAATTCCAGATGTATGAAACGCAGGCCTAACTGTATCTAGTATATTGAACGCCAGATAAACTAACTTGGCCTTTTTAAATAAAAAAAATTCCCTCACTGGAATACTTTATGGCTTTTCACTGTATGGATTACAGGTGGACTGGTATTAGTAGGGGTGACACAAGCACACCCAAGTCCCTGATGTAGGATTTCTATGGCACAGACCACTATTACAAGTGATTAATGGACGTTGGGAGAGATTGTGCTGCAGCACTAGTCCCAAGATGGCTGCCGCCTATCAGCCCAGTAACATGTGCCACAAAATGGTCTGCACAACCTTTAAAAAAATAGCCTTGGACTGTGCTGCTAAATCGCTATTGGTCTGAATCCCAGGTGTAGATGTCTGACTTGTTTGGAGCTTTGGAATGCACACTGTGGCAGCTTCTGCTGCAGCACTACAAGTCGCAAAATGGCGACCGGCGGTCAGCCCAGGTACATGTGGATGGAAAAATCACTCTGGCCACTCTAAAAATAGCCAATCCCTATCAAAAAGCAGCTCAGCTGCAGTTGTTCAGATGAATCACAGGTGGAGGAGAGAAATTTGCTTCCAGTTATTCAATTATCCCTGCCTATTCTCGCCCTAGCATCAGCTGCGTCTATCCCTGTTCTATTCACATCGGGAGTGAGCACGTCCCGACGTGCGCACAAGCTTATAAAGAGGCTGAGTCACATGCTGCACTTGGCCAATCACAGCCTTGCCAATAGTAGGCATGGCTGCGATGGCATCTTAGGGCAAGTAGTATGATGCATGTTGATTGGCTGCTTTGCAGCCTTTCAAAATGCGCCAAAATACATGCCGAACGACGAACCCGAACCCGAACTTTTACGAAAAAGTTCGGGTTCGAGTCCGTGTCACGAACACCCCAAAATTCGGTACGGACCCGAACTATGCTCGAACTGTTCGCTCAACACTAGTTACAATCTAACAGTGTTCTCATTGTTTTAGTTTCTGTGTTGGCACCAAAACATTCCCTAATATTTCACTTTCATAATTTCTCAAATTCTTTGAGAGCAACAATCACTTTGCCAGCTTCTAAATAAATGAACATTTATGTGATACCACATTTTGGAAGTAAATAACACTGTTAGTTCATAAACATGCACATTTTAGTTTTATTTGAAAAGAAAAAATAAATAAAAATGCATACAATATCAGAAACAGATGGTAAGTTGAATTTCAATACTTTGTTATCACCAAGTCATTTTACTACAATCTGTCAACATAAAATATAACGCAAAGGCTAAAAATATGACAGTTTTTTGTCTTTTATTTCTAAGTAGAAGTGTATGCATCTAATTCTATATATCTATCCATGTATAATTTGATTCCATATATTATTATTTTGAAACTAACAGGAAAGGGTTCTTGGCAAAATAGTCAAACCATGGAATTCCCTTCCCCAAGAGGTAAAAATGACAGATGACAATATATTTTTTTCTACTTTATCACTATGTATGCGTCATTTTTAATAATATCATTTTGAAAAACATTGCATGTTACAGCTAATAAAAGTGTAATGGTATGAATATATTTTAAAAGCCTTTTATTTTTAAATTTTATAACTACTTTATGTAATTTATATATAGTTATACAAAATGAATAAATTTAGCATTTTTGCATCTTACTCTATATTGCTGTATTATGGATCCATGTTGTCTATGTGCCTCTAATTTCATATAGAGCCATATGAAAGCATTTTTCCATAATTTAATAAAGCATCTATAAGAAAAATTGTGGTACGGTATGTTATATTACATAGGTATTCTACCCTAGATGTATTGCTTCACATGGAGTAACTACTGCTCTGTAATATGGAATAGTAGGGACATCATGTGTTGCTCTACTGGATCAATGCATTTTCACTGAATGCATGAGGTCTAAGCATAAAGCATAAGACTGCAAAAATAAAAATCTTGAACAAAAAACATATGAAATGAACAAGTGTGCTATTAAAAAAGAATATACCTAAAACAGAAAAAGAATGTTTGGTGATAAAAGGGTGAAAATCACCATGGGATGGATAATGTTCGGATTATTTTTATTATTGTAGCAGTACAATAACATAGTATATATTTTTTTAAGTGACTTCATAATCTTGGCTAATGACCTACTTCCCATAACATTAATGAATGGACTTAAAATCCATTAAAATAGCAGAAAGACAGCTAATTTGTGGTTGCGTCAGAAGAATGGGTAATGAAAGCTAAAAGATCATTAGTTCAATAAAATAAGTTGTTACTGAGTGGAAACTAAATACAACTTAGTTGAAATCTATTAGTCTATATAGTAGTATTCAGAGTTAATGCATACTGTAAACTAGCACTTACGTGGTTAATTTGAATGTTTTCTGCACTTTGTGGTTTTAAATGGCGGTATCGTGTGATAAAGAAAATAGGTATTCAATAATGCAATAAAAGATCAAGACGGCACTCACCGTTGCATCACGATATCCGCGTTTATTTGAAGCAGGAGGGGGAGACATACAGTGCAAACTCACATAGAAAAGGTGACGGCCGTTTCGCACTACCGCGCTTACTCTGGCCTTTCATTTGCAATGAGGTTGTTTAGCGCAATCAAATTTATGCGCTCAATCGCACCTCACTTGGCGCATTGCTTTGACGTCGACAATCCCGTCATCTGAACTCTGAGATCAGGGTGATTATTCATTGGCAGCCTCATTGCAATACATTGTATTTATATCTTAAATAGAAAAAAACATTTAAACACATAGTTACTATATAACCTTATAGATAAATTTCAGCGGGACAAGTTAGACTATGAGTCGGGAAGAGTTTTCAATTGGAGTGTGAAACAACAAAAAAGACAACGACCAAAACGGAGAAAAAGTGACTATTGGACATCAGACTCTGTCTCCAGTACATATGATGACATTGATACCAACAATTCTGGAATTACGTCATAGACATGAGCCCTTTAGGAAACGTACTAGGAGAGGAGGAGGAAAAAATAAAAGGAAAAGGTGGAGGGAGACAGGGCTACAAGCGAAAACAGGTCTCCTGGAGACGATAATGGAAGAACCCGAACAACCAAATCTGGTGGTTAATTTGTCTGGCGTGGAACTGCCGCAGGGCTGTGAGCGAGTCCTTAACAAAGGTCTTAATTACAGCCTAGTGGAGCAGTTTGACCCAGTAGAGTTTGAAATAGATCTTTTCAAGGCCTCCAGAAAACTGAATTTGAGGAGAATACATCATAATACCCTACAAGATTCTAAGTCTCTTAGAGAGCAAAAAGAGGACGAATGCCCTGTAAAAATCAGCCCTCTAGGTTTCAGTATAAACGCAAACATTAATGAAGAGGAAATTTCCTGTCTGGTCTTCCTGACTGATGTTGATCTCGGCAATCCCAGACAGAGAATAGATGACTCAAGGTTTACAGGAGGTATAAAATCCTCCTACTGTCCCCCCCCCCCCTACCCGCCAGATCCAGCGTTGATGTCTTCCAGCAGAAGGTACTCGAGGATATGAAGGAATTAATATATCCCCAAACAGGAAAGAATCTCTCCATGAATGAGACAAAAGCGCTCATCTGGTTACAAAAGAGAGATGATTTGATAGTAAAACCGGCGGATAAGGGGGGAAATATTGTCATAATGAGCAGATCATATTACGTGATGGAAGCCCACAGACAGCTAGATGATCGAGTGGTGTATGAGAGATCCCACGTTCAGGATTCAAAATGCCCTCAGGCGGTTCTTGCACAGCTATGGGGAGAATGACATGCTGTCCCGAAACCAGGCTGAAAAGCTGTTTCCCCTACACCCAAGGAAACCAACTTGGTATTTCCTCCCAAAAATCCACAAGTCACTGACCCAGCCCCCCGGGAGACCTATTGTCTCGGTGGTTGGGTCAGTGACTGAACCGTTGTCCAGGTATATGGATTGGCTGCTGAGACCCATTGTAGCAATGATTCCATCACACCTCAGGGACACCTCTGATCTCCTCCAGTCACTGAGGGATACTCATTGGCAGGAGGGGCTCAGTTTGGTGTCCCTGGATGTGGAAAGCCTCTATACCCGCATGCCCCCAATGTCAGGGCATTAAAGCCGTGATTGGAATCCTAGAAAATACAGACAGAAGTGTGGTCTTTAGGGATTTCATCAGAGATGGCCTAGAATTAAATTTAAAAAGTAATGCCTTCATGTTCGGGGATGCTTGGTATAGACAGAATGTGGGTACCGCGATGGGGATGCCCATCGCTTGTACTTTTGCCAACCTATACCTGGCACGATTTGAGGATCGCTATGTTTACTCCCTTTTGAACCCCTTCTTATGATATATCCACACCCTTTACAGGTTTGTGGATGATATCTTCATTATTTGGTCGGGTAGCAAAAAATTTGGGGGGGAATTTGTAGAGTATCTTAACAAATATAACGATATGATTATGCGATTCACATACCAATTTGGGGGTTATAAGATTGAGTTCCTGGACGTGGTGATCTCCGTGTCTGGGGGGAGTTGGTGACCGAGGGCTATCGTAAGCCGACTGCTTCAAACTCCCTCCTACACTTCTCTAGCTACCATCCGAAGACAGTAAAACAAGCCGTACCGTATGGCCAGTTTGTGAGACTAGCTCGTATAAATAAAACCACTAACAGTTATCAAAAACAAGCAGCTGATCTGCAAAATAGACTTAGAGCCAGAGGTTATCCTGCAGACTTATTTAATGAAGCCATGGAAAAAGCTATTGCCTCAGAACGTCAAATATTTAACTCTCTAGTTGAACAAGGGGAGGAGCAAAAAAAGAGACTACCACAGAGAAAAAGAAAAAAGAACAAGGTTCCCCAAATTTTGCATTCTCATTCAAATTCAGCCCCATGGCTGATTACATAAAACAGATTATTAAAAAACATTGGGGCATAATAGAGGGAGATGATGCATTAAAACAGTTACGAGGTACAGTTGTGTTCAAAATTATTCAACCCCCACTGAAATTGAGTGTTTTGGCCAGTTTAACATTGATTTTGATAATTTCAGTCATCTAGTTTACAATTAAATCAAAGAGGCACTTGTAAGTCAGACAAATATAACATAACATTTATAATGAAATAACCACAAATGTCTTTTCTGTGCTCACATCATTATCAGTTTTATTCAACCCCCAAGTGACATTCAATCTTAGTACTTAGTACAACATTCTTTTCCAGTTATAACCGCTTCTAAATGTGAAGCATAGCTTGACACAAGTGTATTGCAGCGATCTACGGGTATCTTCGCCCATTCTTCATGGGCAAAAGCCTCCAGTTCAGTCACATTCTTAGGCTTGCGCGCTGCAACTGCTTTCTTTAAGTCCCACCAGAGGTTCTCAATCGGATTTAAGTCTGGTGACTGCGATGGCCACTTCAAAATGTTCCAGCCTTTAATCTGCAACCATGCTCTAGTGCAGTGGTCCCCAACCTTTTTTGCACCAAGGACCAGTTTCACGCAAGACAATTTCCCCAGGGCCCGGGTGGGGGGTTCTGGGGCGGGGCTTAAGGTGGGTGGGGCTTAGGGGGTGCTGGTCGGCGCTGACGGATTCACAAGCATAACAAAACACAAGGTGCGTATTCAAATATATAACTCTATATAACCCCCAATGCCTCAGATCAGCCCCCATGTCAGCCTTTAGCCATCAGCCCCCCATGTCAGCCCTTAGCCATCTGCCCCCCATGTCAGCCTTTAGCCATCTGCCCCCCATGTCAGCTTTTAGCCATCTGCCCCCCATGTCAGCCTTTAGCCATCTGCCCCCCATGTCAGCCTTTAGCCATCTGCCCCCATGTCAGCCTTTAGCCATCAGCCCCCAATGTCAGCCTTTAGCCATCAGCCCCCCATGTCAGCCTATAGCCATCTGCCCCCCATGTCAGCCTTTAGCCATCTGCCCCCAATGTCAGCCTTTAGCCATCAGCCCCCAATGTCAGCCTTTAGCCATCAGCCCCCAATGTCAGCCTTTAGCCATCAGCCCCCAATGTCAGCCTTTAGCCATCAGTCCCCCATGTCAGCCTTTAGCCATCAGCCCGCCATGTCAGCCTTTAGCCATCAGCCCCCCATGTCAGCCTTTAGCCATCAGCCCCCCATGTCAGCCTTTAGCCATCAGCCCCAAAAAAAAAAAAAACACTTACCTCTCCTGCTCCTGGACGCCACCGCTTCTCATCATCGCAATCCTCTTCATCCCTCTGTCGGCTGTGTATCGCAGGTGCGGCACTCAGTGTGAGGTCACAGTGCACCCTCACGCTGTGCGCAGCCCTGCACAGCTGACAGCTGAGCCGAGGACCAGGAAGCGGTGAGTACAGATCGTTCACCGCTTCCGGGTCCTCCACTGCTAATGAAGCGCTTCCATAATGGAAGCGCTTCATTAGTACCGCGTTAAAGACTGATTGCCGCGGCCCGGCAAACAACCTTCCAGGGCCTGGTCCTGGGCCATGGCCCGGCGGTTGGGGACCTCTGCTCTAGTGGACTTGGAGGTATTCTTGGGATCATTGTCCTGTTGAAAGGTCCAACGTCTCCCAAGCCTCAGGTTTGTGACGGACTGCATCACATTTTCATCCAATATCTCCTGGTACTGAAGAGAATTCATGGTACCTTGCACACGCTGAAGCTTCCCTGTACCTGTAGAAGCAAAACAGCCCCAAAGCATGATTGACCCCCGCCATGCTTCACAGTAGGCAAGGTGTTCTTTTCTTCATAGGCCTTGTTCTTCCTCCTCCAAACATAGCGTTTATCCATGGCCCAAACAGTTCTAATTTTGATTCATCAGTCCACAGAACACTATCCCAAAACTTTTGTGGTTTGTCCACATGACTTTTGGCATACTGCAGTCGACTCTTCTTATTCTTTGGAGACAGCAAGGGGGTGCGCCTGGGAGTTCTGGCATGGAGGCCTTCATTACGCAGTGTGTGCCTTATTGTCTGAGCTGAAACTTCAGTACCCGCATCTGACAAATCTTTTTTCAGTTCCTTTAGCAGTCACACGGGGACTTTTCTCCACTTTGCTCTTCAGGTAGTGCACAGCAGTCGAAGTTAGCATCTTCTTTCTGCCACGACCAGGTAGCGTTTCAACAGTGCCCTTTGCCTTGAATTTGCGAATGATGCTTCCTATGGTGTCTCTTGGTATGTTTAAAATCTTTGCAATATTCTTATAGCCATTCTTGTCTTCCTGGACCATTCTCTTGACTTCACCATGTTTGTAAACACACCAGTAAATGTCTAGAAGGAGCTGAGTATCACAGTCATTTTAAATCTGCCTAATTGGTGCTTATTATGCTTGATTGCTGCTCCTTGACATCCACAGGTGTTTTCAATACCTGATCGAAAACACTTGAATGAACCCTCTGTTCTTAAGAGTGGTAGTCTTTAAGGGGTTGAATAATTGTGTCAATGAAGAAATCACAAAAAAAAATGTAATACTGTATTACAAAAACAATTGATGTCATTTTAGTTGCATTTGGTTCTTTAAAAAGTCCTTGTAAGATTTCATTCTGAACACAATTACAAATGTACACTAAATTCCCTAAAACCCTTTACAGAATTGGGGGTTGAATAATTTTGAACACAACTGTAGTAAACCCTATGTCGCCTTCAGAAGATGCTACACCATACGTAATAAATTTGTATATAGCCATTTTAGGGAAGAAAAACACCATACTTGGCTATCAGGATGGCAACCAAAAGGGAATAAAAAATGTGGCAGCTGTTCTTTTTGTAGCTTTAATCCCCAGTGGTCATTAATATCCTTTGCAGGACTTGAACATAAAGTAAACACACTAATTACTTGCCGGAGTAAATTTGTTGTGTACATCATCATGTGTAAATGCGGAAGATTTTATATTAGAAAGACCATCCGCTGCTTATAGGAATGTTTCCGGGAACATTTGAATTGTATAAGAACTGGTAAAGGTGTACCGCGATTAATTGAGCACATAAACTCCGTACATAACGGCGACACCAGTGTACTGAGGTTCGCTGGTTTGGAAGTGGTTAATCGCATGGCACGGGGCGGTGACAGGGAACGAGAACTTCTAAGGAGAGAAGGAAGGTGACTCCTTCGATCGAATGCAACTGGTTCGCTGGGTCTAAATGAAAAATTTGATAGGAGTGCTTTTCTATAAGGTTATATAGTAACGATGTGTTTAAATGTGTGCTAAATGTTTTTTTCTATTTAAGATATAAATGCAATGTATTGCAATGAGGCCGCCAATGAATAATCACCCTGAGCTCAGAGTTCAGATGACGGGATTGTCGACGTCAGAGCAATGCGCCAAGTGAGGTGCGATTGAGCGCATAAATTTGATTGCGCTAGACAACCTCATTGCAAGTTAAAGGCCAGAGGCAGCGCGTAACGGCCGTCGCCTTTTCTATGTGAGTTTACACTGTATGTCTCCACCTCCTGCTTCAAATAAACGCGGATATCGTGATGCAACGGTGAGTGCCATCTTGATCTTTTATTGCAAGGATGTATCGTCAAGACTTTCGCTGGACAGAGCACCACCGTGTCACTAGCGTTGATCTCCTGGTAGGTGAGTGGACTGAAGAGTTGAACTTTTACATCAATTTTCGGATGTGTGTAGTGCCACTAAAACAACTGTTTCTGAACATGTGTTGGACGATAGGTATTCAATAAGCCCATTAAAAAGCAGCATATTTCAGACTTAGGAATAGGGATGAGCGCACCTGAACTGCAAAGTTGTGGTTCGTACTCAATTTTTCGAGTTTGGTTACCCGGACCCGAACTCTGACTTTTTCACTTAAGTCCAGGGTTCAGGTGATTTATGAATTACTTTACTATTTTCTGTTATAGTGTAGTTATATCAGAAAATAACATAATACTTAAGACAGAATGCAAATGTGACATCTTTAGAGGCATTTCATTTAGCATTCCATCATAACAGAAGTCTATGGGCAGCATAATAGATCTGTCCTGGTTTCCGTTATGCAGGAGTTAAGCAGGACAGATCCATTATGCTGTCTACAGACTGCTATTATGACGGAATGCAAAACTGAAGCTTTTAACCCCTAAGGACCGGGCTCATTTTCACCTTAGGGCCAGGCAAATTTGACCAGTGTCACTTTATGTGATGATAACTTTAAAACGCTTTTTCTTATCCAGGCCATTCTGAGATTGTTTTTTCGTCACATATTGTACTTCATGACACTGGTAAAATTAAGTCGAAAACTTTCATTTTTATTTATAAAAAAATATCAAATTTACCAAAAATTTTGAAAAATTAGCAATTTTCCAAGTTTCAATTTCTCTACTTCTATAATACATAGTAATACCGCCCAAAAAAGTTATTGATTTACATTCCCCATATGTCTACTTTATGTATCAATCATTTTGGGAATGCTATTTTATTTTTTGGGGACGTTACAAGGCTTAGAAGTTTAGAAGCAAATCTTGAAATTTTTCAGAAATTTTCAAAAACCAACTTTTTAGGGACCAGTTCAGGTCTGAAGTCACTTTGTGAGGCTTAAATAATAAAAACCATCCAAAAATGACCCCATTATAGAAACTACACCCCTCAAGGTATTCAAAACTGATTTTACAAACGTCATTAACCCTTTAGGTTTTCCACAAGAGATAATGGCAAATGGAGATAACATTTCAGAATTTCGATTGTTTGCAAAATTTTCCGTTTCAATCCATTTTTTCCAGGTACAAAGCAAGGGTTAACAGCCAAACAAAACTCAGTATTTATTGCCCCGATTCTGTAGTTTTCATAAACACCCCATATTTGGGCGTAAACTGCTGTATGGCCAAACGGCAGGGCACAGAAGTAAGGGAACGCCATATGGTTTTTGGAAGGCGGATTTTGCTGGTCTGGATTTTTGACACCATGTCCCATTTGAAGCCCCCCGATGCACCCCTAGAGTAGAAACTCCAAAAAAGTGACTCCATCTAAGAAACTACACCCCTCAAGGTATTCAAAACTGATTTTACAAACTTTGTTAACCCTTTAGGAGTTCCACAAGAGTTATTGGCAAATGGAGATGAAATTTCGCAATTTCTATTTTTTGTTACCTTGCCTCAAAAAAAGTGTAATATAGAGCAACCAAAAATCATATTTACCCTAAAATAATACAAACAAAACTGCCACCTTATCCCGTACTTTCCAAAATGGGGTCGCTTTTTTGGAGTTTCCACTGTAGGGGTGCATCAGGGGGTCTTCAAATGGGACATGGTGTCAAATAACCAGTCCAGCAAAATCTGCCTTCCAAAAACCATATGGCGTTCCCTTCCTTCTACGCCCTGCCGTTTGGCCATACAGCAGTTTACGACCACATATGGGGTGTTTCTGCAAACTACAGAATCAGGGCAATAAATATTGAGTTTTGTTTGGCTGTTAACCCTTGCTTTGTTACTGGAAAAATGGATTAAAATGGATAATTTGCAAAAAATAGCTGTTTTGGGACAGTTTTGTATTTTTGTTATTTACATCGTTGAACTGACAGGTTAGATTGTGTGCTATTTCTATAGAGCAGGTTGTTACGGACGCGACAATACCAAATATGTCTACTTTTTGGGGTTTTTGTTTCAGTTTTACATAATAAAGCATTTTTGAAAAAAATGATTTTTAGTGTCTCCACATTCTGAAAGCCATAGTTTTTTTTTTTTTGGCAATTGTCCTATGTAGGGGCTCATTTTTTGCGGGATGAGATGGCGGTTTGAATGGTACTATCTTGGGGTGCATATGACTTTTTGATCACTTGCTATTACACTTTTTGTGATGTAAGGTGACAAAAAATGACTTTTTTACAACGTTTTTATTTTTTATGTTTACGGCGTTCACCTGAGGGGTTAGGTCATGTTATATTTTTATAGAGCAGGTCGTTATGAACGCGACGATACCCAATATGTATACTTTTTTTATTTATTTTGGTTTTACACAATAATATCCTTTTGAAACAAAAAAAATATGTTTTAGTGTCTCCATAGTCTGAGAGCCATATTTTTTTCAGTTTTTAGGCGATTGTCTCAGGTTGGGTATAATTTTTGTGGGATGAGGTGGCGGTTAGATTGGCACTATTTGGGGGTCATATGACGTTTTGATCGCTTGCTATTACACTTTTTGTGATGTAAGGTGACAAAAAATGGCTTTTTGACAAAGTTTTTATTTTATTTTTTTACAGTGTTTACTTGAGGGGTTAGGTCATGTGATATTTTTATAGAGCAGATTCTTACGGACGTGGAGATACCCAATATGTCTACTTTTTTAATTTTTTTACATTTAACACTGAAAAGCATTTTTGAAACAAAAAAATCATGTTTTAGTCTGAGAGGCATAGTTTTTTTATTTTTTGGGCAATTGTTTTATGAAGGGGCTCATTTTTTGCGGGATGAGATGGCGGTTAGATTGGTACTATTTTGGGAGGCATACGCCTTTTTGATCGCTTTGTATTACACTTTTAGTGATGTAAGGTGCCAAAAAATGGCTTATTTACACAATTTTTTTTTTTAATGGCGTTCACGTGAGGGGTTCAGTCATGTGATATTTTTATAGAGCTGTTTTTTACGGACGCGGCGATACCTAATATGTGTAGTGTATTTTATTTTTTTTACTTTTTATTCAGTGATTTGTGTTTTTTTTTATTTTTACTCTTTTTCACTTTTTTACCTTTTTTTGGGACCCAGACCCACTTGGTTCTTGTAGATCTAGTGGATCTGGTGTCTATATAATACAGAACAGTACACTATATAGTGTGCTGCACTGTATTTTTTACTTTTCACAGTCTGGTCAGACTTCTGCCTTTAGCAGAAGTCTGACTAGAGTTACTATACCATGGCAAGCAGGACGCTTCTGAAAGCGTCCTGCTGCCATGGTAACCATCACCCACTGCCATTAGAGAGCAGTGGGTGATGGATAGGGAGGGAGGGGAGCTCCCTCCCTCTGCGATCCCATCCTGGGAGGGGGAGGGGGGCTGCATAGGCACAGCAGCCCCCCGATGAGAGAGGGAGGGAGCTCCTCCCTGTTAACACCTTCCATACCGCGGTCCGTCCGGACCGCGGTAAGGAAGGGTTAAACGGCTGGCATCTGCAGCACAGATGCCAGCCGCTTTCTATCAGAGTGCCAGCAATGTGCTGGCACTCTGATAGAACCACTAGACACCAGGGAATTATTACAAGGGAGGCGGGCGGGGATCGCTATTGCGATCCCGCCTGCCGCACCGCCCGCCTCCCGCACCGCCTCCCGCCTCCGCAACCACCCCCATAACAAGATTGGGGGCTGCAGGGGGGGTTAAAATAATTACCTTTGGGGCAATTAACTCTCTGATCCCCGCGGTCACAGACCGCGGGGATCAGAGATCGCTGAAACCACTGCAAACCGCAGGTCTGAATTGACCTGCGGTTTGCAGCGATCGCCGATACGGGGGGGTCACATGACCCCCCTCGGCATTAGAACATGGTTCCTGCTGATCTACATCAGCAGGAACCATGTTTCTACTGCGCCCACATGGGGTGCAGTAGCAGTTTAAACACAGGGCGTACATGTACGCCCTTGGTCCTTAAGTAACAGGACGCAAGGGCGTACATGTACGCCCTTCGTCCTTAAGGGGTTAAGAGGCATTCCATCAT
Organism: Bufotes viridis; assembly: GCA_033119425.1. Taxonomy (NCBI): domain Eukaryota; kingdom Metazoa; phylum Chordata; class Amphibia; order Anura; family Bufonidae; genus Bufotes; species Bufotes viridis. The sequence goes on along the minus strand of CM065593.1, from coordinate 111,848,357 downwards.
AATAGAAGTCTATGGGCAGCATAACTAATCCGTTGACGGAATGCAAAATGGAATGCCTCTAGAGGTGTCCCTTTCACATTCCATCTTAAGTATTATGTTTTCTGATATAACTATGTTATAACTGAAAATAATAAACTGAAGTTCGGGTCCCAATTGACTTAACTGGGGCTCGGATTCGAGTTCAGGTCAAGGTTGGGTCCTGAACCCAAACTTTGACCTGAAGTTCGGCCGAACACAGCGAACCCGAACCTCCACAGGTTCGCTCATCAGTACTTAGGAAAAATTCTTATACTTACATTTAGTTTTGAGTGAACCCGATCTGTAAAGTTCGGGTCTGTATCGAACTTTACGATTTTTGGTACCCGGACTCGAACTTTGACGAAAAAGTTTGGGTTTAAGTTCAGTGTTCGGGCATTTAATAAAGCTTGTTGAAAGGCTGGAGGGCAGCCAATCAACAAGCTTTTAAGCTGTGAGCACTTAGAAGACATCAAAGCCATGCCTACTAATCGCATGGCTGTGATTGGCCTGTGCAAAATGTGACTCAGCCTCTGTATAAGCTGGATCATGTGAAGCACTGCCCATCATCTCAGAGTAGTGCAGGGACAGGAAACAGGCAGCTGAAGTGAGGGAGAGTGTTAGGAATCTCATCTGGCTGTTTAATTCTGTGGGTGACCTATAGCGATTTTTATTTTTTTTTATTTTATTTTTTTTGTGTGGGTGCAATACACCATCTTTGCACCCCTGACACAGAAAAGTAATAATAAAACTGTGTCCCGTACCTGAACTTTGCGGCGAAGTTGGTCGAACCCGCACTTCCAGGTGTTCACTAAACTTACATTGCATTCACAATTTTATCCAAAAAAGATTTTAACCTTACTGTGTTGATAATGTGAAGAATGTGGTTTCTCGGTAAAGAATTGGCAATCATTTAAGTTACCATTTAAAGATGGGGAGTAGTGATGAGCGAGCACCAAAGTGTTCGGGTACTCGGTCCGAACACATAGCGATATTCGTGCGCTCGGCCGCTCACCAGAGTATAATGGAAGTCAAAGGGAGACAACCAGGCACCCCCTGCTCGGATGAGGGGAGGGTGCCTGGTCCATTGGAAAAGGTCAGAAAGCGACAGAAACACAACCGAAATGGATCTGGAACAGCATGTGGACCATATCTGGGTGCATCTTGGACTCCAATGTCGCTGCTGGGAACCATATTGTCCCAGTTGTCCGCCACTTTTACATAGCGACAAAATCACATCCTCTCAAAAAAAAAAAAAAATTTTTAGAGGTAAAATTATTAGGAAACATTCTTTCTTGGATATTCAATTGTATATACAGTGCAAATACTGCCAAAAATTATAAGGAAGAAGCACTCCGATACAGCCTGTATATCACATAAAGGAGAGCCTTATTCACATGGTGCTACAATTGTTCAGGTACACTGCTACAGTCATAAAGCCTATGCACTAAGTGAAAGGGCTAGCAAAAATTACAAGGAATCGGCACTCCAATAAACCCTTTATTACACATAAAGGAGGGCATCATACACACCCTTGAAAAATTATCACTGGTGGCCTGCTGGTGACCCTCAAAAATATTTGGAGCAAGGGCCTGCTGGTTACCCTCTAAAACATTATAGTTGAGGGCCTAAAGGTGATTGGACCCTATAAAAGATTGTAGTGAGGGCCTGAAGGTGAGGGAACCCCATAAAACCCCATAAAACATTGCAGTGATGGCCTCCAGGTGAGCAGACTATATAAAACATTAGAGGTGAGGTCCTAAGCCGAGCAAACCCCATAAAACATTGCAGGGATGGCATACAGGTAAGCAGACAATATAAATCATTAGAGCTGAGTGCCTGAAGCCGAGCTAACCCCATAAAACATTGCAGGAATGGCCTACAGGTGATCAGACCGTATAAAGCATTGGAGGTGAGGGCCTGAAGCCGAGCGAACCCTACAAAACTACATTCTGTATGGAAGAGGAGGTGGAGGAGGAGGTGGATGAGAAAACAAGATTAGAGTTGAGCAAACACCTGGATGTTAGGGTTCGAGAAGTTCGGCTGAACTTCCCGAAAATGTTCTGGATCCGAACTCGACCCGAACTTCACCCCGAACCCGAACCTCATTGAAGTCAATAGGGACCTGAACTTTTGGGCACTAAGAAGGCTGTAAAATTTCCCAAAGAAAGGGCTAGAGGGCTGCAAAAGTCAGCATGTAGTTAAATCCCCTGCAAACAAATGTGGATAGGGAAATTAATTAAAATTAAATAAAATAAATAAAAATTAACCAATATCAATTGGAGAGAGGTCCCATAGCAGAGAATCAGGCTTCATGTCACCCACCAATGGAAAAGGCCACTTTCAGTTATTTAGGCCCCAGCACCCAGACAGAGGAGAGAGGTCCCATAGCAGAGAATCAGGCTTCATGTCACCCACTAATGGAAAAGGCCACTTTCAGTTATTTAGGCCCCAGCACCCAGACAGAGGAGAGAGGTCCCATAGCAGAGAATCAGGCTTCATGTCACCCACCATTGGAACAGGCCACTTTACAATATTTAGGCCCCTGGCACCAAGACGGAGGAGAGGTTCATTCAACTTTCGGTTTCCCCGCAATATAATGGTAAAATTAAGAAAGCGGATTGAATGAAGAAGTGCCCTGGAGTCCAAGAATATGTGGTTAAGGGGAGGTAGTACTAAATGTCTAATCTGCACAAGGGATGGAAAGGTCCTGTGGGATCCATGCCTGGTTCATTTTTATGAACATCAGCTTGTCCACATTGGCTGTGGACAGGCTGATGCGTTTGTCTTTGATGACGCCCCCTGCCGTGCTGAATACACGTTCAGACAAAACGCTGGCCGCCGGGCAGGCCAGCATCTTCAAGGCATAAAAGGCTAGCTCTGGCTACTTGGACAATTTGGAGACCCAGAAGTTGAATGGGGCCGAACCATCAGTCAGTACGTGGAGGGGTGTGCACACGTACTGTTCCACCATGTTAGTGAAATGCTGCCTCCTGCTAACACGTTCCGTATCAGGTGGTGGTGCAGTTAGCTGTGGCATGGTGACAAAACTTTTCCACATCTCTGCCATGCTAACCCTGCACTCAGAGGAGCTGGCCGTGACACAGCTGCGTTGGCGACCTCTCGCTCCTTCTCTGCCTTCGCCATGGGCTTCCACTTGTTCCCCTGTGGCATTTGGGAATGCTCTCAGTAGCGCGTCTACCAACGTGCGCTTGTACTCGCGCATCTTCCTGTCACACTCTAGTGCAGGAAGTAAGGTGGGCACATTGTCTTTGTATTGGGGATCCAGCAAGGTGGCAACCCAGTAGTCCGCACACGTTAAAATGTGGGCAACTGTGCTGTCGTTGCGCAGGCACTGCAGCATGTAGTCGCTCATGTGTGCCACGCTGACCAGAGGCAAGGACAAGAAGTCCTCTGTGGGAGGTGTATCATCATCGTCCTCCGTTTTCCCCCAGACACACAAGTGATAGGCCCAAACTAGATGTTTTCCTCACTGTTACCGTTCACCACAATAAGAAAAAAAAATTGTCCCAATGTATTGAATTCAAATTCAGGCCTTTTTTTACAGGCACCTAACACTATCTGGTTATCTATTTATGTACCGTATTACACGAATCCAGGCACAGCAGTAACCACAGATTTAGGGGAATACCAATTGTAGGCCTAGTATATAGGCCCTGGTTGAAAGGAATCCTTTTACGGAAAGATTTACACTTGGAGATGCACAGTAGCGTGCGAAAAATATATAGGATTATGCTTTCAGCACTTGTATTTTAACACTTTGTGTAATATACCCTTTACCGGAAAGAAATACAATTAGAGATGCAAAACAGTGTGTGCAAATGTAGAGGATTATGCTGTATTTTAACACTTACTGTAATATACCCTATAACGAAAAGAAATACACTTGGAGATGCACGGTAGCAGTGAAGTTATTGAGGATGATCCTATCAGCACTTGTAATTACACCTTGAGTGTAATATACCCTTTTACGGACAGATTTACACTTGGCCTGCAACAGCTGGAACACCAGATTTTGGGTATTGCTATTTTGGCAATTGAATTTCACCCCAGAACAAAATATATCCTTTGACGGATATTATTAAACTACTTGTCCAGCCACAGCTAGAATTTCTATTTTTGCAACTGAATTTCACACCAGAAAATAATATATCCTTTGATGGACAATATGAAACTTGTCCAGTCACAGCTGGAACACCAGACTTACGGTATTGCTATTTTGGTAATTGAATTTCAACCAAGAACAAAATATATCCTTTGACGGATACTATGAAACTTGTCCAGCCACAGCTAGAACACCAGATTTAGTGTATTTCTATTTTTGCAACTGAATTTCACTGAAGAAAATAATATATCCTTTGACGGACACTATGAAAATTGTCCAGTCATAGCCGGAACACCAGATTTACGGTATTTCTATATTAGCAACTGATTTTCTCCCCAGAAAATAATATATCCTTTGACGGACACTATGAAACTTGTCCAGTCACAGCTGGCACACCAGATTTAGGGGATTGCTATTTTGGCAATCGAATTTCACCCCAGAACAAAATATATCCTTTGACGGATACAATTAAACTACTTGTCCAGCCACAGCTAGAACACCAGATTTACGGTATTTCAATTTTTGCTATTGAATTTCAACCCAGAACAAAAGCTATTCATTTACGGACTCTATGAATCTTGTCCAGCCACAGCTGAAACCACTGATTTACGGTATTGCTATATTGACAAATGAATTTAACCCCAGAAAATAATATATCCTTTGACGGACACTAGGAAACTTGTCCAGTCACAGCTGGAACACCAGATTTACGGTATTGCTATTTTGGCAATTGAATTTCAACCCAGAACAAAAGCTATTCATTTACGGACACTATGAATCTTGTCCAGCCACAGCTGAAACCACTGATTTACGGTATTGCTATATTGACAAATGAATTTCACCCCAGAAAATAATATATCCTTTGACGGACTATGAAACTTGTCCAGTCACAGCTGGAACACCAGATTTACGGTATTGCTATTTTGGTAATTGAATTTCAACCCAGAAAATAAAATATCCTTTGACAGATACTATGAAACTTGTCCAGTCACAGCTGGAACACCAGATTTACGGTATTTCTATTTTTGTAACTGAATTTCACCCCAGAAAATAATATATTATTTGCCAGGCACTTTTAAACTTGTCCAGCCATAGCTGGAACACCATATTTATGGTATTTCTATTTTTGCAACTGACTTTGACCCCGGAAAATAATATATCCTTTGACGGACACTATGAAACTTGTCCAGTCACAGCTGGAACACCAGATTTACGGTTTTTCTATTTTTGCAACTTTCACCCCAGAAAATAATATATCATCTGACGGACACTATGAAACTTGTCCAGTCACAGCTGGACCACCAGATTTACGGTACTGCTATCTTGTTAATTGAATTTCAACCCAAAACAAAAGCTATTCATTTACGGACACTATGAATTTTGTCCAGCCACAGCTGAAACCACTGATTTACTGTATTGCTATTTTGGCAATTGAATTTCACCCCAGAACTAAATATATCCTTTGCCGGACACTATGAAACTTGGCCAGCCACTGCTGGGACACCAGATTTAGGGGATTGCTATTTTGGCAATTGAATTTCACCCCAGAACAAATTTCAGCCCTGAAACCTCTGATTTACGGTATGGCTACCTTGGCAATTAAATTTTATACTAGAACAAAATATGTCCTTTGACGGATACTAATAAACTACTTGTCCAGCCCCAGCTAGAACACCAGATTTACGGTATTTCTAATTTTGCAACTGAATTTCACCAAAGAAAATAATATATCCTTTGACGGACACTATGAAACTTGTCCAGCCACTGCTGGGACACCCGATTTAGGGGATTGCAATTTCTGATTTGAACCCCAGAACAAAATATATCCTTTGACGGATACTATAAATCTTGGCAAACTACAGCTGAAACCACTGTTTTGCGGTATTGCTATTTTGGTAATGGAATTTCACCCCAGAAAATAATATATCCTTTGACGGACTATGAAACTTGTCCAGTCACAGCTGGAACACCAGATTTACGGTATTGCTATTTTGGTAATTGAATTTCAACCCAGAAAATAATATATTCTTTGACAGATACTATGAAACTTGTCCAGTCACAGCTGGAACACCAGATTTACGGTATTTCTATTTTTGTAACTGAATTTCACCCCAGAAAATAATATATTATTTGCCAGGCACTTTTAAACTTGTCCAGCCACAGCTAGAACACCAGATTTATGGTATTTCTATTTTTGCAACTGAATTTCACCCCAGAAAATAATATATCCTTTAACAGACACTATTAAACTTGTCCAGTCACAGCTGGAACACCACATTTACGGTATTTCTATTTTTGTAACTGAATTTCACCCCAGAAAATAAAATATACTTTGACAGACACTATAAAACTAGTCCAGTCACAGCTGGAACACCAGATTTAGGGGATTGCTATTTTGGCAATTGAATGTCACCCCAGAACAAAATATATCCTTTGCCGTACACTAATAAACTTGGCAAGCCACTGCTGGGACACCAGATTTAGGGGATTGCTATTTTAGCAATTAAATTTCACCACAGAACAAAATATATCCTTTGACGGACACTATGAAACTTGTCCAGCCACAGCTGGAACACCAGAAATATGGTATTTCTATTTTTGTAACTGAATTTCACCCCAGAAAATAATATATCCTTTGACGGACACTATGAAACTTGTCCAGTCACAGCTGGAACACCAGATTTACGTTATTGCTAATTTGGTAATTGAATTTCAACTCAAAACAAAAGCTATTCTTTTACGGACACTAGGAATCTTGTCCAGCCACAGCTGAAACCACTGATTTACGGTATTGCTATTTTGGCAAATGAATTCCACCCCAGAACAAAATATATCATTTGCCGGACACTATTAAACTTGTCCATCCACTACTGGGACACCAGATATAGGGGATTGCTATTTTGGCAATTGAATTGCACCCCAGAAAATTATCTATCCTTTGCCAGACACTATTAAACTTGGCCAGCCACAGCTGAAACCACTGAATTACGGTATTGCTATTTTGGCAATTGAATTTCAACCCAGAAAATAATATATCCTTTGCGGACACTATGAAACTTGTCCGTCACAGCTGGAACACCAGATTTACGGTATTGCTATTTTGGTAATTGAATTTCAACCCAGATCAAGATATATCCTCTGCCGGACACTATTAAACTTGTCCATCCACTACTGGGACACCAGATATAGGGGATTGCTATTTTGGCAATTGAATTGCACCCCAGAAAATTATCTATCCTTTGCCAGACACTATTAAACTTGGCCAGCCACAGCTGAAACCACTGATTTACGGTATTGCTATTTCGGCAATTGAATTTCACCCCAGAAAATAATATATCCTTTGACGGACACTATGAAACTTGTCCAGTCACAGCTGGAATACCAGATTTACGGTATTGCTATTTTGGTAATTGAATTTCAACCAAAAACAAAAGCTATTCTTTTACGAACACTATGAATCTTGTCCAGCCACAGCTGAAACCACTGATTTACGGTATTGCTATTTTGGCAATTGAATTCCACCCCAGAACAAAATATATCATTTGCCAGACACTATTAAACTTGGCCAGCCACAGCTGTAACCACTGAATTACGGTATTGCTATTTTGGCAATTGAATTTCACCCCAGAAAATAATATATCCTTTAACGGACACTATGAAACTTGTCCAGTCACAGCTGGAACATCAGATTTACGGTATTGCTATTTTGGTAATTGAATTTCAACCCAGAACAAAATACATCCTCTGCCGGACACTATTAAGCTTGTCCAGCCACAGCTGAAACCACTGAATTACGGTATTGCTATTTTGGCAATTGAATTTCACCCCAGAACTAAATATATCCTTTGCCGGACACTATGAAACTTGGCCAGCCACTGCTGGGACACCAGATTTAGGGGATTGCTATTTTGGCAATTGAATTTCACCCCAGAACAAATTTCAGCCCTGAAACCTCTGATTTACGGTATGGCTACCTTGGAAATTAAATTTTACACTAGAACAAAATATGTCCTTTGACGGATACTATTAAACTACTTGTCTAGCCCCAGCTAGAACACCAGATTTACGGAATTTCTATTTTTGCAACTGAATTTCACCACAAAAATAATATATCCTTGACGGACACTATGAAACTTGTCCAGTCACAGCTGAAACCACTGATTTACGGTATTGCTATTTTGGCAACTGACTTTCTCCCCAGAACAAAATATATCCTTTGCCGGACACTATGAAACTTGTCCAGTCACTGCTGGGACACCAGATTTAGGGGATTGCTATTTTGGCAATTGAATTTCACCCCAGAACAATTATCTATCCTTTAACGGACACTATGAAACTCTTGTCCAGTCACAGCTGGAACACCACATTTACGGTATTTCTATTTTTGCAACTGAATTTCAACCCAGAAAATAAAACTATACTTTAACAGACACTATGAAACTAGTCCAGTCACAGCTGGAACACCAGATTTAGGGTATTGCTATATTGGCATCTGAATTTCACCTCAGAAAATAATATATCCTTTGCCGGACACTATTAAACTTGGCCAGCCACAGCTGAAACCACTGATTTATGGTATTGCTATTTTGGCAATTGACTTTCACCCCAGAACAATAATATATCCTTTGACGGACACTATGAAACTTGGCCAGCCACTGCTGGGACACCAGATTTAGGGATTGCTATGTTGGCAATTGAATTTACGGTATGCTATTTTGGCAACTGAATTTCACCCCAGAAAATAATATATCCTTTGACGGACACTATGAAACTTGTCCAGTCACAGCTGGAACACCAGATTTACGGTATTGCTATTTTGGCAACTGAATTTCACCCCAGAACTAAATATATCCTTTGACGGACATTATGAAACTTTGTCCAGCCACAGCTGGGACACCAGATTTAGGGGATTGCTATGTTGGCAATTTAATTTCACCCCAGAATATTATCTATCCTTTGCTGGACACTATTTAACTTGGTTAAATCAGTGGTTTCTGCTGTGGCTGGCCAATTTTAATAGTGTCCGGCGAAGGATATATCTTTTTCTGGGGTGAAAATTCAGCTGAAACTACTGATTTACGGTATTGCTATTTTGGCAATTGAATTTCACCCCAGAAAATAATATATCCTTTGACGGACACTATGAAACTTGTCCAGTCACAGCTGGAACACCAGATTTACGGTATTGCTATTTTGGCAATTTAATTTCACCCCAGAACTAAATATATCCTTTGCCGGACACTATGAAACTTGGCCAGCCACTGCTGGGACACCAGATTTAGGGGATTGCTATTTTGGCAATTGAATTTCACCCCAGAAAATAATATATCCTTTAACGGACACTATGAAACTTGTCCAGTCACAGCTGGAACATCAGATTTACGGTATTGCTATTTTGGTAATTGAATTTCAACCCAGAACAAAATACATCCTCTGCCGGACACTATTAAGCTTGTCCAGCCACAGCTGAAACCACTGAATTACGGTATTGCTATTTTGGCAATTGAATTTCACCCCAGAACTAAATATATCCTTTGCCGGACACTATGAAACTTGGCCAGCCACTGCTGGGACACCAGATTTAGGGGATTGCTATTTTGGCAATTGAATTTCACCCCAGAACAAATTTCAGCCCTGAAACCTCTGATTTACGGTATGGCTACCTTGGAAATTAAATTTTACACTAGAACAAAATATGTCCTTTGACGGATACTATTAAACTACTTGTCTAGCCCCAGCTAGAACACCAGATTTACGGAATTTCTATTTTTGCAACTGAATTTCACCACAAAAAATAATATATCCCTTGACGGACACTATGAAACTTGTCCAGTCACAGCTGAAACCACTGATTTACGGTATTGCTATTTTGGCAATTGACTTTCACCCCAGAACAAAATATATCCTTTGCCGGACACTATGAAACTTGGCCAGCCACTGCTGGGACACCAGATTTAGGGGATTGCTATTTTGGCAATTGAATTTCACCCCAGAAAATTATCTATCCTTTAACGGACACTATGAAACTTGTCCAGTCACAGCTGGAACACCACATTTACGGTATTTCTATTTTTGCAACCGAATTTCAACCCAGAAAATAAAATATACTTTAACAGACACTATGAAACTAGTCCAGTCACAGCTGGAACACCAGATTTAGGGGATTGCTATTTTGGCATCTGAATTTCACCTCAGAACAAAATATATCCTTTGCCGGACACTATTAAACTTGGCCAGCCACAGCTGAAACCACTGATTTACGGTATTGCTATTTTGGCAATTGACTTTCACCCCAGAACAAAATATATCCTTTGCCGGACACTATGAAACTTGGCCAGCCACTGCTGGGACACCAGATTTAGGGGATTGCTATGTTGGCAATTGAATTTACGGTATTGCTATTTTGGCAATTGAATTTCACCCCAGAAAATAATATATCCTTTGACGGACACTATGAAACTTGTCCAGTCACAGCTGGAACACCAGATTTACGGTATTGCTATTTTGGCAATTGAATTTCACCCCAGAACTAAATATATCCTTTGACGGACATTATGAAACTTTGTCCAGCCACAGCTGGGACACCAGATTTAGGGGATTGCTATGTTGGCAATTTAATTTCACCCCAGAATATTATCTATCCTTTGCTGGACACTATTTAACTTGGTTAAATCAGTGGTTTCTGCTGTGGCTGGCCAATTTTAATAGTGTCCGGCGAAGGATATATCTTTTTCTGGGGTGAAAATTCAGCTGAAACTACTGATTTACGGTATTGCTATTTTGGCAATTTAATTTCACCCCAGAAAATAATATATCCTTTGACGGACACTATGAAACTTGTCCAGTCACAGCTGGAACACCAGATTTAGGGGATTGCTATTTTGGCAATTGAATTTCACCCCAGAAAATAATATATCCTTTGATGGACACTATGAAACTTGTCCAGTCACAGCAGGAACACTAGATTTACGGTATTTCTATTTTTACAACTGAACTTCCCCCCAGAAAATAAAATATACTTTGACAGACACTATGAAACTAGTACAGTCACAGCTGGAACACCAGATTTAGGGGATTGCTATTTTGGCAACTGAATTTCACCTCAGAACAAAATATATCCTTTGCCGGACACTATTAAACTTGGCCAGCCACAGCTGAAACCACTGATTTACGGTATTGCTATTTTGGCAATTGAATTTCACCCCAGAAAATAATATATCCTTTGACGGACACTATGAAACTTGTCCAGTCACAGCCGGAACGCCAGATTTACACAAGCCACTGCCACTGAGGAAGGGGTACCTTATACCCCGAAACGCGTCTGGTCGGACCCCCAGAATACATGAGGAGCAGTGTCATCAATTACCCGATCCACATTACCCACCTTCCATTTTTTTAAATTCAGGACGCCGCGTGAGAGGTGAGGGAGGATTCAGCGTGTGCGCAGGGAAACTGATGGTGAACCATCCCAGGCATACAGAGATCACCAGCGCGGACTCCAAAAGAAACAACACCGGGGGAGAGCGTGGAGTGTGGGGGTAAGACAATTCAAAGTGCCGGCACTATTGTAATGAACGGGCGGTATACGTGCCCAGCGGGACGCCGCTGAGGACGCCGCTTGCAAAGGAACTGCTTTTACTGCTCTTATCTACCTCAGGATATAGTAGTTTCCCATGTGGATATTGAATTCAATCATTTTTCCACTATAGGAACATCTAAATCGGGCGTACACACTAAATGCCCTACTAATCGTATTACAAGAGGTGATGCGATATTGATGCGATTATTGTTGCGGTTCTAAAAGACTCGGATTGATATTGGAATCTGCAGATGTTTGGTTGGTGTACCTGATTTGAAGAGAGTTATACATTTTGCAATCCAAAGTGCGGGACAGATTCAATTTTCTTCATTTTTTTCAATAATGTGGGATTGATCAAGTGTTGCAAGTGATTACTGGTGATCTATGGGCCACAGGGACATTGATACACGTGTCCTGTAGGCTTTATTAATTACCAGTCATCGCAGAGAACCAATCCATTTATTTGATGATCATGAAATAGCTAATTGGGGATCAAGTGGATCCAATCCCGGTTGCCATTGGATATTTATATACTTACCGCAAACAGTTATTGGCATACTTGGATTGAGTTTCTTTTATGTCACTGGATTGTTGTTGTTTTTATGAGTGCATGGTTTTATATCAATTATTGGGGCAGAAATTTAGATAGGTTATACATGCAATAGCACGGATTTTTACTGTGGATGCGATTTTTATGGTCACTGTATATTTTATTGTGTGAATAAAATTATAGATATCTAGTAGAGTGCCCAGTCCATTATATATATTCTAGTTTCACAACCAGCGGTGAGGTGGTACTACTGGACTGAGAGCACCTCATTGGTGAACTGGTGGCTCTGTGCGTCCTTATCATTTTTGTACATTTTTCACTTTCTGTTGCAATTTAAAAAAAAAAAAAATACATTTCTATATAAATTTTTCGCAAAATTTATTGTTCTACATGTCTTTGATAAAAAAAAAAATCCAATAAGTGTATATTCATTGGTTTGGGTAAAAGTTATAGCGTTTACAAACTATGGTGCAAAAAAGTGAATTTCCGCATTTTGAAGCAGCTCTGACTTTCTTAGCACCTGTCATGTTTCTTCAGGTGTTAGAATGCCAGGAAAGTATAAATACCCCCCAAATGACACCATTTTAGAAAGAAGACACCCCCCAAAGTGTTCGCAAAGGGGCATGGTGAGTTCATGTATCATTTCATTTTTTTTCACAAGTTAGCGGAAAATGACTTTCTGAGGAAAAAAATAAAAATAATAAAGTTTCCATTTCTGCTAACTTCTGGCAAAAAAAATATAATCTCCCACGGACTCACTATGCCCCTCAGTGAATACCTTGGGGTGTTTACTTTCAGAAATGGGGTCATTTTTGGGGTGTGTTGACTGTTCTGGCATTTTGGGCGAGGCTAAATTGTGAGCAGCCATGTAAAAGTTAAAGGTACTCGTTGGAATTTGGGACCCTTTGCGCACCCAGGCTGCAAAAAAGTGTCACTCATGTGGTATCGCCGTACTTAGGAGAAGTAGGGCAATGTGTTTTGGGGTGTATTTTTACATATACCCATGTTGGGTGAGAGAAATATCTCTGTAAACTGACAACTTTGTATAAGAAAATTTAAAAAGTTGTCGTTTACAGAGATATTTCTCACACCCAGCATGTTTATATGTAAAAATACACCCCAAAACACATTGCCCTACTTCTCCTGAGTACGGTGAAACCACATGTGTGACACTTTTTTGCAGCCAAGATGCACAAAGGGGCCCAAATTCCAATGAGTACCTTTAGGATTTCACAGGGCATTTTTATACATTTGGATTCCAGACTTCTTCTCACGCTTTAGGGGCCCCTAAAATGCCAGGGCATTATAAATACCCCACAAGTGACCCCATTTTAGAAAGAAGACACCCCAAGGTATCCCGTGAGGGGTATGGTGAGTTCATGTAAATTTTTTTTTTTTGTCACAAGTTAGTGAAATATGAGACTTAAAAAAACATGTAAAAATGTAAAAAAACAAAAATATTAAAAAATATATCAATTTCCGCTAACGTGTGCCAAAAAAATAAATAAATTTGTGAACTCGCCATGCCCCTCACGGAATACCTTGGGGTGTCTTCTTTGCAAAATGGGGTCACATGTGGGGTATTTATACTGCCCTGGCATTTTAGGGGCCCTAATCGATCAATGTGGATGAAAAAATCTCTGCCAAAAAATGTGAAAAAAAAAAAAAAGTAGTAAGGCCCCATTCACACGTCCGCAAAAATGTCCACATCTATTCCGCAATTCTGCGGAATAGATGCGGACCCATTCAGTGTGAATGGTGCCGGCGGTGATGCGTAGAGCACACTATGTGCTCGCCGCATCAGCATTTGCGGAGCGGCGGCCGCAAACTTCCGGGTTTCGGCCCCCAAACATCCGGCCGCAGCTCCGCAAAAGATAGAGCATGTCCTATTCTTGTCCGCAATTGTCCGCAATTTTCAATATAGTTCTGGCAATATGCGGATCGGCAAAATGCGGAAAGCACATTGCCGGTGTCCGTGTTTTGCGGATCGATGGATGAATGAGCCTTACAGGGGAGTGATTAGTGACAGGGGGGTGACAGGGGGTGATCAGGGGTTAATCGGGGGTTAATCAGGGGTTAATCAGTGACGGGGGGGATGGATGGGGGTCTGTGTGGTGATTGGTGCACTTACAAAAGTTTCCTTTGGTGGTCCCAAGCAAAAGGGACCACCAAAGGAACGAACAGCAAGCATATCAGACGCTGTTAACAAAACAGCGTCTGATATGCGATTTTTTTCTAAACTTCTACAGCCTGCCAGCGCATGATCAGCTCTGGCAGGCTGTAGTTAAAGTTCTCCCCGACGCGATCCTGTGAACGCGCGTTCACAGGAAATCACGTGTCTCGCGAGATGACGCGCCCGCGCGTCTAGGAGGAACAAACCGACCACCCCCAGGACGCAATCCTGCGTTCGGCAAGGAGGTAAAGAAGCTTAGCAATTTTTCACCACCCCACAATAATCATATTGTTGAATCATATATTCAGATTATACATAGGCAGATTGAATCATTGAAACCTTAATTTGTGGGTAGGAATAACTTGAAACAACAGGCTATTTTGTTGTTGGAGCGGGATAACCGCATCACGATAAAACCTGCGGACAAGGGAGGGGCGGTGGTTGTGATGGATACTGCAATGTATGTCGAGGAAATCAATAGACAATTGCAGAATGTAGAAGTTTATGAACAACTATGTGGCGATCCTAAATGGGAGATCATGCGTGACATAGGAGTGATTTTGGATGAGGCAATAAAGGATTTCATCAATGATGATGGGCTATATGAATATCTCAAGGTAAGCCATCCTATTACTCCTATCTTATATATTCTCCCTAAAATACATAAAAGACTTGATAGCCCGCTGGGCCGGCCCATTGTTTCATGCAGGGGCTCGGTCTTTAATCCTATTTAAATATTCCTCGACAGGCTTTTGCAGATCCGTGTGACCACCGCCTCTTCCTATGTCAAGGACACCGGCCATTTCTTACTGATATTGCGGGAACTACAACTTCCAGCTAAGTTCATGTTGGTTATCTTTGATATTGTCTCCTTATACACATCCATTGATCATGCATTTGGTTTTATTGTCCTTGATGTGGCCCTGGCCGACATGGGACTCTCCCTGGGGGTGAACCGTTTTGTCCTCCACCTCCTGGAGGTGGTCCTGAGGAGGAATTGTTTTCTCTTCAGGGACACCTTCTACCAAGAGAAACGGGGTGTGGCCATGGGGTCCAATGTGGCCCCCACCTATGCTAACATCTTCATGGTGGAGGTGGAGGACAGACTGGTTTACCAATCCCAATTTTTTGGGAGGGTTCTGTGTTGGTGGCGCTACATCGACGACATTTTCATGATCTGGACAGGTACAACTGAGGAATTTGGTGTTTTCCACACACACCTTAATGCAGGTGTACCAAGTTTAAAGTTTACTGTTACATCATCTGAACAGGAACTTCAGCTTTTAGATGTGAGAGCATATGTGCTGAACAGTGGAATCAAAACAGATCTCCATCAGAAGCCTACGGATAGGAACATCCTTCTCACACATGACAGTTTCCACTCACGCCGAATGTTAAACTCCTTGCCTTGGAGTCAATTACTAAGGGTTAGAAGGATTGTGTCAGATGGCCAGAAATTTACACAGAGGGTGGATGCCATGTGTGATAAATTTATTGAGTGGGGCTATCCTAAGAAACTTCTGGACAGAACTAAGAAAAGGGTGTCAATGGTTGCCAGAGAATCTGTACTCCGCAAATTACCTGGAGCCAAGGTCACTAACAGAGTTCCTTTTGTGTCCATCTACGGCTGGGACAGTGGAGATATTACACATATCCTCAGAAAGGAATGGCATATACTACAGAGAGGTTTACCAGATATTTAAGAATTTGGTGTTCCCCGTTGATGGCTTACAAAAGAAACACTAATTTACATGATAAATTGGTGAAAACCTTTGTTGGTGGCCCACGTTTGTGCGAACAAAGACTTTTGGCTACACGTAAAAATTGAACTTTCCAGTGTTTGTCTTGCTGTAATTGTAGCAATATTTTGAAAGGTGATCATTTTTTCCACCCCTATAGTGGTAAAAAATACAAGATTAATGGCGATTTTACATGTAGATCTTGTGATGGTGTGTACGTCATACAATGTCCTTGTAGACTCATCTATGTTGTTGAGACTACAATGGAAATTAGTGAACGTATCAAGAAACATAAGCGCACGATTCGCAAGGCCAGTTGGGATAAAGTAGTAGCCTAAAATTTTTTTGGAGGCCGGACACTCTGTCAACCAGTTGCGCTTCAGGGTGATAGACTCGGTGGGCATCTTACGCAGGGGAGGAGACAAAGATGCTGTCCTCAGAAAAAAAGGAGTTCCCTGCAACCATATTGACTTAATTTAGAGTTCAATATGGTTGCAGGGATTAATTAGGATATCATCCGTTACATGTGAGCTATGTTTTTATATAGTTTTTATATTGTATGCTTATCATTTTTTACACACCCTATATGCCAAGGCCTCTTGGACTACTCTTATGACACACTAGATGTAATTAAAGGATCATTGTCCCCTTGGTCTGCAATTTTTTTCACTATTTTTTGGCGTTTTTTGGGGGGATTTTTCACGGATGAAATCCTTTTGCGAATTTGATGCGCAGTAGTGAGGACAATGTGTGTTGCGGTCATGTGACCGGTCTTTATGGGTCATGTGACTTACATGCAGATCATGACGCTGTCAGGGTGGAAGCACTGCAGACCTTGTGCCATTTGCACTCCCTTGTGGAAGGTGGAATCTCATGTAAGTTTGCAACCTCTGATTGGCTCTCACATCTACAGTAGCAGTGATGTGTTTTGACATGCGCTGTTGCAAAGGGAGAATGCCAAGTGTGGACATAATATGATGACAAGTGAGCCACAAGGGCGTATACTTGGAATGCAAATGAGGTATTGGAATGCTACAAACTTGTCATTGGCTTAAAGTAGATTGGCCAAATTGAACTTTATGATCTAATTGGCAATACAATTTTGGGGTGTGTTTGGTTTCAACTTTATAAATGTCTTTATAGTCAATTGAATTATATGCTTGACAAAGGCGATACCTAGCCGAAACGTTGCATTTTCTGTAAACTTTGCTATGGAGTTTTGACTAAAAGAAGATTCGTTTTGGAGATGCTGCTGTAGCCTACTTTTTCCATAGGCTTGAGGTGAGGTCAGCATGAGTAGGCCACAGAGTTGCACAACGACAGAGTCTGGAGGTGGCAGCAGCATAAGGAGACCACAGAGCGGCACAATGACAGAATCTGGAGGCAGCAGCAACATGACAAGACCACATAGTGGCACAATGACAGAGTCGGGACGTGGTGGCAGCATGAGGAGGCCACAGAGTTGAACAATGACAGAGTCTGGAGGTGGCGGCAGCATGAGGAGACCACACAGCGGCACAATGACATAGTCTTGAGGTGGCGTCAGCATGAGTAGGCCACAGAGTTGGACAATGACAGATTTTGGAGGTTTCCGCAGCATGAGAAGGCCACAGAGTGACACAATGACAGAGTTTAAAGGTGGCGGCAGCATGAGGAGGCCACAGAGCGGCACAATGAAAGAGTCTGGAGGTGACGACAGCATGAGCAGGTCACAGAGCAGCACAATTACAGGCTTGAGGTGAGGTCAGCATGATTAGGCCACAGTGTTGCATAACGACAGAGTCTGGAGGCGGCAGCAACATGACGAGACCACAGAGTGGCACAATGACAGAGTCGGGACGTGGTGGCAGCATAAGGAGGCCACAGAGTTGAACAATGACAGAGTCTGGAGGTGGCAGCAGAATGAGGAGGCTATAGAGCAGCATAATGACAGAGTCTGGAGGTGGCGGCAGCATGAGAGGGCCAGAGAGCAGCACAATGACAGAATCTGGAGGCGGCAGCAACATGA
Organism: Bufotes viridis; assembly: GCA_033119425.1. Classification (NCBI taxonomy): domain Eukaryota; kingdom Metazoa; phylum Chordata; class Amphibia; order Anura; family Bufonidae; genus Bufotes; species Bufotes viridis. The sequence continues at coordinate 111,830,167 of CM065593.1, read as the reverse complement.
AGAGACTACAGAGTGGCACAATGACATAATCTGGAGGTTGCGGCCGCATGAAGAGACCACAAAGCAGCACAATGACAGAATCTGGATGCGGCAGCAACATGACGAGACCACAGAGTGGCACAATAACAGAGTTTGGAGGTGGCAGCAGCATGAGGACGCTACAGAGCGGCACAATGACATAGTCTGGAGGTGGCAGCAGCATGAGGAGACCACAGAGCAGCACAATGACAGAGACTGGAGGTGGCGGTAACATGAGGAGACCACCGAGCGGCACAATGACATAGACTAAAGGTGGCAGCAGCAGGAATAGGCCACAGAGTGTCACAATAACAGTGTGGAGGTAGCAGCATCATGAGTAGGCCACAGAGTTGCACAATGACAGAGTCTGGGGGTGGCAGCAGCATGTGGAGACCACAGAGCGGCACAATGACAGTGTCGGGAAGTGGTGGCTGCATGAGGAGGCCACAGAGTTGACCAATGAGAGAGTCTGGAGGTGGCGGCAGCATGAGGAGGCCACAGAGCGTCATGATGACAGAGTCTGGAGGTGGCGGCAGCATGAGAGGGCCAAAGAGTGGCACAATGACAGAGTCTGGAGGTGGCGGCAGCATTTGGAGACCACAGAGCGGCACAATGACATAGTCTGGAGGTGGTGGCAGCATGAGTAGGCCACAGAGTTGTACAATGAAAGAGTTTGGAGGTGGCGGCCGCATGAGGAGACTATAGAGCAGCACAATGACAAAGTCTGGAGGAGGCAGCAGCATAACGAGACCACAGAGTGGCACAATCACAGAGTCGGGATGTGGTGGCAGCATGAGGAGGCCACAGAGTTGAACAATGACAGAGCCTGGAGGTGGCGGCAGCATGAGGAGACCACAGAGCGGCACAATAACATAGTCTTGAGGTGGCGGCAGCATTAGGAGGACACAGAGTGGAACACTGACAGAGTATGAAGGTGGTGGCAGCATGAATAGGCCACAGAGCGTCACAATGACAGTCTGGGGGTGGCAGCAGCATGAGGAGGCCACAGAACAGCACAATGACAGGCTTGAGGTCGGGTCAGCATGAGTAGGCCACAAAGTTGCACAACAGCAGAGTCTGGAGGTGGCAGCAGCATGAGGAGACCACAGAGCGGCACAATGACATAGTCTGTTTGTGGCAGTTGCATGAGGAGGCTGCAGAGCGGCACACTGACAGGCTTGAGGTCGGATCAGCATGAGTAGGCCACAAAGTTGCACAACAGCAGAGTCTGGAGGTGGCAGCAGCATGAATAGGCCACAGAGCGTCACAATGACAGTCTGGAAGTAGCGGCAGCATAAGAAGGCCTCAGTGTTGCAAAACGAAAGAGTCTGGAGGTGGCAGCAGCATGAGGAGACCACAGAGTGGCACAATGACATAGTCTGGAGGTGGCAGCTGCATGAGGAGACCACAGAGTGGCACAATGACAGAGTCTGGAGGTGGCGGCAACATGAGGACACCACAAAGCGGCACAATGAAAGAGTCTGGAGGTGGCAGCAGCATGAGGAGGCTACAGAGCAGCACACTGACAGTGTCTGCAGGTGGCGGCAGCATGAGGAGACCACAGAGCGGCACAATGACATAGTCTGTTTGTGGCAGCTGCATGAGGAGGCTGCAGAGCGGCACACTGACAGAGCATGGAGGTGGCGGCAGAATAAGGACGCTATAGAGCGGCACACTTACAGAGTCTGCAGGTGGTGGAAGCATGAGGAGACCACCGAGCGGCAAACTGACATAGTCAAAAGGTGAAGGCAGCATGAGGAGGCCACAGAGCAGCACAATGACATAGTCTAAAGGTGGCGGCAGCATCCACAGATCGGCACAATGACAGAGTGGAGCTGGCGGCAGCATGAGAGGGACAGAGATCGGAACAATGACATAATCTGGAGGTGGCGGAAGCATGAGTAGGCATCAGAGTTGAACAAGGACAGAGTCTGGAGGTGGCGACAGCATGAGTATGCCATGGAGTTGCACAATGACATAGTCTAAAGGTGGCAGCAGCTTGAATAGGCCACAGAGCATCACAATGACAGTCTGGACGTAGCGGCAGCATGAGTAGGCCACAGAGTGTGACAATAAAAGGCTTGAAGTGGGGTCAGCATGAATGCGCCACAGAGTTGCACAATGGCAGAGTCTGGAGGTGGCGGCAGCATCCACAGAGCGGCACAATGACATAGTCTGGAGGTGGCAGCAGCATGAGTAAGCCACAGAGTTTAACAACGACAGAGTCTGGAGGTGTGCGACAGCATTAGTAGGCCATGGAGTTGAACAATGACAGTCTGGAGGTGGCGGAAACTAGAGCAGACCACTGAGCCCAACAATGACATAGTCTAAATGTGGCAGCAGCATGAATAGGCCAAAGAGCGTCAAAATTACAATTTGGAGGTAATGGCAGCATGAGTAGGCCACAGAGTTGAACAATGACAGAGTCTGAAGGCGGCAGCAGCATCAGGAGACCACCGAGCGGCACAATGACAAAGTCTGGAGGTGGCGGCAGCATGAGGAGGCTACAGAGCAGCAAACTGACAAAGTCTGGAGGTGGCAGCAGCATATGGATTTCACGGAGCGGCACAATGACATAGTCGGGAGGTGGTGGCAGCATAAGGAGGCTACAGAGCGGCACAATGACAATGTCTGGAGGTGTCGGCAGCATCCACAGAGCGGCACAATGACATAGTCTGGAGGTGGCGGCAACATGAGGAGGCCACAGGGTTGCACAATGACAGAATTTGGAGGTGGCAGCAGCATGAGGAGACCACAGAGCAGCACAATGACAGAATCTGGAGGTGCGGCAGCATGAGGAGACCACAGAGCAGCACAATGACATAGTCTTGAGGTGGATTCAGCATGAGTAAGCCACAGGGGTGCACAATGACAGAGTCTAGAGGTTGCAGCAGCATGAGGAGGCCATAAAGCGGCACAATGACATAGTCTGAAGGCGGCAGCAGCATCAGGAGACCACAGAGCGGCACAATGACAGTCTGGAGATGGCGGCAGCATCCACCGAGCGGCACAATGACAGTCTAAAGGTGGCAGCAGCATGAGTAAGCCACAGAGTTTAACAACGACAGAGTCTGGAGGTGGCGACAGGAGGCCATGGAGTTGCACAATGACAGAGTCTGGGGGTGGCGGAAACATGAGGAGACCACTGAGCACCACAATGACATAGTCTAAAGGTGGCAGCAGCATGAATAGGCCACAGAGCATCAACATTACAGTTTGGAGGTAATGGCAGCATGAGTAGGACACAGAATTGCACAATGCAGAGTCTGGGGGTGGCAGCAGCATGAGGGTTCCACAGAGCGTCACAATGACAGTCTGGAGGTAGCGGCAGCATGAGTAGGACACAGAGTGGCACAATGCAGAGTCTGGGAGTGGCAGCAGCATGAGGAGACCACAGAGCAGCACAATGACATAGTCTTGAGGTGGCGTCAGCATTAGTAGGCCACAGGGTTGAACAATGACAGAGTCCGGAGGTGGCGGCAGCATGAGGAGGCTACAGAGCAGCACAATGAAATTAGTCTGGAGGTGGCTGAAACATGAGGAGACCACCTAGCGGCACAATGACATAGTCTAAAGGTGGCAGGCTGGCAGCAGCTTGAATAGGCCACAGAGTTAAACAATGACAGAGTCTGGAGGTGTCGGCAGCATGAGGAGACCACAGAGCTGCACAATGACTGAGTCTGGAGGTGTCAGCAGCATCCACAGAGCGGCACAATGACATAGTCTGGAGGTTGCAGAAGCATGAGGATTTCACAGAGCGGCACAATGACATGCTTGAGGTGGGGTCAGCATGAGTAGGCCACAGAGTAGCACAATGACAGAGTCTGGAAGGGGCAGCAGCATGAGAAGACCACAGAGTGGCACAATGACAGAATCTGGAGCTGGCGGCAGCATGAGTATGCCATGGCGATTGCACAATGACAGAGTCTAGAGGTTGCAGCAGCAGAAAGAGACCATAGAGCAGCACAATGACAGAGTCTGGAGGCTGCAACAGCATCAGGAGTCCACAGAGCGTCAAAATGACAGAGTCTAAAGGAGGCGGCAGCATGAGGAGGCTACAGAGCGGCACAATAACAAAGTCTGGAGGTAGTGGCAGCATAAGAATATCACAAAGCGGCAGAATGACATAGTCTGGAGGTGTTGGCAGCATGAGTAGGCCACAGAGTTGAACAACTACAGAGTCTGGAGATGGCGACAGCATGAGGATTCCACAGAGCGGCACAATGACAGGCTTGAGGTGGGGTCAGCATGAGTAGGCCACAGAGTTGCACAATGACAGAGTCTGGAGGCGGCAGCAGCATCAGGAGACCACAGAGCAGCACAATGCAATGACAGAGTCTGGAGGTGGCGGCAGCATGAGGAGGCTACAGAGCGGCACACTGACAAAGTCGGGAGGTGGAGGCAGCATAAGGATATCACAGAACGGCACATTGACATAGTCTGGAGGTGGTGGCAGCATGAGTAGGCCACAGAGTTGAACAACGACAGAGTCTGGAGGTGGCGTCATCATGAGTAGGCCATGGAGTTCCACAATGTCAGAGTTTGGAGGTGGCAGCAGCATGAGGAGACCACAAAGCAGCACAATGACAAAGTCTGGAGGTGGTGGAAACATGAGGCGACCACAGAGCGGCACAAGGACATAGTCTAAAGGTGGCAGCAGCATGAATAGGCCACAGAGCATCTCAATGACAGTCTGGACGTAGCGACAGCATGAGTAGGTCACAGAGTTGCACAATGACAGAGTCTGGAGGTGGCAGCAGCATGAGGAGACCACAGAGCGGCACAATGACAGAATCTGTAGGCGGCAGCAGCATGAGGAGGCTACAGAGCGGCACACTGACAAAGTCTGGAGGTGGCGACAGCTTGAGTAGGCCATAGAGTTGCACAATCACAGGTTTTGGGTGTGGTAGCAGCATGAGAATTCCACAGAGCGGCACAATGACAGGCTTGAGGTGGGTTTAGCATGAGTAGGCTACAGAGTTGCACAATGACAGAATCTGGAGGCGGCAGCAACATGACGAGACCACAGATTGGCACAATGACAGAGTCGGGAAGTGGTGGCAGCATGAGGAGGTCATAGAGCGGCATAATGATAGAGTCTGGAGGGGGCAGCAGCATGAGGAGACCACAGAGCGGCAGAACGACATAGTCTGGAGGTGGCGGCAGCATGAGTAGGCCACAGAGTTGAACAATTACAGAGTCTGGAGGTGGCGGCAGCATGAGGTGACCACAGAGAGGCACAAGGACAGAGTCTGTAGGTGGCGGCAGCATGAGAGCGCCAGAGAGCGGCACACTGACAGAATCTGGAGGTGGCGGCAGCATGAAGAGACCACAGAGAAGCACAATGACAGAGGGCTGTCAGCAGCATCAGGAGACCACAGAGCGGCACAATGACAGAGTCTGGAGGTGGCGGCAGCATGAGGAGGCTACAGAGCTGCACACTGACAAAGTCTGGAGGTGGCAGAAACATGAGGAGACCCCCGAGCGGCACAATGACATAGTCTAAAGGTGGCAGCAGCATGAATAGGCCACAGAGCGGCACAATGTCAGTCTGGAGGTAGAAGAAATATGTACTCGCACTCCGTGTATCCGTTTCAGTTGCACGTGACGATAGTAGAAACTGTATGAGGTACATTCACGGCACACCGATTTGTATGCAAATTGTCACATTTTATTTTTATTCTTCAGTGTTCAATATAACATTGTTGTATACATCCAGGTTGTATCATGAGTATAAGGCCACATAAATTATTGTATATATGGTCCCCAGACGTTTCAGTCTTGTATAGACCTTCCTCAGCGGGATCTTAAGTGGCTCGCTTTACTGGAGTCCTGGAGTAGAGATGTCCCGAACTATTCGCTAGCGAACAGTTCCCGGCGAATATCGTATGTTTGCGTTCGCCTCGGCGGGCGAAGATATGCGATGTTCGGTCCGCCCCCTATACGTCATCATTGAGCAAACTTTGACCCTGTACCTCACAGTCAGCAGACACATTCCAGCCAATCAGCATACCCTCCCTCCCAGACCCTCCCACCTCCTATCAAAAAGCAATGACAGCATCCATCTTAGATTCATTCTGAAACTTCAGTGTTAGTGAGAGCAGGGAGAGTGCTACTGCTGCTGAATTAATAGGGAAAGCGTTAGCTAGGCCAGTGTTCTGTGTCCACTCCAGTCCTCAAAGACTCATCGGCCTTTTTCACACAAACGTGTCCGGATTAGGTCCGGATGCGTTGTGGATGTGTTCAGTGATAACTGTTTGATTTGTGTTCAGTTGTTCAGTTTTTTCCGCGCGGGTGCAATGCGTTTTGATGCGTTTTTCACACGCGTGATAAAAAAAAGAAGGTTTACAAACAACATCTCCTAGCAACCATCAGTCAAAAATGCAAAGCACCCGCACTTGCGTGCGGATGCAATGCCTTTTTTACACAGCCCCATACACTTCTATGGAGCTAGGGCTGCGTGAAAAACGTTGAATATAGAACATGCTGCGATTTTCACGCAACACACAAGTGATGCATGAAAAAAAAAAACGTACACAGACGCATTGAAATAAATGGGTCAGGATTCAGTGCGGATGCTATGCGTTCACGTCATGCATTGCACCCACGCGGAAAACTCTCTCATGTGAAAGGGGCCATTTGCTGTAAGGACAACGTCCTGACAGAACCCTAAAAAGCCCTTTTTATGGCTAGTAGATCAGTCTGCTTTTTTTTTATTTTTATATATAAATATATATATATATATATATATATATATATATATATGTTGCAGTTGCCTGCCCGTGTGTGAGAGGCCGCAGGCCCACAGACTGTACTGTGTGCACACCACTCATATAGGGTGGTACAGTACCTTGCAGATAAAAAAGTCATTTAATTTTTACCCTTTAATATATTTGCAGTTGCCTGCCAGTGAGTGTCAGGCCCACAGACTATACAGTGCACACTGACCACCACTCATATAAGGTGGCACAGTACCTTGCAGATAAAAAAGTCATTTAATTTTTACCCTTTAATATAATTGCAGTTGCCTGCCAGTGTGTGTCAGGCCTACTGACTGTACTATGCCCACTGCCATTGCCCACCACTCATATCGGGTGGCACAGTACATTGCAGATGAAAAAGTCATAAAATTGTTACCCTTTATTATAATTGCAGTTGCCTGCCAGTGTGTGTCAGGCCCACAGACTGTACTGTGCCCACTGCCCACCACTCATATAGGGTGTCACAGTACATTGCACGGCACACGCGCAGTGACCTAAAATTCAAACGAAGTGGACCGAGCATGCGTCTTTTTCCATCTCCTAGTTCCAAAAATCTATTCACTACACCGGCACTGGCCCTGATAAGGGACAAAACAGAGATTAAAATGATAGGAATAGTACTTGGTTAACACTAGTTGCATTGGTAGCAAATTGCAAGTACCCAAAATTAGAAGGAAGCGGACAGAACAAGCTTTTTTCTCTATCTCCCCATGCAAGGATTCAATTCAATACATATCGCCTGATAGGGGACTTAACAAAGATTAAAATAGTAAGAATAGTAGTTCACACTATTTGTATTGGTGGCACAGTACATTGCGCGGCGCACGCGCAGTGCCCCAAATTGAAAGGAAGGGGACCGACCAACCATCTTTTTCCATCTCCCAGTTCCTAAAATCTATTCCATACACGACTCCTGATGGGAGACAAAACAGAGATTAAACTGGTAAGAACAGATTTTTTAAATTTAAAAAAAAGAGGACAGCCTCTGCGGAGCTGGGTATTTTTTGGCCGCGTTACTGAACGCTAATGCACAATGGCTGTAGGCTCATGCGTCCTTTTGTGGAGGTAACAAACCTGGTTAGTCAAACCCAAGACAACATCATCGACCTCATTCCATATGTGTTTTTTCTGGGGTGTGCCCTGCGAAGAGTGCTGCATCACGCCGTAGATGAGCATGAAGAGGAAGAGTTGTGGTCACCGTCACCACCAGAAGCAGCCTTGTCGTCGTCGATTGCTGGACCTGCGGCAAAGCAGAGCGAGGAGTCTGAAGAGGAGGAGTCAGAGGAGGAACGTGGCTTTGAGGAGGTGGAAGACCAACCACAGCAGGCATCCCAGGGGGCTTGTTGTCACCTTTCGGGGACCCTTGGTGTTGTACATGGCTGGGTGGAGGAAGAGACCTTCAATGACGTTAGTGAGGACAAGGAACGGGACATGGCTAGCTTGGTATCCAACCTTGTGCAAATGGACAGTTTGCGGTGCGTTAAACGGGGAGTTTGGTCTGTCACTGTGAAGCGGGCGTAACCCTTACACTAGCTGATCGATACAACATCATACCTGATTATATACACACACTGGATGTTTTAAAGCACGTTATTCCAAACAAATTAGGAATGTTAGGTGATTTATGACCTTTATGGATTAAAACCCGACTCTGCGTCAACTATGTAATTTTCCATGGGAGTTTTGCCATGGACCCCCCTCCGGCATGCCACAGTCCAGGTGTAAGTCCCCTTGAAACAACTTTTCCATCACTATTGTGGGCAGAAAGAGTCCCTGTGGGTTTTAAAATTCACCTGCCTATTGAAGTCTATGGCAGTTCGCCCATTTCGCCCCTTCGCGAACATTTGCGGAAGTTCGCGTTTGGAAACTGAAAATTTTATGTTTGCGACATCTCTATCCTGGAGCATTAAGGAGGTGGAAATTTGTATTTCCACCAAAATATTTCTAAAGAGATTTTACCGCATATAAATTCAGAGCTTAATGCTGAATACAAGTTTTTTTTCCACCAAAATAATTTAAAAAAGATTTTACCGCATATAACTGCAGTGCAGAACACCGAATATATTTTATTTTTTCTACTGATGTACGCCACTAAAGGCTTTACCACATATTACTGAAACAGGGAACGCCGAGTATATTTTTCTTTTTCCACATATATACGCCACTAAATGCTTTTCAACAGAGGGTTATAGGCTGTCAGTTTAAAAAAAAACAACGGCGCCTGAGGCGAAGTGATCTGAAGTGAACGGGACGTAGCGGAGGAAGTAGGTCCGCGCAGGAAGAGCAAGACGCGGACCTCGTGCGATTTCTGTGCTGCAGAAAAGTACCCGTAGTATCCAGTAAGCAATACCGTAGATAGATGCGGGCTGGTGTGAATTAGTTCACACTTTTGTGCAGGGTTAGTGCATAGTGTATTCACCTATATTGGTGAGCCGCTCTTATGGACGTCGTCACGTAAGTGCGCAGTGTGTGAAACGTAAATGCAAAATTTCACCACAACGTGATTCAGTCCATACCGCAAAAAGGACTTTCCTATTTATAACTGCAGCACTGAACGCTGAATATATCTTGATTTTTCTACAGAAATACACCACTAAAAGCTTTACCACATTATAACTGCAACAGTGAACGCTGACTATATTTTTATTTTTCTACTGATATACGTCAATAAAGGTTTTTCAAGATATAGGTGCAGCAGCGAATGGCGAATGTATATTTCTTTTTCTACTGATATACGTCAATAAATGTTTTTCAAGATATAAGTGCAGCAGCGAATGGCGAATGTATATTTCTTTTTCTATAGATATACGTCACTAAAGGTTTTTCGAGATATAAGTGCAGCAGCTAATGGTGAATGTATATTTCTTTTTCTACTGATATACATCAATAAAGGTTTTCCTACATATACTATTTTTCGCTTTATAAGACGCACCCGATGATAACACGCACCCCAGATTTTAGAGTAGTAAAATAAGAAAAATATATTTTTCATCAGACCTCATATCAGCCCACTCATACCCCCTTTAGACCTCATATCAGTCCACTCAGACCCTTATCAGACCTCAGATTAGCCCATCAGATCCCCATCAGGCCTCAGATTAGCCCATCAAACCACAGATTAGCCCATCAGACCTCAGATTAGCCCATTAGTACCCCCAATAGGACCTCAGATTAGCCCATAAAACCTCAGGTTAGCACATCTGTACCCCCAATCAGACCTCAGATTAGCCCATCAGTACCCCCAATCAGACCTCAGATTAGCCCATCAGACCTCAGATTAGCCCATCAGTACCCCCAATCAGACCTCAGATCAGCCCATCAGTACCCACAGACCTCAGAATGGCCCATCAGACCTCAGATCAGACTAAAATAAAAAATAATCTTACCTGTCATTCGCCGCAGCTCCTCTTCAGCAGTCGCTCTCCCATCTTCAGCAGTTGCGCTCCCATCTTCAGCAGTCGCTCATCCATCTTCCCGGCCTGCGTTGCACTGTCACATGACTGCGTGCAGCATCAGGTCATAGTGCGCGCACTACGTCCTGATGCTGTACAGGGTCAGGACAGTGCAACGCAGGCTGGGAAGATGGAAGTGCGACTGCTGAAGATGGGAGCGCGACTGCTGAGGAGGAGCTTCGCGTATACCATGGAGGGCAAGTATTACCTGCGCTTACGGCACTTCCCTCCCCTCTCCTAGTACATACTAGTGGGCGCTTCCATAATGGAAGTACACACTAGTATTCGTTTGATATGACAGACATTTTCCCCCCACTTTTAAAGCAAAAAATACGGTAAGTGCACCAGCGAATGGCGAATGTATATTTCTTTTTCTACTGCAATACGCCAGTAAAGGCTTTACCAGATATAACTGCAACAGTGAACTGAGAATATATTTTTCTTGTAGTACTGAAATACGCCCCTATGCGCTTTCACCAGAAATAACTGTAGAAGTGACCTGAGAATATATAGTTCGTTTTGGACTAAAATAGGCCACTATACACTTTCACCAGAAATAACTGCAGAAGTGACCTGAGAATATATATTTCTGGTTGACTGAAATAGGCCACTATACGCTTTCACCAGAAATAACTGCAGAAGTGAAATGCGTATATCTTTTTTTTTGTAGTACTGAATAAGATACTAAGATATAAGCCTCTAAAGGCTTTTCAACATAACACTTGCAGCCCAATAACAAAAAGCTGGAATGACAGAGCTTTCTAATGACTATTTCAATCCCCAAATAATCTTTCCCTGCACTTGTAAATAATTTTCCTATCAATGTCCCTAGCGCCTTCTGATGTTTCTCCCTGCACTAAGATGCTGTGAAATAATTCCTCCCTATCCTTTCCCTGCACTTATAAATTGTTTTTTCTACCTTTTTTTTCCACAATCGTTTTTCCACTTGCTGTCCCTAGCTCCTTCACACGTCTGTCCTGGCACTCTGAATGCTGGAAAATGTCTGACTGTAAGATGGCCGCCATATTTATAGGTATGTGAGTGACATCAAAGGGTGGGCTGGCTGCTGATTGGCTGCATGCAGGCATGTCAATCTGGTTGATCCCACCTTCCCAGAGTTCCTTGCCCCATGTCCTAGAGGAAATTCTCATTCGTTACAAATCAAATTTTTCCTGAAATTCTTAAATAATTCTCTCATCTCTAGTATGTATTATAAAAACAAACCATGCAAGCATTTACACTATGAGAATGCAATGAACTTCTAGACAATGTTTCCTCTAAGCTTTGTAGCTAGAGAGCTGGGGAGTTTGGGACTTGGATTCTGCTTATTTTAAGCACAGAAATATAAAACGTTATCAAATATATATTAGCAGCATATAAACAGGGTTACGTAGCAACCAGCCAAATGATATTATGCAGAAACCAGAGCTAGCACAGTGAAGGTTATTGTTTACAACCTTAATGATGTGTGGCAGTGAAAGGGCTAATGCCAAAGTTCCGGGTGGTCTTGAATTAATGTCTGTCTCTCTGCCTGATGGTCTATGGTAATGAGAGAGTTAAAGGAGTTGTCCGGCTTTAGAGCTGAACTCAGACATAGCCCTTATCTTCACCCCTTCATGCTCTGATGCTCTCCGTTGCCCTGTGCTGAATCATGCAGGGGAAAAGCATTTTTAGGAGATCCAGCTCTCCATGGGGACTGCTATGTGGAGACATCAGTCTAGCAGTGAGCCCAACACTAATGAGTGGGCTTTAGTGCTGCCCTACCCTTTAAAACGGCTAAGAGCAGTTCTAAAGCCTGCCAATCAGAGCCAGTGACGTCACCCGTAACATTTCTAGTCGGAATCCTCCAACTAGCATGTACCAAAGTAAACAAAAAAGCCCTTTCCCAGCGCAATATAGCACAGGGTGAGCATTGGAGCATGGGTGTATATTCTCTCGGTCATCACCTGAGTTCACTGCTTTACATTGACTTTCGTCCCCCAGTGCCATTACCACAATTTACACCCCAGCACTAATGCACATGCTCTCGCCGCACGTGATGTGATCGCGTCCTCCATGACGATGGAGCCTGCGCATACCTGATACAGTGACGCCACGGCACGCGCTACATGGCGTGTCTCATTATTTAAACAGTCTGGCCATTCCCCCTTTCCCTCACCTCAGCGACAAACTGTGGCACATGTTGTTCATAGATAAGTGTACTTCATTTATTTTCAGGGCCATTATTTACCCCTCTTTCTCCTTTTGGACACTATATGCTTAATTCTTCTCTACCCATATCCCTCCTTTTTCCATCTGCATTTGCTTCATTGCATTCCTTATTTATTATACCGTATAATGTTTTGTCTTGCCATTTTACATCCAGATCTATTACTCTCCATTTTCACATACAGGTCACCATTTTACTTTCTCTCTGCCCAAATGCCCCCTCATGCGTACTTACCATATTCTATCATCTTTACCAGCATTGATTGTTGTTGCTCTAATAGTCATCAGTCTTCTTTTTTCTTTCTTACCTCTTTCTCCATACAATATACCATACAGGGCACCATATCATATATTATATCACTTTTATACGCTTTCTTGCAGTTCATCATTCCTATACATATTACATACGGGATACGCACATATACACACATATATCATACACATACACACATAATACTCCTCTCTACTCGCGCTCTCCCTTCCTATACTCCTCATTCGTCCACATGTACTATAGATACATCCCACTACCTACTACTTATATGTTGATCTATATCCACATGCCTATTCCCCACCATGTCAACCTCTTCTGATTTTCTGCATACACCTGCTATTGTTGTTCTGTATGACATTTGCTCCAGATATATTGTTTGACCTTTATCTACACAGGTCACTTTGATTTTTTGGTAATTTTATTTTCATTTCTGACTTTTTATTTTTTATTTCCTTCCTCTGGAAGGTGTGTTTGTCCCATTCAGGTACCTCAGCTGGATGAGACACCTAAAATCCAGAGGGCAGCAGTGGTCTCATCAAAGCATAGTTTTGGGTATTAGTTATGGGCTGGATTTTACCGGGACTGGTGGCTAGGCTTGGTAGAGGGAGTTGCCAGTACACACCCTTCCAGTACGGGTTTTCTCTTTCACTAAGGTGATCGCAGGTGGGGCCTGCTGTAATCAGGCTGGCATAAAGCACCGCCCAGTATGTCAGTCTGGGGGAAGAGATTCTCTGGGATACAGAGACCTGAAGTCTGAGAGGCTCCGTGTTGTCCCAGCCAAGGAGGGCTGAGGGTCCACAAGACTTGCATAGCCTGAAGTTTGGGGAACCTAGCGACGCCTGCTGGAGCGAGGGTTGCATGGCCTGAATCTGGAGTCTTCTGGGCCACATTCCCCTAAATGGTATTATTGTGTCACAGATTCGAGGCTGCTGGACTGGGCTGAGAAAGCCACATGTGAGCACGTGTGTGAACAGGGTTCTGTAGTTGAGTCAGGGCCACGTAATGTGTAGTCAGGGCCCAGCAGGGCAAGGTGTTTATTTTGGTTTTTGTATGTTTTGTTGTTATGCTGTGTGCCACAATAAAGCACAGTTTGGCCCCTAAATCCTGGTGTCCATGAAGACGTGTGTGACAATGACCCCCAAATAAGAGACGATCCCTTACAAACTATTTGAAGAATTAAATAGAAAAACAGAAAGAATTGCATGTGCAATGCAAATGAGGATAGGCCATTTATATATAAGGGGCCGAAATCCCCCTTAGTATTTTTATGCATGGTGGTCTATGGTGAAAAGGGAGTTACTTACATTATTCTTGATGGTCAATGCAGCTTAGAGTGAGCTGGTCTTATATTTCATTTATGCCTATACAGTGACATACACTGGAAACCCTCCCATTGTATACAGTACCTCTGACACCAGTCTTAAATGCAGTGTAAACAGTCAAGGTCTAATCATGCCAGTTAAAAATATATTTCTAGATAAGATACTTAACCTGATTAACAATTAAAATTTGTTAATGTTCAAAAAAGCCCGAAGGTCACTACCACACTTTTTTAACTGCAAGGTAGGTAGATTTCATACAATAACAGTGTGTGTAGAATTAATTAAAAAGTGCAATTAAGTGTGGGAAAAATAATAATCCCTCAACCAACTGTCATATGAGATTTGTATAGACATAATTTCACACATAAAACCACTGGAATAAATAAATCCACCACCTGCACATTACATGTCCGGATAAAGTATGCAATGTTCATTTTTTTACTTAAGTCCTTTCCTAACCCTGTGTATCAATGTCACAATTCATCTCTGCTGAAATACTAAAACTGATAAGCACAATCACACTCCAATTCTTATATTTCAGGGGGTATTCACCTGTTTAGTTGTTTGTGCTCCATAGTTGTTTTTACGTTGTAATAATGTAGCAGTCACTTTTTTTTTAACAATATTTATTGGTTTTGAGAAGGCATACATGTCAAAGTACAGGAAAAGAAATACATTAAGAAAATATAACATCAAATGGTTATTCTTTGACCTAGGAAAATCAAATAATTACCTGGGGACATATTTGCCATACTAAGAAGGAATCAAAACAACAAACTTAAAGGCGTGTCAGAAGAAGTACATGGGTATACATCCTAAAGTTAACTGCCATGTTTTATGTAAATTGCCTAAAGGGCTTCCAAGGAGTCCAAGTTGAGAGGAAAATATTTCTCGAATGGAGTTCCCAATGATCTCTTCCAGACGGTAAAACTGATCTACTTTTTTGATTAAATGATCAACACTGGGTACATCAGAAGAGGGCCAGAGTGTAGGTATTAATAGATGGGCAGCCGAGATAAGGAACAAAAAAAGGCAAGTTTTATGGGTGTCAGTTCCCCGGGTGCCACAGGATAAGAGAGCTATTTTAGGAGAGCAGGGAAGATTTGAGTGGCTAATATTGTTACTTAGAAGAAAGATCTCCTTCCACCAAGCATCTATAAGAGGAAACTTCCACCATATATGGAAGAACGTGCCTCTATCAGATCCGTACCTCCAGCATAGATCTGGGATGGTAGGGAAATAGCAGGAGATCCAGTCCGGTGTTCTGTACCACTGGGACAAGACTTTGTATTATTTTCTTGCACCTGGACACATCGTGATAGTTTGTGGGAGGTTCGGAAAAGTCTCTGAATCTCAGCTAGTGAGAATTGCCTCTTAAGGTCTTTCTCCTATACGCTTATTATGGCTGGTTTAACATCCAGGGTAGGGAGACCAAATTTCCTATATAGAGTGGAGACTGAGATTAGTTTGGAGGGGTATCTACAGGTAGACAATAGATCTCCAAACCAATCCAGAGGGTTTTGGTTATTAAAATATTTAGCCCAGTGAGTGATTTCCCTTCTAAGAGAGATGAGCAGTAAGCTGTGTGAGGGTGAGATGTTCAATTTCGACCCCAGCACTAATTCTGAAGGGATACAGCCCTCAGCATCTAACACAGGGGTGGCCAACCTGTGGCTCTTGAGCCACATGTGGCTCTTTGCTTCTTCAAGTGTGGCTCTTGCTGTGGAGCTGGGAAGCTCACTCTCCACCCCATGCTCAGATATTTTTTCCTGACCGGGCACCATTGCTACTTTGCAGCTCTAGCTCACTCTCCACTATGTCCTGATGCACACAGTGTGAGAACGTAGTACATGAAGACATGGACTATGACCTGATGCTGTGCTCATCAGGTCATAGTGGAGAGTGTGTCAGACCTGCAAAGTAGCAGCTGCCCGAACAGGAGACCAGTGCCTGATCAGGAGAGGGAAGAGATATTTTTTAAATTATAGAACTGAGCATAGGGGTCGGATCTAAGCACGGGAGGTTCTGATCTGAGCATGGGGGAGGGGTCCTGATCTGGGCAATGGAGGTCTGATCTGAGAATGGGGGGTCCTGATCTGAGCAATGGGGGTCTGACTTGAGCATGGGGGTCACATCTGAGCATGGGGGAGTCTTGTGTGAGCATGGGTTGGTCAGGTCTGAGCACGGGGGGGCAGATCTGAGAATGGGGGGATCTGAGCACTGAGGGTCTGACACTGGAAGTCTGATTTGTGTTGTCTGATACAAGCATTGTGGGTCTGATTTGGAGGTCTAATGAGGTTTGGGGATATTATTTTAGGTCAGATGAGATTTGGGGATCCGATTTAGGAGTCTGATCTGAGGTCTGGTGAAAAATATATTTTTTCTTTTTTTTTTTCTCTGCTAATGAAAAATAAGAATTTTTTTTTTTTATCAGACCTCAGATCAGATGAAAAATTATTATTTTTTCTCTTATTTTTCTTTGTTACAACCTAGGTGCATCTTGTAGGGCGAAAAATACGATGACTGTGTAAATGTATACCTTGTGGCTCCTGGTAATCATCTTTTTTTTTTTTTTTTTGCTGAATGTGTCTGTAAGGTTGGCCACCCCTGATCTAAGAGATCCGTTATCAGAATAGGGGCTGTTCTGACAGCAAGAGGGCAGGATTCCCTGAGTGTTTTAGGGGCTAGAGAGATCACATCTTTAATTTGGAGAAGAGAGGATGGTATATCAAAGGACTTGTGAGTGGCAGAGAACCATCCCCATACCTTTAGGGTGGAGCGAACAATGGGGTTCGGGATTAAGGAGAGGGTCGGAAGTGTTCGGCCCACTAACAACAGGGCCCTAAGGGAGGAAGGAAAGTATAGTGAAAGTGAATTTCTGTAGGAGGGTGGTAATTAAGGACATGGATATAATAGGATTCGTGGTTAGGATCAAGAGGTCGTCAGACTCATCAGCAAAAGCCGCTTATTTAAATTCTTGAGATCCCATGCTAAATCCCACGATATCCTTCTCCTGTCTCAAAGCCTGCATAAGTGTTTCCATCACCAGGACAAATATAATTGGGGAAAGGGGACATCCCTGGCGTGTCCCATTCTCAATAGAAAAACCAGCGGAGGTGAGGTTGTTTACCAGGACCCACGCAGAGGAATTTTCATACATTGCAAATATAACATTAATATAGGTGGTTGGAAAACAAAATTTGGATAAGTCATGTTTAATATAGGGCCAGGATATTCGGTCTAATGCTTTTTCCACATCAGTCCCAAGAAGTACTAAGGGAATTATTTTATGTGAGGCATAGAATCAAGGTGGTATTGTCCTTCCCCTCGCTGCCTTTTACAAACTTCACCTGATCCGAGTGAATCAAGTCAGGAAGGTACGACTGAAGTCTGCTGTCTAGCATTTTTGCCAAGAGCTTTAAATCTATATTTATTAAGGATATAGGGAGATAATTAGCGCACAAAGTGGGATCCTTGCCCTCCTTGAGGATAATGGTGATCTGGGCATTAGTCATATCAGATGATAGAAGGTGATTTTGCAGGGCCAAATTAAAAATGGAAAGTAAGAGAGGGAGCAGGGAGTTTTGGAAAGTGGAGTAATAAGCGGTAGGGAGTCCATCGGGGCCAGGGCACTTGCCCTTTGGGAGATTTTAAGAGCTAGAGTGAGTTCTGCTAATGTAAATGGTTTCTCCAAGGCCTCACATTGAGCAGGAGAAAATGTAGGGAGATCTAGGGTGTTCAGGAAGTCAGTAGGGGATGTATCACAAGCCGAAGCATGCAACTCTTTACTAGGGTGTGGTACATTGTATAGGGACTTAGAAAAAAACCTTAATTGCTCAACAATTGCATCAGAAGAAAAATGCTGATGTCCTTGTGGGGACTTGATGGAAGTCACATATCTT
This sequence comes from Bufotes viridis, assembly GCA_033119425.1. Taxonomy (NCBI): domain Eukaryota; kingdom Metazoa; phylum Chordata; class Amphibia; order Anura; family Bufonidae; genus Bufotes; species Bufotes viridis. Next base: position 111,812,233 of record CM065593.1, on the reverse strand, counting down.
GTTAGTTTCCTACGCTTGATGCGCTGCATCATGAACTTAGATGCTTTATTGCCTTGAGCAAAAGATTTGTGCTGAGCAGACAAATAATATTTGGCTTATTTCTTATTGAGAAGATTTTTAAGCTCAGATCTAAGGGAGGTGAGGTCAGATAAATGTTGGGCAGTAAGTGAGGACTTATGAAGGGACTCTAGAGCATGTATTTGTTCAAATAGGGAGGAAAGGTGTTTATCAGCCTGTTTCTTCAAGAAGGCACATTTACTAATAAAGTGGCCCCAGATGAATACTTTGCGTGCATCCCAAAGAACTTGGGGAGATATTTCAGGGGTATTATTAGTGGAGAAATATTCTTCCAAAGGGGAAGTGAAATGTTTCCTGTAATCCTTGCTACCCAGTATGGACTAATTTAGCCTCCAGACAGAGGACCTACCTGAGTCGGAAAGGGGCTTTATTGAGCAGAAGATAGGGGAATGATCCAATTTGGTAATACTTCCGATCCTTGAGTCAGCACAGAGTTGTAAATGCTCCTTGGACAGGAAAATATAATCAATCCTAGAGTAGGAATGCCCTAATGCGGAATAGAAGGAATAGTCAATAACGGAAGGATTAAGACCTCTCCAAGTATCTATGAGGCCCATTTCATATAACTTAGTATTAGGTTTTTTCGACAATCTTGCAGAGAGAGAAGATTTTTGGAGGTGTCAAGGAGGAGCTGCAATGCCACATTAAAATCTCCCGCCAAGACTATTGTACCTTCATAGTTGGATTCTACCAGATTCAAGACAGATTGTATCCATGGAATCTGGTCAGAATTAGGTGCATAAATGTTAACAAATGTATACATCTTGTGACCAATGAGACCTTTCAAGATAATATATCACCCATCTGGGTCCTGGATATGAGTGGAATAAGTAAAAGGAACATCTCTTCGAAAGCCAATACTTACTCCACTTGAGGCTGCACCATCTGCCCCACAGTAAAACCATGTTGGGAATCTAGAAAAGTAGAGATCTGGATATTTACCATGTTTATAATGAGTTTCCTGTTGGAAGAGCACAGAACTATTTTCTTTCAAAAGTAGAGAGAAAATGTGGGTTCATTTGGAAGGAGATCTAAGCCCCTTTACATTAAAGGAGGCAAATCTTAGACTAGGCATGGGTATTAATAGGGTTACTGTATGTATTTGGGAGTACGACTTATAAATGTAGAAGACTAGTTGCAACAAAGGGGTACAGGTACTAATGGCAGCCCCAGGAAGAGCAGGTCTCTTGGCAATAATTAATAACTGATTCAGTAGGATGCACCCATGCGACACACCATTATAAGGAAACAAAAAGAGAACAGAACTAAAACTAGAACACAAATGAATGAGCACTAAGATATGGCACTCTAGTAAAAACAGTATGAAGCCTAATGGCTTTTCCTGGGGGGAAAGTGGGATATGATCCATATCAGAAGGTTTTGCTATTTTTTGGGGGACCAAAATAAGGAAATTAGGAGAGACTTTGGAGAGAATTAGGAGGAGGAGGAAAGGGAAAGTTAAAAGTGGAGCTGCGAGTGGAAGGTAAGAAAGAGGTACAGAGAAATGGTAGGAAGCACAGAGACAGTGTTTATGATCATACAATCTTGCTGTAAAAAGCAATGAGGAATCTGAAGGTGATTCAGGTAATCCTCTTGGGTGTCAGGATACCACTGTGTCTTCTCATACGCTGGAGCTTCGGTGTGGACGGTCTTTCCGAGGACATCGGTATAGGAAGATCTGGAAGTAAGGCGATGTCAGACACTACGTATATCCCAGTTCGCAATGTCCAGTGGAGAAACATCCATTGTGGAAAATGCGTCCTGTAGGTCTTTGTATGTGGAGATTCTGTAATTCTTTCCAGAATATCTGAAGGCTAGGCTAAAAGGGAAGTTCCATCTATAGGGGATACCCTTGTCATGAAGCAGATCCGTGAACGGCTTAATGGCCCTTCTTTTCTGTAAGGTGATAGGAGATAAATCCTGGTATATTGATACGGAAGAGTCTCCAAACAAGATAGTTTGTGAAGCTCTGGCCGCATTGAGGATTTATCCAGAAAGTTCAAAAATCAACATATTATGTCTCTGGGGGGGCTTAGATTATTTTGGCTTCTGCCTAAGGGCTCTATGGGCCATCTCTATGATTATGGAACCTGATTCAGTATTCCCCAGGAGAGATTCAGCAATTTGCATGACAGCAGCCATGATACCTTCGTTCGTCATAGATTCAGGTATTCCCCTGAAGCGGAGATTGTTCCTCCGGTTCCGATTCTCCTGATCTTCTATTCCTAGGTACAAGGAGTTAATGTGCTGCTGGCAAATGGCTAGAGAGCTTGACACTGCCAAACTATGTTCAAGTGAGGCCGACTGCATAGACTTTAGTGATTCTACTCTGTGGCCTATCTGTTGTATTTCTTGTGTCAGCACAGATAAATCCTGCTTAAGAGGGGATAAAGCTTCTGCTAATGCTTGTTTAATAAATCTTCTGGACACAGGTAATGAGCGTCAGCTCCCAGATTCTCCCCCATCGCTATCTTCCTCAGACAAAGCTTCCTCTGCATCGCCAGACACGCACTCGGCGTCATCTTGGGTTCTTTGGCTGCAGACAGTCCGGGTTGTTTTTTTAAGCATTTGGCCATTCCAGCTCCTTGATTATGACCCTTGGGGATCGTAGCAGGGTCAGAGGGTCTTTGATCTCAGATCTTCACCATCTTAGGAGTCTCCAGGCTATCGTATTCAGGTCTCTAAGCAAAGTTAGGAACGGAGCTCAGCTAATCATGTCCATGCAGCTCAGGGGCAGGCTCTGCACTACCCCTCCCCCCCCATCCTCCGATAGCAGTCGCTTTTTGAAAACTACGGACAGTTCTTTTTGTACAACCAACCAACAGTATATCTAGGTCTACACTCTCTAGTTCTCCTTAATTGTGCATATTTGTCAATTATATACGGTACATTTTACATTTTTATTTCATTCCTGTGCCTCCTTAATAGTTTATAACTATGGAAGTAAGAACATTGACAAAGGTGGTCATTTAGAGATGAGCGAATCGAAGCTGATAAAGTGGAATTCATTACGAATTTGAGAAAAAATTAGATTCGCAATGAAAGCAAAGTTCCTCGTGCTTCGTGGCAACGAATCGCAATTTTTCATAAAATGGCGGCTAAAATGGCGGCTAGATGTGTGAGGACATAGGGCAAGGATTTTTGGAAAACAGGCTGAACCATAATGCCATGCATGCAGCCATTCAGCAGCCAGCTAGCCCTGTGATGTCACAGCCTTATAAATATGGCGGCCATCTTGGATTCAGACATTTTCCAGCGCAGTGCAGGGACAGACGTGAGAAGAAGATAGGGACAGCAATAGGAAAAACCTCATTGTGAAATAAAAAATTAAAAAACTATTTATAAGTACAGGGAAAGGATAGGGAGGAGTCATTTCACAGCATCTTAGTGCAGGGAGAGATATCAGAAGGCGCTAGGGGCAGTGATAGGAAAAACCTCATAGTGAAAAAAAAAAGAGATTTACAAGTGCAGGGAAAGATTATTTGGGGATCCAAATAGCCTTTAGATAGCTCTGTCATTCAAGCAATTTGTTCTTGGGGGGCAAGTGCTATGTTGAAAAGCCTTTAGTGGCTTATATCTGTGGAAAAAAATATATATAAACGCAGTTAACTTCTGAAGTTATATGTGATGAAAGCGTTTAATGGTGTATTTCAGTACAAAAAGAAAAATATTTACGCCGTTCAATTCTGCAGCTATATGTGGTGAAAGCGCTTAGTGGTGTATATCATTACAAAAATAAAAATATATACGCAGTTTACTTCTGCAGTTCTATGTAGAGATGGCCCGAACTATTCGCCGGTGAACAGTTCCCGGCGAACATAGCTTGTTTGCGATGTTCGGTCCGCCCCCTAAAAATCATCATTGAGCAAACTTTGACCCTGTACCTCACAGTCAGCAGACACATTCCAGCCAATCAGCAGCATACCCTTCCTGCCAGACCCTCCCATCTCATGGACAGCATCCATTTTAGATTCATTCGGAAGCTGCAGTCTTAGTGAGAGGAGGGATAGTGTAGCTGCTGCTGATTTAATTGGGAAATAAATAGCTAGGCTAGTGTATTCAGTGTCCACTCCAGTCCTGAAAGACTCATCTGATCTCTGCTGTAAGGACAGCATCCTAACAGCACCCCAAAAAGCCCTTTTTAGGGCTGCTACATTAGTCTGCTTTTTTTCCTCCATATATATATTGCAGTTGCCTGGCCTGCCCGTGTTCGAGGAGATGCAGGACCACACACTGTAGTGTGCCCACTGCCAGTGCCCATCACTAATACCGTGTGGCACAGGACTTTGCATTAAAAAAAGCATTACATTTTTACGTTTTAATCTAAAGTTAGTTGCCTGCCAGTGTGTGTCAGGCCGACTTCCACTGACTGTAGTGTGCCCACTGCCAGTGCCCACCACTCATACTGTGTGGCACAGGACTTTGCCTAAAAAAAAGGCATTTCATTTTTACCCTTTAATCTAAGGTTAGTTGCCTGCCAGTGTGTGTCAGGCCGACTTCCACAGACTGTAGTGTGCCCACTGCCAGTGCCCACCACTCATACTGGGTGGCACAGTAGCTTGCCGATAAATAAGGCATTTCATTTTTACACTTTATTCTAATTTCAGTTGCTTGCCTGCTGCGAGTGTGTGTCAGGCCCACTTCCACAGACTGTAGTGTTCCCACTGCCAGTGCCCACCACCCATACCGGGTGGCACAGTAGCTTGCCGATAAATAAGGCATTTAATTTTTGCACTTTAATCTAATTTCAGTTGCTTGCCTGCTGCCAGGGTGTGTCAGGCTGACTTCCACAGACTGTAGTGTGCCCACTGCCAGTGCCCACCACTCATACCGGGTGGCACAGTAGCTTGCCGATAAATAAGGCATTTCATTTTTACACTTTATTCTAATTTCAATTGCTTGCCTGCTGCCAGTGTGTGTCAGGCCCACTTCCACTGACTGTAGTGTGCCCACTGCCAGTGCCCACCACTCATACCGGGTGGCACAGTAGCTTGCCGATAAATAAGGCATTTAATTTTTACACTTTAGTCTAATTTCAGTTGCTTGCCTGCTGCCAGTGCGTGTCAGGCTGACTTCTACAGACTGTAGTGTGCCCACTGCCAGTGCCCACCACTCATACCAGGTGGCACAGTAGCTTGAGGATAAATAAGGCATTTCATTCTTACACTTTAGTCTAATTTCAGTTGCTTGCCTGCTGCCAGTGTGTGTCAGGCCCACTTCCACAGACTGTAGTGTGCCCACTGCCAGTGCCCATCAATCATACCGTGTGAAACTGGACTTTGCCTAAAAATAAGGCACTTTATCTGTACACTTTAATCTATTTTCAGTTGCCTGCCTGCCAGTGTGTGTTTTTCAGGCCCACAGACCCTAGTGTGCCCTCTGCTAGTGCCCAACACTCATACCGCGTGGCACAGTACCTAGCAAGCGTAGTACCACTTATCTAAAAAAAAATGACAGGCAGAGGCAGGCCACCCCGCAGGGGCCGTCGTGTTCGTGGTGCTGTGATTTCCACTGGCCCTGGAATAATGCCCAGTGTTCAGAGGCCACGTACCCTGAACCCGAAAAATTCTGAGGACATAGTTGACTGGCTTAGACAGGACACCCAATCTTCAACAGCTTCCGCTAAGAACCTTGACGCACCATCCTCCTCCAGCTCAGCTACAGTCACGTGCTCTCAAGTTACCACGCTCCCGCCCCCCGCCACCACCACCACTACCACCACAGCCACCACAGCCGCTTCACTTAATCCGTCAGAGGAGTTATTTACACATCAGTTGGATGCAATTAGTGATGCGCAATCATTATTGCCAGATGATGTAGATTACAGGGATAGAGATGGCCCGAACTATCCGCCGGCGAACAGTTCCCGGCGAACATAGCTTTTTCGTGTTCGCCTCAGCGGGCGAACATATGCGATGTTCGGTCCGCCCCCTATACATCATCATTGAGCAAACTTTGACCCTGTACCTCACAGTCAGCAGACACATTCCAGCCAATCAGCAGCATACCCTCCCTCCCAGACCCTCCCACCTCCTGCACAGCATCCATTTTAGATCCATTCTGTAGCTGCAGTCTTAGTGAGAGGAGGGAGAGTGTAGTTGCTGCTGATTTAATTGGGAAATCGATAGCTAGGCTAGTGAATTCAGTGTCCACTCCAGTCCTGAAAGACTCATCTGATCTCTGCTGTAAGGACAGCGTCCTGACAGCACCCCAAAAAGCCCTTTTTAGGGCTGCAACATTAGTCTGCTTTTTTTTTTCCTTTATATGCATATTGCAATTGCATGGCCTGCATGTGTGTGAGGAGCTGCAGGCCCACAGACTGTAGTGTGTGCCCACTGCCAGTGCCCACCCCTGTCATCCAATGTGGCACAGGACTTTGCATCAAAAAAAGGCATTTAATTTTTACACTTTAATCTAAGGTTAGTTGCCTGCCAGTGTGTGTCAGGCTGACTTCCACTGACTGTAGTGTGCCCACTGCCAGTGCCCACCACTCATACCGGCTGGCACAGGACTTTGCATCAAAAAAGGCATTTAATTTTTCCACTTTAGTGTAATTTCAGCTGCTTGCCTGCTGCCAGTGTGTGTCAGGCCGACTTCCACAGACTGTAGTGTGCCCACTGCCAGTGCCCACCCCTGTCATCCCATGTGGCACAGGACTTTGCATCAAAAAAAGGCATTTAATTTTTACACTTTAATCTAAGTTTAGTTGCCTGCCAGTGTGTGTCAGGTTGACTTCCAGTGACTGTAGTGTGCCCACTGCCAGTGCCCACCACTCATACCGGCTGGCACAGGACTTTGCATAAAAAAAGGCATTTCATTTTTACACATTAGTCTAATTTCAATTGCTTGCCTGCTGCCAGTGTGTGTCAGGCCCACTTCCACAGACTGTAGTGTGCCCACTGCCAGTGCCAACCACTGATACCGGGTGGCACAGTAGCTTGCCGATAAATAAGGCATTTCATTTTTACACATTAGTCTAATTTCAGTTGCATGCCTGCTGCCAGTGTGTGTCAGGCCCACTTCCACAGACTGTAGTGTGCCCACTGCCAGTGCCCACCACTGATACCGGGTGGCACAGTACCACTTATCGAAAAAAATGACAGGCAGAGGCAGGCCACCTCGCAGGGGTCCGTCGTGGTCGTGGTGCTGTGATTTCCACTGTCCCTGGAATAATGCCTAGTGTTCAGAGGCCATGTACCCTGAACCCGAAAAATTCTGAGGACGTAGTTGACTGGCTTAGACAGGACACCCAATCTTCAACAGCTTCCGCTAAGAACCTTGACGCACCATCTTCCTCCAGCTCAGCTTCGGTCATCTGCTCTCAAGTTACCACGCACCCGCCCGCCGCTGATAGGAATAGTACTAGTTAAGACACCACTCATATAGGGTGTCACAGCACATTGCTCTGTGCACGCCCAGTGCCCCAATTTGGGAGTAAGAGGACCGACCAAGCTGCATTTTCCATCTCCCGGTTCCTGAAATCAATTCAGTTTGGTGTATGAGAGTTTGGTCTGTCACTGTGAAGGCATTTGAAGGTACCCGGCCTAAATTTTTTTTCACAAAAGGCAATCCCTGATATGGGATGTAACAGGGATTAAACTGATGAGAATAGTACTATAGAAAATACCACTCATATGGGGTGTGACAGTAAATTGCACGGCGCAGAAGCAGTGACCGTGGATTAAAACAAAGGGGAGGGAGCCAGCGTTTTTTTAACCATCTCCCCGTTCGAAAAATCAATTCAATTGACCTTTCGGGGACCCTAGGTGTTGTACGTGGCTGGGTGGAGGAAGAAACCTTCAATGACATCACCGGGACGTGGCTAGCTTGGTATCCAACCTTGTGCAAATGGGGAGTTTGCAGTTGTGCAAATGGACTGTTTGCGGTTGTTTGCGGTGCATTAAAAGAGGAGTTTGGTATGTCAATGTCTGTGAAGCGGGCGTAACCCTTACACTACCTGATCGATACAACATCATACCTGATCGTATGCACACACTGGATGTTTTAAAGCATGTTATTCCAAACAATTTAGGAATGTTATGTGATTTATGCCCTTTATGGATTAAAACCCGACTCTGCGTCCACTACGTAATTTTCCATGGGAGTTTTGCCATGGATCTCCCTCCGGTCCAGTCCAGGTGTTAGTCCCCTTGAAACAACTTTTCCATCACTATTGTGGCCAGAAAGAGTCCCTTTGGTTTTTAAAATTCACCTGTCTATTGAAGTCTATGGCGGTTCGCCCGATTCGCCTGTTCGCGAACATTTGCGGAAGTTCGCGTTCGCTGTTCGCGAACTGAAAATTTTATGTTCGCGACATCACTATACAGGGATATGTCTCAGTCAGGCAGGATTACACACAAGGACGTACAGTGTGATGATGATGATGTTGTACCCGCTGCTGCTTCCTTTGCTGAGGTGTCAGATACAAGTGAAGCAGTTGATGATGACGATGTGTCCACGGATGCCACGTGGGTGCCTGCTCGAAGAGAAGAGGGGCAAAATTCAGAAGGGGAGACAGAGAGAAGGAGGAGACGAGTTGGAAGCAGGTGGAGGTCGTCGCAAAGAGTTAGTGGCACAGTCAGACAGCATGTATCGGCACCCGGGGTCAGCCAAACAGCATGCCAGTCAACGCATGCTGTTGCCACCACCAGAATGCCGTCATTGCAAAGCTCAGCAGTGTGGCATTTTTTTTGTGTGTCTGCCTCTGATAACAGCAATGCCATTTGCAACCTGTGCCAAAAGAAATTGAGTCGTGGGAAGTCCAACACCCACCGATGCCTGCTTTGCTAAGGCACATGATCTCACATCACAAACGCCAATGAGATCAACACATGCGTACAAGCAGCACACAAACTCAAAGCCACTATGCTCCTCCTGGTCCAGCATCTTCAGCCACGTCAACCACTGCTGTCCTCTCTGCCCCCTCTCAACCAACCGCCACTCCGCCTCTCACCTTCAGCAGTTCCTGCTCATCTGCCCACAGTTAGGTGTCTGTTAAGGAAATGTTTGAGGGGAAGAAGCCAATGTCACAGAGTCACCCCCTTGCCCGGCGACTGACAGCTGGCTTGACGGAACTCTTAGCCCGCCAGCTTTTACCATACCAGCTGATGGAGTCTGAGGCCTTCAAAAAATTTGTCGCTATTGGGACACCACAGTGGAAAGTATCCGGACGAAAAATTTTTTCAAAAAAGGCAATCCCAAACCTCTACTATGTTATTGAAAAGGAAGTCATGGCATCTCTGGCATACAGTATTGGTGCAAGGGTCCATCTGACCACTGATACCTGGTCTGCATAGCACGGTCAGGGCAGGTATATCACGTACACTGCACATTGGGTCAACCTGCTGACAGCTGACAAGCATGGAATGCGTGGCTCCACAGCGGAGTTGGTGGCACTGCCACGACTTGCAGGCAGGCCTACTGCAACCTCCTCTACTCCTACTCCATCCTCTTCGATATCCTCCTCGGCTGAGTCCTCTCCTGCTGCGTCTGGCTGCACATCAACTGAATCCCCCAGCTCCCCAGGGGCTATTCCACATCCCGGATACGACAGTGTCACGCTGTCTTGGGGTTGACTTGCCTGAAAGCAGAGAGCCACACTGGACCAGCACTCCTGTCCGCCCTGAACGCACAGTTGGATTAGTGGCTGACCCCACACCAACTGGAGATCGGCAAAGTGGTGTGTGACAATGGAACAAATTTGTTGTCGGCATTGAATTTGGGCAAGTTGTCACATGTGCCGTGCATGGCACATGTGTTGAATCTCATTGTACAACGCTTTGTGTCTAAGTACCCAGGCTTACAGGACGTCCTCAAGCAGACCAGGAAGGTGTGTGGCAATTTCAGGCGTTCCTACACGGCCATGGCGCACTTTTCCGATATTCAGCGGCGAAACAACATGCCAGTGAGGCGCTTGATTTGCGACAGCCCGACATGTTGGAATTCAACACTCCTAATGTTCGACCACCTGCTCCAACAAGAAAAAGCGTATTTGTATGACTGGGGTGCTAGGACAGCCTCTGCGGAGCTGGGAATTTTTTTGCCACGTTACTGGACGCTCATGCGCAATGCCTGTAGGCTCATGCGTCCTTTTGAGGAGGTGACAAATCTAGTCAGTCGCACCGAAGGCACCATCAGCGACCTCATCCCATTTGTTTTCTTCCTGGAGCGTGCCCTGCGAAGAGTGCTGGATCAGGCTGTAGATGAGTGTGAAGAGGAAGAGGAAGAGTTGTGGTCACCATCACCACCAGAAACAGCCTTGTCATCATCGCTTGCCCGACCTGCGGCAACGCTGGAAGAGGAGTATGAGGAAGAGGAGTCAGAGGAGGAATGTGGCAGCTTTGAGGAGGAGGAAGACCAACCACAGCAGGCACCCCAGGGTGCTCGTTGTTGTCAACTATCTGGAACCCATGGTGTTGTACGTGGCTGGGGGGAAGAACAGACCGTCAATGACATCAGTGAGGACGAGGAACGGGAAATGAGTAGCTCTGCATCCAACCTTGTGCAAATGGGGTCTTTCATGCTGTCATGTCTGTTGAGGGACCCTCGTATAAAAAGGATGAAGGAGAATGACCTGTACTGGGTGGCCACGCTACTAGACCCCCGGTATAAGCAGAAAGTGGCAGAAATGTTATCAAATTACTGAAAGTCGGAAAGAATGCAGCAGTTCAAAACCAAACTAAAAAATATGCTTTACACAGCTTATAAGGGGGATGTCACAGCACAACGGGAATCTAACTGGGGAAGAGGTGAATGTAATCCTCCTCCTACCACGGCGGCAAGGACTGGACGATTTACAGATCTGTTGTTGATGGAAGACATGCAGAGCTTTTTCAGTCCTACACATCGCCACTGCCCTTCAGGATCCAGCCTTAGAGAACGACTCGACCGACAGGTAGCAGACTACCTTGCCTGAACAGCAGATATCGACACTCTGAGGAGCGATGAACCCCTTCACTACTGGGTGTGCAGGCTTGACCTGTGGCCTGAGCTATCCCAGTTTGCGTTAGAACTTCTGGCCTGCCCTGCTTCAAGTGTCCTGTCAGAAAGGACCTTCAGTGCAGAAGGAGGCATTGTCACTGACAAGAAAAGTCGCCTCGGTCAAAAAAGTGTTGATTACTTCACCTTCATAAAGATGAATGAGGCATGGATCCCGAAGGGACTGACAGTGGGGGATATGTTTGACTAACAAAAGGCCTGATGACATGTCTTGGCCTCAAAAAGGTCCCCACGCTGCTGTATTAAATGTCTGCATAACGGATGACTTTCGTGAATTCTCCGCTACCAACTAGGGTTCAAGGCGCAATGATTTAGTCACATTTCTGCCTGGAAAACATAGATTTTTCCGGCCGCTGTTACAACAGCGGCTGCAACAATGCCATTATTTTTCAGGCATGTGTACATGCCTAATGTTTCTGTCCTACGGTGCAGCACTGTGGCTGCAAAAACAAAACAAACAAAAAAAGGCACATACAAGTGTCAATTCCCCTTCGTGATCGTTACCTTGTTGTGGTGAAGGGGCTTGCGTATCAGAATGAAGCAATCATCACCCCTATGAGTGTGTTGGCAATGTTGCCACACCCCAGATGATAAGGCCGTTGCTTCATTATGGTCAGACCAAAAGCGATGAATAATATTTCATAGAAAACATTAATTTACCTTTTTATTTTGTTTTAAGTTGTATGGGTTTTTAATGCATAAAATAAAAAATCATAATAAAGTCTCTTAATAGTTTATTAGAAATAATGCAAAAAAATCCCCATCAATTCCAATACAGAGCAAGTACAGAGCTCAGAACTAAATTATTTCATGATGTCGTAATGGTTCGTTAATTCGACAATGGTTAAACAATTCGACACACGTCCCCGGATAGGGTACGTAACAGGGATTAAACTGATAGGAATAGTACTAGTTAAGACACCACTCATATAGGTTGTCACAACACAGTGCTTTGTGCACGCACAGTGCCCCAATTTGGGAGTAAGAGGACCAACCAAGCTGTTTTTTCCATCTCCCGATTCCTAAAATCAATTCAGTTTGATGTATGAGAGTTTGGTCTGTCACTGTGTATTTGCTTTCTGTAATGTAAAGGATACAGAGAAATATAATTTTTCAGCAACACTCTAGGCCAGAGATAATGTAATTTTTAAAGTACACACTGTATTTGCTTTCTGTAATGTACAGGAGACAGAGAAATACAATTTTTCGGCATCACACTAGCCCAGAGATAATATAATTTTTAAATTACACACTGTATTTGCTTTCTGTAATGTACAGGAGACAGAAAAATAAAATTTTTCGGCATCAATCTAGGCTAGAGATAATGTAATTTTTAAAGTACACAATGTATTTGCTGGCTGTAATGAACAGGAGACAGAGAAATACAATTTTTAGGCAGTACACTAGGACAGAGATAATTAAAATGTTACAGTACATACTGTATTTGCTTTCTGTAATGTACAGGAGACAGAGAAATACAATTTTTTTGGCAACGCACAAGGCCAGAGATAATGTAATTTTAACAGTAAAAACTATACTTGCTTTCTATAATGTACAGGAGACAGAGAAATACAATTTTTAGGCAGTACACTAGGACAGAGATAATTAAAATTTTACAGTACATACTGTATTTGCTTTCTGTAATGTACAGGAGACAGAGAAATACAATTTTTTGGCAACGCACAAGGCCAGAGATAATGTAATTTTGACAGTAAAAACTGTACTTGCTTTCTATAATGTACAGGAGACAGAGAAATACAATTTTTCGGCATAACACTAGCCCAGAGATAATGTAATTTTCACAGTACACACTGTATTTGCTTTCTGAAATGTACAGGAGACAGAGAAATACAATTTTTCGGCAACGCACTGGACCAGAGATAATGTAATTTTTACAGTACACACTGTATTTGCTTTTTGAAATATACAGGAGACAGAGAAATTAAATTTTTCGGAATTTCACTAGGTCAGAGATAATGTAATTTTTACATTACACACTGTATTTGATTTCTGTAATGAACAGGAGACAGAAAAATAAAATTTTTAGCAACACACTTTGCCAGAGATAGTGTAATTTTTACTGTACACACAGTATTTGCTGGCTATAATAAACAGGAGACAGAGAAATACAAATTTTCAGCAGTACAAAAGCCCATTGATAATGTAATTTTTACAGTACACACTGTATTTGCTATATATAATGTACAGTAGACAGAGAAATAAAATATTTCGGAAATGCACTAGCCCAGAGACAATGTAATTTTTACAGTGTACAGTGTATTTGCTTTCTATAATAAACAGGAGACAGAGAAATTCAATTTTACGGCAACAGACTAGGCCAGAGATAATATAATTTTTACAGTACACACTGTATTTGCTTTCAGTAATGTACTGGAGACAGAGAAATATAATTTTTCGGCAACACTCTAGGCAAGAGATAATGTAATTTTTAACGTACAGACTGTATTTGCTGGCTGTAATAAACAGGAGACAGAGAAATACAACTTTTAGGCACTACAGTAGGCCAGAGATAATTTATATTTTATAGTACACACTGTATTTGCTTTCTGTAATGTACAGGAGACACAGAAATACAATGTTTTGGCAACGCACTAGGCCAGAGATAATGTAATTTTTATAAAACACACTGTATTTGCTTTCTATAATGTACAGGAGACAGAGAAATACAATTTTTTGGCAACACACTAGGCCAGAGATAATGTAATTTTTACAGTACACACTGTATTTGCTTTCTATAAACAGGAGACAGAGAAATACAATTTTTCGGCAACGCACTGGACCAGAGATAATGTAATTTTTACAGTACACACTGTATTTGATTTCTGTAATGAACAGTAGACAGAGAAATACAATTATTCGGCACTACACTAGCCCAGAGATAATGTAATTTTTACAGTATACAGTGTATTTGCTTTCTGTAATAAAAAGGAGACAGGGAAATAAAAATTTTTTGCATCACACTAGCCCAGAGATAATATAATTTTTACAGTACACACTGTATTTGCTTTCTGTAATGTAAAGGAGACAGAGAAATAAAAATTTTCGGCAACACACTAGGTGAGAGATAATGTAATTTTTACAGTACACACTGTATTTGCTTTCTGTAATGAACAGGAGACAGAAAAATAAAAATTTTCGGCAACACACTAGGCCAGAGATAATGTAATTTTTACTGTACCCACTGTATTTGCTGGCTATAATGAACAGGAGACAGAGAAATACAATTTTTCAGCAATACACTAGCACATTGATAATTTAATTTTTACAGTACACACTGTATTTGCTATCTATAATGTACAGGAGACAGAGAAATAAAATTTTTCGGCAATGCTATTGCCCAGAGATAATGTAATTTTAACAGTACACACTGTATTTGCTGTCTATAATGTATAGGAGACAGAGAAATACAATTTTTCACACTACACTAGCCAAGAGATAATGGTATTTTTACAGTACACACTGTATTTGCTGGCTGTAATGAACAGGAGACAGAGAAATACAACTTTTAGGCACTTCACTAGACCAGAGATAATTTAATTTTTATAGTACACACTGTACTTGCTTTCTGTAATGTACAGGAGACAGAGAAATACAATTTTTCGGCATCACACTAGCCCAGAGATAATATAATTTTTACATTACACACTGTATTTGCTTTCTATAATGTACAGGAGACAGAGAAATACAATTTTTATGCAGTACACTAGGACAGAGATAATTAAAATTTTACATTACACACTGTATTTGCTTCCTGTAATGTACAGGAGACAGAGAAATACAATTTTTTGGCAACACACTAGGCCAGAGATAATGTAATTTTTATAAAACACACTGTATTTGCTTTCTATAATGTACAGGAGACAGAGAAATACAATTTTTCTGCGACACACTAGGTCAGAGATAATGTAATTTTTACAGTACACACTGTATTTGCTTTCTGTAATGTACAGGAGACAGAGAAATATAATTTTTTGGCAACGCACTAGGCCAGAGATAATTAAATTTTTATAAAACACACTGTATTTGCTTTCCATAATGTACAGGAGACAGAGAAATACAATTTTTCGGCAACACACTAGGCAAGAGATAATGTAATTTTTACAGAACAAACTGTATTTGCTTTCTATAATGTACAGGAGACAGAGAAATACAATTTTTCGGCATAACACTAGCCCAGAGATTATGTAATTTTCACAGTACACACTGTATTTGCTTTTCAGAAAATGTACAGGAGACAGAGAAATACAATTTTTCAGCAACGCACTGGACCAGAGATAATGTAATTTTTACAGTACACACGGTATTTGCTTTTTGTAATATACAGGAGACAGAGAAATTAATTTTTTCGGAAACACACTAGGTCAGAGATAATGTAATTTTTACAGTACACACTGTATTGGCTTTCTGTAATGAAAACGAGACAGAAAAATAAATATTTTAGCAAAACACTAGGCCAGAGATAATGTAATTTTTACTGTACACACTGTATTTGCTGGCTGTAATGAACAGGAGACAGAGACATACAATTTTGTGCACTACACTAGGCCAGAGATAATGTCATTTTTATTGTACACACTCTATTTGCTTTCTTTAATAAACAGGAGACAAAGAAATACAATTTTTCAGCACTACAAAAGCCCATTGATAATGTAATTTTTACAGTACACACTGTATTTGCTATCTATAATGTACAGGATACAGAGAAATAAAATTTTTCGGCACTGCACTAGGCAAGAAATAATGTAATTTTTACTGTACACACTGTATTTGCTGGCTATAATGAACAGGACTCACAGAAAAAAGATGCACCACATGGATAAGCAACTGACAACACTGGCTAATCCCTCACTCGGATGTTAAAAGCTGAGAGATTCGCCAATATTTCCCACCCATTTAGGCCACGTTTATTTCTGTGATTCTTATAATGAACAGGAGACAGAGAAATACAATTTGTAGGCAGTACACTAGTACAGAGATAATTAACATTTTACAGTACACACTGTATTTGCTTTCTGTAATGTATAGGAGACAGAGAAATACAATTTCTTGGCAACACACTAGGCCAGAGGTAATGTAATTTTTATAAAACACACTGTATTTGCTTTCTATAATGTACAGGAGACAGATAAATACAATTTTTTGGCAACACACTAGGCCAGAGATAATGTAATTTTTACAGTACACACTGTATTTGCTTTCTGAAATGTACAGGAGACAGAGAAATACAATTTTTCGGCACAACACTAGCCCAGAGATAATGTAATTTCCACAGTACACACTGTATTTGCTTTCTGAAATGTACAGGAGACAGAGAAATACAATTTTTCGGCCACGCACTGGACCAGAGATAACGTAATTTTTACAGTACACACTGTATTTGCTTTCTGTAATATACAGGAGACAGAGAAATTAAATTTTTCGGAAACACACTAGGTCAGAGATAATGTAAATTTTACAGTACACACTGTATTTGCTTTCTGTAATGAACAGGAGACAGAAAAATAAAAATTTTAGGCAACACACTAGGCCAGAGATAATGTAATTTTTAATGTACAAACCGTATTTGCTGGCTATAATGAACAGGAGACAGAGAAATACAATTTTTCAGCACTACACTAGCCCATTGATAAGGTAATTTTTCCAGTACACACTGTAATTGCTATCTATATTGTACAGGAGACAGAGAAATAAAATTTTTCGGCACTGCACTAGGCAAGAAATAATGTAATTTTTACTGTAAACACTGTATTTGCTGGCTGTAATGAACAGGAGACAGAGACATACAATTTTGTGCACTACACTAGACCAGAGATAATGTCATTTTTATTGTACACACTCTATTTGCTTTCTTTAATAAACAGGAGACAAAGAAATACACATTTTCGGCACTACACTAGGCCAGAGATAATGTAATTTTTACAGTTTACAGTGTATTTGCCTTCTGTAATGAACAGGAGACAGAGAAATACAATTTTTCAGCACTACACTAGCCCATTGATAATGTAATTTTTACAGTACACACTGTATTTGCTGGCTGTAATGAAGAGGAGACAGAGACATACAATTTTGTGCACTACACTAGACCAGAGATAATTTCATTTTTATTGGACACACTCTATTTGCTTTCTGTAATGAACAGGAGACAAAGAAATACAATTTTTTGCACTACACTTGGCCAGAGATAATGTAATTTTTACGGTTTACAGTGTATTTGCTTTATGTAATGAACAAGAGATAGAGAAATACAATTTTTCGGCAACACATTAGGCCAGAGATAATGTAATTTTTACTGTACACACTGTATTTTCTGGCTGTAAGGAACAGGAGACAGAGAAATACAATTTTTTGGCACTACACTAGGACAGAGATAATGTAATGTTGACAATACACACTTTATTCGGATGTAGTTCTAAATTGGATACAAATCTGTCCCGAATAAAATGTATTCTCTTCTGAAATACTGTATATATGGTGTATATATATATATATATATATATATATATATATATATATGGCACAAGTTAGGTTAATTTCCCCAGAACAAATCATTTCTATGATGGCACAGTGTCAATCTCAGTACCAAGGTACACTGTTATAAATAATCCCATTTTAATAATGTCTGCCCAACACACTGATTTATAGTGGTGCAGTGTATATCTCAGCACCAAGGAACACTGTAGTGAATAAGCCCCTTTTAATAATGTCTGCCCAACACACTATTTTATGATGGTGCAGTGTATATCTCAGTACCAAGGAACACTGTAGTAAATAAGCCCCTTTTTATAATATCTGCCCAACACACTGCTTAATGATGGCGTATTGTAGAGGTCACTAATCAGAAATCTTTCTGTCTTTTAGAAGTTATCAAAGTGATTTTCAAGCCCTGCACTATCTGTCCCTTCCTAGTGACGCCTGTCCCTGATAGTGCTGAATTAACCCCCCTTCTTAAAAAAAAAGGTGCTGCACTGCTGTCAAACACACACTCTAGTCCTTAAAAGGACTGTTAGGTATTTCAATAAGGTTTTTGGAGTGAAATCAGTAAGTTTAGAGCAAAACGTTATCTGCCCCAGCCTACTGTCTGCTCTCTCTGACGCTGAATGAGCCAAGCGCCAGACCTCAGCCCCTCTATGAAATGGTATTACGTGTTCCGGCCAGCCAATCAGTGTATGGCTTACAGCTAACATTGCTATGGCCTTACACTAAGGGAAATTACTTACCTGGACCTTGATTGGCTGCTTAGAAGGCTCCAAACGTGCAGGGAGGAGACTCGAGCAATGCAACGAATACACGTGGTGCTCGGCCAAATAAAGCCGAGCACCGAGCATAGTGATGCTTGAGCCAAACCAATACTCGGCCGAGCATGCTCGCTCATTACTAGTTGGCGCCTCTGTATAGGAGGAATTTAACCTGCAAGAGGAGAAGCAAATGGAGGAGAAAATGAAGTAGACAAGGAAATTGAGGTTTTTCAAAACTTGAGTTTGGAAAAGAGGAACACCCTGGAAATGATAATGACAAACAGTGTCCGATTCAGTTGAATGCGATGGAGCAGTTGTAATTACATTGCTTTGTCTCTAGAAAGTAGACGATGCACAGGTAATTTTGAAGAGGATGCAGAGTTTGCACAAGCGACACTACGCCTTCAAACAGCTGATTGGCAAGGGTACTGGGAATTGAACACCCTTCAATCGGATATTGATGACCAATACCGAGGCTAGGTCATCAGTATTAAGGCATTGCATAACCCATTTAACTGCTTGCAAAATTATTAGCAATTTTTTCCTATACATTGTAGGGATGTTAAGAGTGCTAACAGGGAAGCCAAACTTGAACATAGTCATGCATCTCGGCAGCATGCTAGTGAAATCCTTCTGCATGCACAGAGCTTTCAGAAAACAAAGATTTTTCTTAAGATGAGAACACAGTTTTTTTTTTTCTCTCCATTATCCAGCATCATCAAAAGTCAGATTATTATTAATAATATGAGGGAGGCATACTTCAAGTTGTCTAGACATAGACCTGGTGGACATAAAGAGTGTTTCAGACAACTTAAAATAGGCTACCGTGTGTTTGCAATTTTAGCATTTCCCCTCTTCAGACTCTTTCTCTAATTATCATTAGCTAGTGGGTGGAGACCAGCTGTTGTGATGTCTCCAATAGACTATGTGATGGACCATGTGATTGACGTCATCACAGGTCCTTTAGTTGTTAGCTGATGCTGGAAAAGAGAAGACAGATCGCAACTACGCGATCAAGTGGCTAAGGTAAGTTAATTTATATTATTTTTAACCCCTTCATCTTCATTTTACTAAGCATTCTTTATTATGAATGCTATTATTTCCCCTTATAACCATGTTATAAGGGAAAATAATAAATTCTCCAGAATACTCTACCCGAAACCGAACTTCAGTGATGAAGTCCGGCTTCGGGTCTGGGTACCAAACATGGTGAATTTTCACACGCGCGTGCAAAACGCATTACAAACGTTTGCACCAGCGCGGAAAAATCCCGCATATTCCCGCAACGCACCCGCCTCTTATCCGGGCGTCAAACATGACGCCCGTGTGAAAGAGGCCTTAGGGAATACAGCCGGGATCGCACAATTCTGCCCAATATCTCTGATAAAGAAGGGTTACATGCCAAACATTTTGGTGGGGCAGTTAGAAGGTTTTAGTAGTCTAGGATCCAGTGTTTGTGTCATTATCTTTGTCAGTGAATACAACTGACAAATCATTATATAGCATTGGCAAACAATATGAATAAAGAGGCTAGAACATACCCCTTTAGTCTCTTAGCAATGCACAGACAATACCCACATGCATTAGTGATAGCGATTTTTAAAGCTGCAATTGCTCACAGCACAATGTGATTTTGTGATTTTTAGATACTTCATTAAAAGTTAATGTTTAGGCATTTGTTCTTCATTTTCAGATATCTGGGGCTATGTAGCCTTGGGCAGTGAATTTTTTACACTTGTGTCCCCCCACTCATAAAATGCAAGGTATTGCGTGCAGGGCCCTCATTCTTCTTTCAGCTATTAACTACATTGTCAATCTGTGTTATCTGATTTTGGGTGTATAAGTATTTTAAATATATAATGTGCTGCTGAATATGTTGGTGGTGCTATATAAATAAAGATTATTATTATATACCATGATCCTGCAGTGGTGCTTAAACGTTTGTGAAGCCTTCAGAGGTTTCTCTTTTTCTGAATTCATTTGACCACAAACTACATCCGATTTTAAAACAAGTCTTAAAAGTAGATAAAGATAACCAAATCCAACAAATGGGTTAAAGATATTAGACTTGTGCAAAAATATAGAAAATTCTGAATGGTTCACAAACTTTCAAGCATCATGGTATGTGTACAGTATAGTTGTTGCACAACTTATGCAAAGTAATACTTCTGCAACAGGGTGCTGCACAAAGGGTTAAATATTTGCGTGAATATGTAACTTTTCCCTGTTTCCCTCTATTGAAGCAGGTTTTTGTTGTGTAACAGTTATCTAAATAGATTAACTTGCCTAACCTTCCAGCAACTGCTATTGAGCAACTAGGGTAAATGGATTTAGCCTCCCGTGTCAGAATAGTGGCACCAAAAAAAAATGCATATGTTTGTTTAAGCCCAGTTTTTCTTAAAATTTGCAACTTTTTGTCTCTTTGTGGAATGAAGCTCAACAGATTTAAGATTTCAAGTTGCACCAGAAAACTGGCAAACATTACAGCTGAAATCTTTGCAAGCTCCCAGCTGGCCTACATTTCAGCTTCTGGCACAAAGACCTCCCTAAATGCACCAACATTGTTAATATGTGTTCAATTTTTATTATTTTGGTACATCCAATGACGGAGCATTGCTTATTAAGGTTGGCAAAAGAAACACCAGTCTTTCCATAGTAAACCCTTAGCGTGAATTGAGTGTAAACTTTTTTATGCCTCTTGATAAACCAAAAAGGGAAAAAAAAATATTATTATGTAGTCAACTTTTTTACTGCAAATTGAACCAAATAACCAGATCCTCCAAATTGAAATTTTAATATGTTGCTTATCTCAAGCCCTCATGCATACTGTAATAATTTAAACAATACTTCTTCAGTAGTTTTTTCTGTACATTTTCTATATGTTAATTTACAAGACTAAGAAGTATGAAAAAAAAAAACTTTTATTTTATAGAGTATTGAAATCAAATAGACCCGCATTCTTCTATAAAAAAAAAAAAAAACACAAGAAACATTAAGAAAACATAGTGTGACCCACACAGTAAATGTTCTATTTCTATATTGTTGTTTTTTGGGTCAGATAAAGGTAAGCAGGTGATAGATGCAATTAAATTCAGGGAAGTCCTCATAGAAGAATAGATTTTAGTTTAATTGAAAGGATTTCCAACTGAGAGCTTTCCAGTTCTGCTAATCCTCAATTTAAATTTTCATTAATCCCAGCAAGAACAGTGTCTCAGGGGGCAGAGCAATGACTGGTTAATACAAAATACCAGGTATCCCTCTCAATGCAAAAATGACCTTTATCTGCAGATGGTTGAGATACACTTGATCACGTTGATAAAGCCATGATTCAACATAATACACAAAAATCATTCAAGATCATGACCAGGTCTAATTCGAAGAGGGAAATGAGACACCATCATGACTTTAGATGCTGGGTTTAGTGGTCCTTAAACTAAAATAAATAGCACATCTAATTATGTTTATTGCGCATGTATATAATCTGTGAAAATAAATGAAACATAATAAAAGAGAAATACTGTAGTTCCATATAACATGCAGAATTTCAGCATTTTATTATTTTATATTTTATATTTTATATTCTTATATGTCAAAATTATAAATTTCCACAGTCAACAAATGGTAGCAAATATTCACAGGTATTTTTTTTTGTTTATTTTTACATTGATAAAAATCCAGACAATTAATTTTTTTATAAAAACCCAGGCAATCAAACACCCCACAGACCAGTGTTTCTGATCGAGTAGCTTAGAAGCCACATGCAGCTCTCAGGCCTTTGTGTAGTTGCCCTTCTCGGAGCAGCTGTACATTTTTTTTTACATCTGCAACATAGTATTTTGTACATGAATGTTCAGTGATTAGCACTGTTGCTTTGCAGCACTGAGGAAATTTATGGAACTTGGCACAACTGGGCAACTTAAGTAGGTTAAACACCATAAAACCTGGTCATATCTTTATCAGATTAAGCAAATATAATATATACAACATGTACCCTCTAATCTAGACAAGATGACTTTTTATTGAAAGTATTACCTATCCAATATCCATGTTCTCCCTATGTCTCTTTTCTAGTTGAATGCTTTTGATTACTCTCCTTAAGCTTGTTTCACACTAGAAGTAAAGAGATCCAGCAGGCTATTCCCTGCCGAAACCCTCTGGATGTGACATTGCCAGACACTACCTACATGTCCGCCGGCCCCATTAACTCGGCAAATATGCAGAGAAGATGCCAGACACAGGGGCGTAGCTATAGGGGGTGCAGAGGTAGCAGTCGCTACCAGGCCCAAGAGCCTGAGGGGACCCAAAGACCCTTGTGCCTCATATAAGAAGACAGTGGTATTAAAGAAAGTGCATGCAGGTCAAGTTACACCTCTGGCTGGAGGGAAGGGGTTAGGTCAAGAATTTGTCATGGGGGGATGCTGTTTAAATTTTATTCTCAAGCAGCAGGAAGGCTATGTGCCACAAAGCAGGGGGGGGGGCCCCAGCTGAACTCTTGCACCAGGGCCCATCAGCCTTTAGCTACGCCCCTGGCCAGACAAATACCATTGCACGCAGTGTTTTTGTCCTGCCGATACTCTGTATATTTGCCAGGTTGCGGACAGTTCTCCACCAATCCCTATTATAGTTAATTGGGTCGGCCATGGCTGGACTGGCCATAAACCCTACAGGGTAATTTCCGGGTGGGCTAAAATCCAGGGGTCCAGGTATTCAACAATCTGATGATGCTCACTGGTTTCAGGTGTCCTCAACTTTATCAACATCTGAAGGACAGATCTGCCTACAACTCGGGTCCACTTTTAGTTTTTTTTTCCCAGGGTTTCTTTAAGTTCTCAGTTTGGTAGCGTTGGTAACAGTAGTGCATACACATTAGTAGGAACAGTCTATATTAAATGGCAAGGGAACTTGACCATATTGGCTGGGACTGCTGGGACTGAGTGCTGGCTGTGGCTGAGAATGCTGGCACTGACTGGTGGCTGAGACTGGTGCCTGTGGCTGGTGGCCGAGACTGGTGGCTGTGGCTGATACTGCTGGCACTGACTACTTGCTGCGGCTGGTGGCTGAGACTGCTGGCACTGACTGGTGGCTGTGGCTGGTGGCACTGACTGGTGGTGTTGAGACTGCTGGCAGCGACTGCTGGCTAATACTGCTGTCTGTGGCTGACAGTACTGGGACTGTGCGGCTCTGTGATGCATGTAATGGCGGTGCTCTGACGTGTAGAGCACACAATAGGAGGCAGTGATTGGCCGGCGTGCAGGTGTGGGCAGTGAGGACGGAGTGTGGAGCGCCATGTTGTGATTGGTCAGTGCACCATGTGCCCTGGAGAGAGCGGCCCAGTTGCGTGTGGGGTGGCTGTGATTGGACGGCGCGCAGCGCACTTCAATTATCGGCACACATGCACGGACAAGCAGCACACACACAGGGCTTTTAGTAGTATAGATATACTGTGAATTATAAGATGGGTTCATGGCTGGTATCCGTGCGTGTGTGCCGATAATTGAAATACGCATGCGTGGCGCGCCGGCCAATCACAGCCGCCCCACGCACAACCACGCCACTCATACCTCCTTTCTCAACTTTGCCCCAAGTAACCCCCTCGCTCTCAGCCCCCACAGACTTGTTAGTCACATGACCCCGCTACGCATGCGTACTTCAATTATCGGCACACACGCCGATAATAGATAAGAATAATAAATATATTTTATTTATACATATTGTATGGTAATTATTATAGGTGTTTATCACTAATTTTATGCAGTATATGTAAATGAACCTCAGTAGTGTCAGACTGGGGTTCCTTGGGCCCACCAAAGGAAATTATTATTGAGCTCTTAACCCCATATCATCAATAAAGTTTTAAATAAAAGAAATAGAACTTAGAGGCAAGTGATTGTCTCAAAAGACAGCAATTTTTTTTTCTTTTGTATCTTTGGGGCACATTATGGTATAAGATCCTGGGAGATGCCCTGGCACTCCGGAGGGCCAGTTGGACCCCGAGTCTCAGCAAAGAAGAAACTGTCAATCCACCTTAAAGGGGTTATCTGAAGTCACCGGCACTGATGGGTGAGGTTTCACAATTCCGCTCTTAAAGGCTATAATGGTGCACAGCGAGGACACAATAAAGGCTGAAATGGAAGTCTATCTTGTCTACTGATGATTCCTGCCTTTGTCTTGGATGCAGTGATAGGCAGAAATTGGTCTGGAGACCATGTGGTCAATGCCATGAAACGGCTTTAACAAGAGAACTTCACACTGGTCCTAATCCTGGGATTATGGTGTGGGGTGGTCTTCATTTTAGGTGTGTCACGGTCTCGTTGTCGTTTGCTGTAACCTGTTTGCCGTGTATGCTGGTTGCCTGGGGCAACGTGTAGTTTATGCAGCGTGTGTGTGTGCTGCTCCTTGTATCCTGGTTCATTCCCTGTCTGTTACTTGTGGGGTTAAGTTCCTGGGCTGGGTGTGGTCATTAGGTGCTATCTATCCTGTCGCTGTGGGCCAGGAGTGTTTGTTGTCCTCCAGCCTTTGTTTGGTGCTGGAGCTATACTCCTATCCTGGGTGTTCCATCTGCCCAGTTCTTTAGGCCCACCTAGTGAGACATCAATGTCACCTTCCCTTCCTACTCTGTTTCTATGTGTGGTATGGTTTTTGTTCTGGGTTGGTGTTGTATGTCTAGTTGTTGTCCCATGTCTGGTCTGTTTCTGGTGCGTACAGTCCTGCATGGATGCTAGACATTTCCCCTATTTGTGCCTTCGGTGAGAGGGCTCTTGGGTTCCCCGGAGGGGGAACAATGAGTCAGTGTGCAGCTTTGCCTGAGGACGCTGTGGATCCTCTCCGCATGGGGGTACAGGCAGTTACTGGTGTGCTGGGTTCTGCCATTCACTTATACCATTCACTAGTGGACACCTACCTAGATGGTTATTAAATATCCCCTATGGACAGTTTATACGCTTAAAACAAAATTGTACTAGGGGTGAGATCTTTATGGAAGAGGCTAATAAAATGAAAGAACAATTCCTGACAAAAGACTATCCCTTACCTGTAATTGAGTCTTCTTTAAAAAAGGTCTGTCAATTGGAGAGGAAGTCCTTTTTTGAATCTATAGAAAAGGAGAAAAAATCTGATGATGAAATGAGAATTATATTACCATATAATGTACAATATCGAAAGATCCAGCAGAGTGTGAAACGACATTGGCATTTCTTGAAAAAGGATAAAATAATAGGCCCACTTATCCCAGCAATACCTAAAGTAATATACACGAGAGCCCCCAATCTGGGATTAAAAATAGCACCCACAGTCAAAATAAAAAAAGGAAGAGGCACACTGTTACAGGATATGCTGGGTTGGAAGGGCTTTTATAGATGTGGTACCTGTTCTAATTGCAAACTAACTAAATTTCCAAGGAAGACTACAGAAATAATATCTCCAGTAAATTCCTTCACATATAAAATACAAGAATATTTGACATGTAGTACGACGAGTGTGTTTTACCAAATAAAATGCCCATGCAATAAGATCTACGTCGGACGTACCAAAAGAATGTTAAAAATTAGAATTGCCGAACATCTTAATAATATTAAGAAGGGTAAGGTAGATCACCCACTCTCTAGGCACTTTAAGGAATTCCATTCACAACAGGTTGGGGATCTTACCTTCAGTGCAATTCAAAAAGTGAAATATGATTGGAGAGGTGGATGCCACATCGATAGGATGTCTCGAGTTGAGTCAAGATGGATCTTTGATCTGGACTCTCGGGCACCTTATGGTTTAAACACAGATTTGGAAATTTTTGGCTTCCTATAAGTGGTGGGGACCAGTTATCGACACTTGGTCGGCTGGTATTATACGTACATCTGACCGGGTCTTGGTGACTGGTTCACACTCCTTTTTTCACGATTATCAATGTTATGAAAATTTCGAATAAGAGTTGACTCTTCTCCCGGTTATCACTGTTCCAAGTATAAAAGAGAGAACATTTGTATATGTATGCAATGTTTCAAGTATGTTTTTAACTGTAAAATTCGGGTAGAAGGTACTATGAAGGTTTATTTCATTGGAAGTATGTATCTCAACAAAACAGCAGTTATAGTAAAGAAAACGCATGATGACCCATAAAAACCGCAAGGAAAACGCAAAAAAGCCGCAATATGCGGTATTTATTATTTGGAGTTTCTGGCCAAAGGTCCTTGGGTCTTAAGGATGCAATGTGTCCTAATTGAAAAGAAAAAATATTGTATATGCACGTGTTGTTTTATAATATGCAACATGGAAAGCTCGAAGTATGTTCTTGAATTTGTAACCATATAATTCTAATAGAGGATAATACAAAGTTTTTCTTTATTGCATATATATATTTTAACAAAATAGCAGTTATGGTAAAGAAAACGCACTGATCGACAAAAATCGCAGATAAAACGCAAAGAATCTGAATATGTGTTATTCATGTTTTCGATAAAAAAATTTATATTTTTTTCTGTATATTGGGTATGATGTTCACTTCTGATGGTTTCGATTTTTTGATAAGACTATTTTGGGTCTGAAATGTGTAAAATAGTTGATGAACAAGGAGAATATACCTGTGTTTGGTCATGTTCTGATCCACAATCCAGAAAGACTTCCCCCAAAAGGGAGGAGTGATCCAATCAAATTAATTGGGGCCAGTTTGGGATATATAAGGAGGTGTTTATTCGGATAAAAATATACCACTGAGGAAGAGGTCAGCACTAAGACCTCGAAACGCGTTTGGTGATTGAATATAGAATTTAAAAAGCCTCCTTGCAGCGCTGCGATTTGAAGTGGAGAAAGACGTATTCCTGGAGTTCAAAAGGACCCATAGACCCCCGGGCGAATTAAAGGTCTGATGTTACCTATGGCAGACTATACCGCTTGATATCGTCAGCTGAGTGGTCTCTTCTAAATCAATGCCCGGGAAAGGTCGTCGATTTAAAGCAAAGCGGTCATGTTGAATCGTCTCCGGAAAAAATCGTCGATTCGAGTCGATTTATTGTAAAGAAACTGATTACTGGTACCGACACTGTCTAATCCACGGAGGTAAGATTTGTGGTGGGACGCCACCACTCATTCAGAGAATATCCGAAAAATACACCAACGGGGAATTGGTTCAAATAGGTACGGACATACTTCACATCCCTTAATGTTGTAACTACCTGGAGTGGATCTTACACGATTAAGGATATATGCCTATAATCACTAAGGTTGTTTTATAAATTTATATCTAAATGCATATACATCAATGACATATTGTAAAATGGACTTTTTAGTATAATCGAGATATTGGATTTTTATGAATTTATTTGTTTATTTTTATTTCTATTTTTATTTTTACTCACATTATTTGTAATACTATTATGTGTTTTAATAAATGACATATATACTTGGAACAGCGTTTGATGTCTGCATAATTCCAGATAAGTTGAGTGCCATACCCTGACATTATTATTTTATTTTTATTATTTTTTGTGGTGTTTGGAAGCTCACACCATTTGGGTATTGAGCACCATAGTCCAATCACAGATTGGTGGAGCCGTCTCTAAACTATTTTAGTGCTGGGTTCTGTATTTGTTGTTTGTAGTGTGTCCTGTTTGGTGTTCGGGTTCTAGTACATATGCATGGGTTCCAGTCAGTGTTGTGTGGACTGCTTGTGTTTCTTCCAGCAGCCGCGGCAGGTAAGTGGCCTTGTAAATTGGCCCTCTTGGTCCAGTGGTTGTTCTTGCCACTGGTTTCTTACCTGCCGTTCCAGTTTGCCACTAACTGTCATCTCTCTATGTGTGTGTGTGTTGGTGTTATACTTGTGTAGGATGTTCTAGGGGTCAGGTTGTAACCCACTAGAACACTACTGAAAACTTGTTGTTAGATGTTCTGGGGGTCAGGTGGACCTGCACTAGAACATGACAGTAAGTTTTGTCTTCCTCTTTCCTTTGTTTCTAGGCCTGAGGAAGATTCTGGTTCATCCTTCTGGTGGAGGAATCGGTCGTATAAAGTCCTGACACTATTTCCAGGGTTCTACAGGTTGACTTAAGGCCCTTGGTTCTGGAGTATGAACTTCCCTACCATCAAGGCCTGTTCATAGTTAGTCAGAACTTGCATTAGGGTTGCTCTAGGAGGTGACCAGCTAGTTTCCGCTTCCCATCGGTGTTCGGTGTGAAGTTCCCCCCACACCGCACCATGACATAACTTCAGTGATAGCATGCCAAAGCATGTAGTGCAACCATTTCTGCATGTGGCACTCATAGTTGATATTGATTAACCCCTTCCTGACCAGCGCTGTAATAGTACAGCGCAGCGGGACATGACTTGCCACCCAGCGCCATACTATTACTGCCCACTGATCGGGCGGGTGCAGGAGCTGTGCCTGCCCGATCACTGGCGGGGTCTTGCAGTCACTGATAGCCGGACCCCTGCTGTGTGTGCCGGCATTGGGGAAAACACCAATGCCAGCGCATTAACCCTTGATTTGCCCTGGTGAGTGCTGATCGCGGCACGTGCGATGTTCATGTGAGAATCGGAGCAGCCATCGGGTCCCCGCACTGCTATGACGTGGACCCGATGGCAGGGAAGGCAGCCCAATGCCTTTCTTAGGCATCGTGGCTGCCTTCCATGTAACCCTGTGAGATCCAGCCCCCTGGATCTCACAGAAAGCAGGCTGAAGTGTATTACAGTATGTAATACACTTACAGCCAATGCATTACAATACAGAAGTATTGTTATGATTTGTAAATGGGATCAGACCACCAAAGGTTGCTGTCCCAGAGTGGGACAAAAAATAAAGTAAAAAAAAAGTTTTACTAAAAAAATTTAAAGTTTCAAGTTAAAAAAAGCGTATTTTTCCCAAAATAAAGTAAATAAAAAAAAAATAGGAAAAAAAAAGTAATATTATGTATCGCCATGTCTGTGTCAACCGGCTCTATAAAAATATCACATGACCTTACCCCTCAGGTAACACCATCAAAAAAATAAAATATAAACTGTGCTAAAAAAAAAAACATTTTTTGTCACCTTACATCACTTAAATTGCAACACCAAGCTTTCAAAAAGGTGTATGCGCCCCAATATAGTACCAATCTAACCATCACCTCATCCTGCAAAAAATGTGCCCCTACCTAAAACAATTTCTGAAAAAAATAAAAAAAACTATGGCTCTCATACTATGGAGACACTAAAACATGGTTTAAAAAATGCTGTTTTTGTGTGAAACTTAAAAAAATAAAAAAGTATTCAGATTAGGTATTGCCACATCCGAAATAACCTGCTGTATAAAAATATCACATGAGCTAACCCTTCAGGTGGACAACGTAAAAAATAAAAACAGTCCAAAAAAAGCTATTTTTTGTCACCTTACATAACAAAAATTGAAGCAATCAAAAAGGTGTATGCCCCCCAAAATAGTATGAATCAAACCATCACCTCATCCCGCAAGACAATCTGTCAAAAAATAAAAAAGCTATCACTCTTAGACAATGGAGACACTAAAATATATTTTTTTTGCTTCAAAACTGCTATTATTGTGCTAAAGTGAAATAAAAAAAAAAAAAAGTAGACATATTAGGTGTTGCCGCATCCGTACCTACCTGCTCTATGAAAATATCACATGATCTAACCACTCAGATGAACACCGTAAAAAAAAAAAGTGTGTCAAACAAGCCTTTTTTGTCACCTTACATCACAAAAAGTGTAATACCAATCAAAAAGTCATATGCACCCTAAAATAGTACCAATCAAACAGTCTTCTCATGCCGAAAAAAAATGTAAAAAAAACTATGGCTTTCAGAATATGGAGACACTAAAAAAATTTTTTTTTCAAAAATGTTTTATTATGCAAAACTGAAACAAACAACCAAAAAAAATAGTTATATCTGGTATTGTTGCGTCCGTATCAACCTACTCTATAAAAATACCATATGAACTAACCTGTCAGATGAACACGGTGAAAAAACAGCTATTTTTTGTTACCTTGCCTTACAGAAAGTGCAATATAGAGCAATCAAAAATCATATATACCCTAAAATAGTACCAACAAAACTGCCACCTTATCCAGTAGTTTCCAAAATGGGGTAATTTTTTGGGAGTTTCTACTCTAGGGGTGCATAAGGGGGTCTTCAAATGTGACATGGCAACTTAAAATTATCTCAGTGAAATCTGCCTTCCAAAAACCATATGGCATTCCTTTCCTTTTGCACCCTGCCATGTGCCCTTACAGCGGTTTACGACTGCATATGGGGTGTTTTTGGAAGGTGAAAACTGGTCCGGGGTAGAAAGGGTTAAATCAAGATGTTTTGTATAATTTCATTCCATTTTTATGATTTGCATATAATACCATGTCTATTGATCCAGTGATTTCCATAATTCCATGACTTTTCCTTCTTGCTATTGCAATTTCAGTGTTTACGAGTGTATATGGTTAGAATTATGCATTATATTTTAATATGATTAAGGTAAATGGGCTAAGAAATAGAAAGAGCAAAAATGTATACAGTTTGCTTGAAAAATATTGGAAGAAGAAGAGATTTCTAAAAGAATATGTGCTAGACAATTTTTTTTTTTTTAGGGTTTTCATAACCAATTATTGGCAAAGCAAGGAAAACTGAATCCAAAGGGCAAAATGTTGCAGATAAAATGAAATTACAGAAATGTAGCTAGTGTTAGTTAGTGTTATATTTATAATTCTGCAGCTATAGTGTTCTATTTTTACAACACTATGATTTTTTTTAAAAGAATCCACATCTTTGTACAATGTATTAATTATTGCAGCAGTGTGATGAATATCATTTCTTCAATAGTTTTGTCACAGTGTAGTTCACTGTGACACTATTTTACCATGTAGGCTGGCTGCCTGCACTCCTGCATACTGGCTGTGGGCTGTTACCCATATAAGTCTGCTGCTTGGGAGGCGCATGCTAGCTGTGCCTTTTTTTTAGTGTGTGAACTGTGTCCTGTGAATTTGTGTTCTCCCTGTGTCTTGTATCACAGTGCAGTTCACTGTCGCACTGTGTTGCCATGTAGGCTGGCTGCCAGCACTCTTGTGTACTGGATTCTGGCCGTTACCTGTGTATGCTGATTGCTTGGGTGGCCTGTGCTGGCTGCAGCCTTTTATAATGTGTGATATGTGTCCTGTGAATTTGTGTACACCCTGTATTTTGCATCACAGTGCAGTTCATTGTGACATTGTGTTGCCCATTGCCATGTAGGCTGGCTCCCTGCACTCTTGTATACTGGCTGCGGGCCGTTACCCATGTATACTGGTTGCTTTGGTGGTGCGTGCTGGCTGCTGCCATTTAAAGTGTGTGAACTGTGTCCTGTGAATTTGTGCACTCCCTGTGTCTTGCATCACAGTGCGGTTCACTGTGACACTGTGTTGCTGTATAGGGTGGCTGCCTGTGCTCTTTTGTACTGGCTGCAGACTGTTACCCGTGTATTCTGGTTGCTTTGGTGGTGCGTGCTGGCTGTGGCCTGTTTTAGTGTGTTAACTGTGTCTTGTGCATTGTGTTTCATTACCAGGTGGTCAGTTGCTCTCATCATCCTTCTATTTAGACCTGTGTCCTATATGCCTGGGATTTTCGTCATTCTCTGGAATGCTATGTGTAGAGTGATTGCCTATGACCAGTGTGTTTGTGACTCTACCCTGACTTGTGTGGTCAGGCTGGTTATTCCTCAATATTTTCAAATCCTAGTCTGTCTAGGAAGACCATGCTCCACATTCCACATGGGTTCCAGGCGATGTACCACATTTCTATGTTGGTACTGTATGTCTCAGTATGTCCTATTGCAGCGACTGGGTCGCAGAGGTGCATGTTAGTATGGGTGTTCAGATAGGTGCAGTAGTCATACTCTTAGTTTTCTGAAGCTCCCTGGGTCGGTGTGCAGTGACAGAAAAGGCACACCACTTCTTCCCTTTGTGCACACTCTAGTTCTACGGTGTCTCCAGTATGTTTTATGTTACTATGCCTTTGTTTTTCAGGATCTGTCTGTGTGTGCCATGCATCAGTTCAGCATGGTTTTAGCAACTAGTATCTGGTGGCAATTGTCAATGACTTAGATGCAATTATTTTCAATCCCGGCTTCCTCGGCTCACCCTTTTGCCGTTAAATGTGGTGCACATTCCTATGGAGCTATAGCATCAAGCAAATCTTTACATAGTAGAGGAATAAATAAGCAGCACTCAATACGGATTTTCTTTCTTAGTCCTTTATTGCATCCAAATACATATAAAACGAATGGCTTGGTAGCAGTATTAGCCTGATTCACCCACAGCGGCGACGGCCGTTTCGCGCAAACTCTCTGTGCTTCTTCTGGCCACTGCTTCTTCTATGCCCCCTGCAGCACTAAACACCCGCTCTAATGCCACACTACTGGCTGGGCAGGGAAGCTTGCCCAGGGCAAACTCAGACAGTTGTGGCCAAAAATCAAGTTTGGATGACAGGTAGTCTAGGGGATCTTGGATCTAGGGTGGCAGGGTGCAGTCACAGGTTCTGTTCCATGTTCCGCTGCAGGCCGGTAGCAAGGGGTAACATGGTGAAAAGCCAGTAGTCATCCCTCTGCCGAATGGTGATACTGTGGCTGTCACTACTTAACCCTGTAAAGCCCACTGTTGCAGAATTACAACATCACTTTTAACACTTCTAAAAAAGGGTCAGCAAATGTTTTTTTTCTCAAAACCACATTTACATATTTAATGGGTCCTATTGTTTGTCCTCACGATGCTATTGGATAGAAAAAGTGTTTATAGGTCTGGTCATCTTGCCGTGAACTTACTCTACCTGCAAACTTCGCATTGAGCTGATCTCCTTTTTTTGCGTGACTGGATTTGTCAAGATTTAAGTAAGTAAAATTCCTTAAATATTTTTTTGTGTGTTTATTATAATGTCTAGAACACATACATATATAGTTATTTTAGAAAACATTAATCAAATTTGATTTAGAGCTTATTATTTTTATGTTGTAATTCTACAACGTTGGGTCAGAGTGGTAGCCTGTTGCATTGTTCAGGGACAGGTGTTAATGGTCTTTTAGTATGATAAGTAGAGCATAGCAGGTCACTCAGACAGTATTGTTTGAATGTAGTTGAATTTTGATTAGCATTTGCATTGAAATTGTAATACTTTGATGGATAATACTTAGACCATGTGTCAAGGGTAGAGATCTATCACCCTGTCTATTCTTTGTTTATCTGCTACAATATAAGACCTATATGTGTTATTCACATATTTAATTTAATTTTTCAAAACTTTTTCAGTTTCAGAATGCCACCAGTGCAGAAAGGTCATCTATTCAGTGTGCAGGATGTGATTGCTGCAGTCCAAAATGGAGAGAGCGATTTTGAAATGGACTCAGATTACACTGATGCAAGTGACTCAGAGAATGAAGATGCAGGTGAAATGGACAAAGAAAACCAGCAACCCATTGACTGCCCAGCCAATGATGATGTGGACATCAAGCCCCAACCAAAAAAACACACTGTGCCCCGTGACAGGTTTCGCTGGTTGAAAAAGGAGTTTATCAGTCCCAATACAGATTTTTCTGGTTCAGAAATCACCAATGATGCCACCTCCCTCCTCACCCCACTGGAGTACTTCCAAAACTTTGTGACAGAAGATATGATTGAGGTTCTGACAAGAAACACAAATGACTGTCAGGTGATGTTGTGATGAAGCTTGCCTCCACACTTCCAGAGGGTCAAAACTACAAGATCTACGCAGACAACTACTTCACCTGTGTCCCACTGGTAGTCAAGCTCCTTGAGCGTGGAATCCATTATGTGGGAACAGCGAGGCAGGTACGTCTACCCAACTGCAACCTTGAAGATGAGAAGAGCTTGAAGAAAAAGGGGAGAGGAAGCTTTGATGTCCGAGTGGAGGGGAACCACAACATCTGTGCTGTCAAATGGTTTGACAATAGAGCAGTCACACTTGTGTCATCCTTTGCTGGACCAGAACCTATGCAGAAAATTCAGCGCTGGGACAAAGCCACTAAAACCATCATTGATGTTGAGAGGCCTTACATTGTAGGAACCTACAACAAACACATGGGGGGTGTGGATTTGTTGGACTCATTTGCTGCCAAGTACAAGTTCCCCATGAAATCTCACCGCTGGTACATTTACATCTTCTGGCACACCATCATCCTTGCAGTAATTAACGGCTGGCTCCTTCTCAAGCGGGACTGTAAAGCTCTGAAGATGACTAAGAAAGAGATACTGAACAGGAGACAGTTTCAGGCACAACTTGCATCCTCTCTCATCCTGGTGAACACACACAACACATCACCCAAGAGAGTGCGACCATCTTCAGGGAAGACGGTGACATCAGGGAGCCCTTTGGATCCTCAGAAGAGACCATCCTCATCAGATGTGAGTCCCCCAGCCAAGAGGTCATCAGACCACCCTCCACTGGATGTATGCAAAGACATGATTGCACATTTCCCAGTAAAGACGAAGAGAGGACGCTGCAGATACTGCAATAATGGATACACAAACACATTGTGTAGCAAGTGCAATGTTCGCCTGTGCTTCTCAGATGAAAAGAACTGTCTTAGGGACTATCACTGCAAGTAAACAGAGACTTCATTCAAACCACACTGAATGTGACCAAATATTTTTTTCCAAATTTTTTTATTAATAAATGCTTATTCCAAAAAATGATTGTTGTGTAATTATTACTTATGATATATACTGCTATGCGGCTAAGTAAGTGAACAACCCTGCAAATAAATGCTTAAATGTTCTGTATACCTGTTCAGACAAAGTGAGAACAAATACAGAAATTCTGCTCACAACAAGGCCCAACGTTGCAATATTGCAACATTTCCCTAAAAACCTACTAAAATGTAAAAAATAAAAAAAAAACTTTAATTCCTACATCAGAGGCCTCCTAAAACAATATCTGAGAGGTCAAAAATTTTTTGCTTATTTTTTCAATATTTGGGTCTTACAGACATTTTGAGAAATTTCAGCATGCATCTGGCCATTTGCACATGGGAATAAGAGGAACTCCCTGCCTTCATCTCCGCTGCTTATTGCCAGACTCTGCCGGAGTCATCTGCCTGGTCTTCTTTATTGCCTTCAACTCCTCATGCTCCTCCTATTCCTTTCCTGCTGCTTGGGCATATAAGCCACCTATCTATGTATACAATTCCTGGGAGTTAATGTCCTCCTCCTCCTCCACAAGTGAAGCCCCCACAGATCTCAGGTGGCCTTGAAATATACCCGTCACATCTCCTGTCCCCTGGCCAGCCACATTTATCCGCATCTCCTCCAGGGCGTGGAGTGGAATGACGTTGTTCATCCCGTAGTCTTGGCAACTGACAAATAAAGTGGCCTCCTCAACGGACCTGAGAACACAGCAGGTGTCATGCATGAGCTGCCACTGGCTAACATCGAAATAACACAGGGGAGAAGCCTCCCTCTGCTCATATAGTCGGTCCAACTTTAGGAGGATGGAGTTACAACATGTGGAAACGTCGCATATGAGGCGATATTGAAAAACATCATTCTGCCTTTGCAGCTCATGAAGGGCATGTGTTTTGCAAGGTATGAGTGGCTGAAGTGGATGCACAGTTTCCTGGCCATTTTCAAAGCATCTTGCAGTAGGGTGGAAGACTTGAGAAACCGCTTTAACACCAGATTAAATATGGGCATGCCAACTAAGTGTAATGTCAGAGGTACCCACAAACTCCTGGCTGTCAGTGTCTGATGTCAGTTGAGATGATATTGAAGACTAAGTCAACCATTCCAGGGCAGCGAGATTGGTCATCACAATACGAATGACACTGGCAGTTCTGTCCTGTTGCTGTGGCTGCTGCTACCACCACCCCTTCTTCTGTTGCTATCTCTACTGGCCCAAGCAACATATTTGCCACTGTCCGTTCCTTGCCCTGGCACCTCTTTGTTGGACATACTGTAAGGTAACAGTAACTGTATATGTAAAATAAGTTATTTAATGTCAATGTGGACACCCAAATAACAGTTATATTACACAGGTTATTCACCCCAATATGAGAATGAATAATATAATTGATGGCTTGCAGTCTCCATATACTCTCCCTATGCTCTCCCTACAGTGTCTAAGAACTCTCCCTACACTGTCCCTATCCAGATTATACTATTAAAAGCTTTGAAAAAAGCTTTCCATAGCCCTTGTCACATCTCTCCCTATACTCAGTTCACTGTAAAATGTCAGAGACCGAGCAGGATGAGGCTTTTTATAGGGCTGCAAATTCGAACAATAAACTCCAATATTACTGGTATACATTCTAGTAATGCACTTAAGTCTCATCCTGATTAAAACATTAGAAATTAAAACAAAAGATACATTTGCTATAATGAGAGTGGCTCTACCAACAAGGGAGATGGTTAGGTGCTCTTATCTCAATGATGCCTCCAATCATTCAGTAGTGAATCAAGAAAAAGAAAAATAGATAGGCACTCACAAACTACTCGATCAGGCTGAAAGTCATTTAATAGCAATAGTCACAATAAAACAATAAAAGCTCTAATATTCATCACTGTATTCCACATTCAAAAATATCGGCCGCACATCACAATTAGAATGATTTAAAACGCATATAGAAACGCATCAACATACACCGCATGAGTGATCCAGATATTGTTAATCCAATGCTGGTAGGTATTATGCAGATGCAATATACACACCACTGATATATTAGTCCAGTTGATTAGAGTGTCACTAAAGGATTTGTGATCCCCAATATAGATCAATCGTTCCTGAATCTGACAGAGTATTTATAAAGTCATTGATGTTTGCAATGTCTTTAACAGGCTGATAACATGTTGTATGCAAAGGTATTGTAAACTTATTTAATCGTCCTCCACAGTATTTTCGCAGTATTCACGTTTCAAATGGGTCTCTCCAGGGGTTGGCTTATGCTCAGTGGCGTCCCACATGTAAAGCAGTTTATTAGCGCTTACCTCCGAGTCCTTACTCTCGTGAGACTTCCCACTCCATTGGCTTGTACTGTGGACTTGTAGGCGATGGGTCCTAAAACTCCGTCACTTGGTAATCTCCTGTATCGAGGTATCACAGTATACTCGTATTAGAAATTCTCTTGCCAGCAAAAATTGCTCAGATGTATGTTTCAGGGTACTTGGTTAAACACCAGATGCGTTTCGGAGTGATATATTGCTGACTACTTCTTCAGTGGTTACTTAATACTGATACCAGTACCCCATATAGTGTATAACTACGCCTTTTAGGGTCAGGAGTATTCCACGAAAAGGATTTCCATATCACGTACATCTGATGCATATCTGGATACATTCCTTATCTTAATATTCACCAAATACATCTTCTAATCATTAACTACTCATGAAAACTTCCAACCATTTCAATACGCACTAAATTTATCAAAAACCGCAAAAACCGGTCTCTAGGACCCAGAGATTTAAAATAAATATGGGGTCCCTCGTCGGTGGGGGGACGTCGTACAGTCATTCATAAAAACCAAAATAGCTCCGTCTGGTGTAAATGTGTTCAGTTCAAAAATTCTTCTAGATTCTAACCTAGACATTTTCTTAATATGATCTCCCCCTCTCCAGTGTCTCTCAACTTTATCTATTGCTGCAAATAAAAGTCCAATAGGATCCTGATTCTTGATTATGATGTTCCCTAATTAGACAATAAGTGTTTAATGAATCCATTTTTGATATTTGTAATATGTTCCGAGATCCGTTTTTTGAGGGTTCTCTTTGTTTTGCCGACATACTGTTTTTCGCAAGAACATATAATTATGGAAATCATGTCGGTATAACCACATGTAAAAAAAATCCTTTATAGTGTGTTCAAAACTGTTACTCGTCAAAACATTGCTACACAATTGCTACATGTTCCATATCTAAAAAATCCCTTTAAACCTGTCCATTTTTGTATTGACTTCCCCGTTTGTTGAGTATTCTTTATAGTCGGTGCCCCAAATTTGGGTCCTTAGTAAAAGTCAACTGGGGGTTGCTTAAATAAGTGTACCTATTAATTTGTCTTTCTGTAAATAGTGCCAATGTTTTTGTACAATCTGTCTTATCTTTCTATACTGAGTATTGAAAGGTATTATGATCCTCATCTGTTCCATATTATCCATTTGTAGAGCTTGTATTTTATGCTCAAAAAAACTACACTTCTTTTCATCTCTCTAACTTTACTCAAAGCCTTCTCGACGGAATACCTTGGGGTGTCTTCTTTCTAAAATGGGGTCACATGTGGGGTATTTATACTGTCCTGGCATTTTAGGGGCCCCTAAAGCGTGAGAAGAAGTCTGGAATCTAAATCCGTAAAAATGCTCTGTGAAATCCTAAAGGTACTCATTGGAATTAGGGCCCTTTTGCGCACCCAGGCTGCAAAAAAGCGTCACACATGTGGTATCTCCGCACTTAGGAGAAGTAGGGCAATGTGTTTTGGGGTGTATTTTTACATATACCCATGCTGGGTGTGAGAAATATCTCTGTAAATGACAACTTTTTAAATTTTTTTATACAAAGTTGTCAGTTTACAGAGATATTTCTCTCACCCAGCATGGGTATATGTAAAAATACACCCCAAAACACATTGCCCTACTTCTTCTGAGTACGGCAATACCACATGAGTGACACTTTTTTGCAGCCTGGGTGCGCAAAGGGGCCCAAATTCCAACGAGTAGCCCGGCCCAAAATGCCAGAATAGTAAACACACCCCACAAATGACCCTATTTTGGAAAGTAGACACCCCAAGGTATTCACTGAGGGGCATAGTGAGTCCGTGGGAGATTTTTATTTTTTTTGCCAGAAGTTAGCAGTAATGGAAACTTTATTTTTTTTTTTCCTCAGAAAGTGTCATTTTCCGCTAACGTGTGAAAAAAAATTAAATGATCCATGAACTCATCATGCCCCTCCGCGAATACTTTGGGGTGTCTTCTTTCTAAAATGGTGCCATTTGGGGGGTATTTATACTATCCTGGCATTCTAGCACCTGAAGAAACATGACAGGTGCTCAGAAAGTCAGAGCTGCTTCAAAATGCGGAAATTCACTTTTTTGCACCATAGTTTGTAAACGCTACAACTTTTACCCAAACCAATAAATATACACTTAATGCATTTTTTTAATCAAAAACATGTAGAACAATACATTTAGAGAAAAATGTATATAGAAATGTAGTTTTGAAAAAAAAATTACAACAGAAAGTGAAAAATGTCATTTTTTTGCAAAAATTTGGTCAAAAAAAGTAAAATATAAAAAAAGTAAAAATGTCAGCCGCAATGAAATACGACCAAATGAAAGCTCTATTAGTGAGAAGAAAAGGAGGTAAAATTCATTTGGGTGGTAAAATGTATGATGGAGCAATAAACGATGAAAGTAGCGTAGTGCAGAATTGTAAAAATTGGCCTGGTCATTAAGGGTGTTTAAGCTAGGGGGTTGAAGTGGTTAATCACCCAATTGTGGACAGAGGTCGAAAGGGAAATAAATACAATACGTTCTCTTTCTATAACTGTGGATTTAATCCTTCTATGGCTGCCACAACCCACCTTTACTCCTTCCAAAAACAACCTTGCCACACATCAGCAGCCAAACTTCTCATTCCAACAAAATGGAGAGCTACATCCCCACCATCTATTGCTTCATGGAAGGCAAAAATTCAGCAACGGGATAGAGGAATTGGTGGGTTGGAAAGATAAGAATAGACAACAAAATTTAAGGGTGTGGCAGCCCTGGATAGACTCTCTTGGACCTGGTACTAGGACGGAAGAGTATGATAATAACAAAAAAAAAAAAAAAAAAGGTGACTGCTATTGACACAAAGGACCACATCTCTCTTGCTACACGTGTCTCATGCCTAGACAGAGCCTCGCCACCAGTCTCATCTAATCTCTCTTCCTTTTTTTTTCTTTTTCTTACATTTTCTTTTTTGTTATGTGGTTTGTTTTCCCCATTTATACTTGCTTATTATATTTCACTGCCTGTACCATCCCATGGACTGATAATCATCAATTTAGAAGGCCATGGACAGATTTAAATTGACTATGATTTAGTATTTGTAAATGCCGGCATTATTTTGTATATGCCCCAACTAGGGATGAGCGAACCCGAACAGTTACGCAAAAGTATGGGTTCGGGTTCGTTGTTCGGCGATTTCTTCCCGCTTTCTGAAGGGATGCACAGCAGCCAATCAGCTAGTGTTTTACTTCTTGCCCTAAAAAGCCATCACAGCCATGCCTACTCATGGCATGGCTGTGATTGGCCAAGTGCAGCATGTAACCTAGCCTCGTCACTCTGCTCTGATTAGTGTAAGGATAGGATTTACAGCTCTGAATCTTTCAACTTCTGCTAGTTACTTGCTCACTGTTTTCAGGCTGCCCAGAGCGTTTTTCTGTTACTTTTTTCTGTGGTGATCGGCGGCCATTTAGTGTCTTGTGGTGCGCCAGCACAAGCTGCCACCAAGTCCATTAATCCATCAATAGTATTTTTTATTTTTTTTTGTTTGCTATATCCTACATCAGGGGCTTGGCTGTGCTTATTGTAACCCCTAGAAACTCAGGATAGAATTTTCTATATTTTATTTTAATATTTTATTAAGAGGTGAAATTCACTTAAAAAAATAGCAATCTCCTAAATCTGGTGTTCCAGCTATGGCTAGCCAAGTGAAATACTGTCTGGCAAAGAATATATTTTTTTTTTCTGGGGTGAAATTCAATTTCAAAAATAGCAATACCCTAAATCAGTGGTTATTGCTTTGGCAGGACAAGATTGATATTGTCCGTCAAAGGATAGCTTTTGTTCTGGGGTGAAATTCAATTACCAAAATAGCAATACCGTAACTCTGGTGTTCCAGCTGTGACTGGACAAGTTTTATAGGGTCCATCAAAGAATATATTATTTTCTGGGGTAAAATTCAGTTGCAAAAATAGCAATACCATAAATCTGATGTTCCAGCTGTGACTGACCAAGTTTCGTAGTGTCTGTCAAAGGATATATTATTTTATGGGGTGAAATTCAGTTGCAAAAATAGAAATACCATAAATCTGGTGTTCCAGCTGTGACTGGACTAGTTTTATAGTGTCCGTCAAAGGATATATTATTTTCTGGGGTGAAATTCAGTTGCAAAAATAGCAATGTCGTAAATCTGGTGTTCCAGCTGTGACTGGACAAGTTTAATAGTGTCCGTCAAAGGTTATATTTTTTTTCTGGGGTGAAATTCAATTGCCAAAATAGCAATACCATAAATCAGTGGTTTCAGCTGTGGCTGGCCAAGTTTAAGAGTGTCGGGCAAAGGATATATTTTAATAGGGGGTGAAATTAAATTGCAAAAAGAGCAATACCGTTAATCTGGCGTTCCAGATGTGTCTGGACAAGTTTCATAGTGTCCGTCAAAGGATATATTATTTTCTGCGGTGAAATTCAGTTGCAAAAGAAGCAATACATTAAATCTGGTGTTCCAGCTGTGACTGGACAAGTTTCATAGTGTCCGTCAAAGGATATATTATTTTCTGGGGTGAAATTCAGTTGCAAAGATAGAAATAGCGTAAATCTGGTGTTCCAGCTGTGACTGGACAAGTTTCATAGTGTCCGTCAAAGGATATATTATTTTCTGGGGTGAAATTCAGTTGCAAAAATAGGAATACCGTAAATCTAGTGTTCCAGCTGTGACTGGAAAAGTTTCATAGTGTCCGTCAAAGGATATATTATTTTCTTGTGTGAAATTCAGTTGCAAAAATAAAAATACTCTAAATCTGGTGTTCCAGCTGTGACTGGACAAGTTTCATAGTGTCCGTCAAAGGATATATTATTTTCTGGGGTGAAATTCAGTTGCAAAAATAGCAATACCGTAAATCTGGTGTTCCAGCTGTGACTGGACAAGTTTCATAGTGTCCGTCAAAGGATATATTTTTTCCGTGGCTAATTTCAATTGCCAAAATAGCAATACCATAAATCAGTGGTTTCAGCTGTGGCTGGCCAAGTGTAATAGTGTCCGGCAAAGGATAGATTTTGTTCTGGGGTGAAATTCAATTGCAAAAATAGCAATACCGTTGATCTGGCGTTCCAGCTGTGACTGGACTAGTTTTATAGTGTCCGTCAAAGGATATCTTATTTTATGAGGTAAAATTCAGTTGCAAA
Source organism: Bufotes viridis (assembly GCA_033119425.1). Lineage (NCBI taxonomy): Eukaryota > Metazoa > Chordata > Amphibia > Anura > Bufonidae > Bufotes > Bufotes viridis. Next base: position 111,769,800 of record CM065593.1, on the reverse strand, counting down.
AATAGCAATACCGTAAATCTGGTGTTCCAACTGTGACTGGACAAGTTTCATAGTGTCCGTCAAAGTATACTTTATTTTCTGGGGTGAAATTCAGTTGCAAAAATAGAAATACCATAAATCTGGTGTTCCAGCTGTGACTGGACAAGTTTCATAGTGTTCATCAAAGGATATATTATTTTCTGGGGTGAAATTAAGTTACAAAATTAGCAATACCATAAATCTGGTGTTCCAGCTGTGACTGGACAAGTTTTATAGTGTCGGTCAACGGATATATTATTTTCTGGGGGGAAATTCAGTTGCAAATATAGAAATACCGTAAATCTGGGGTTCCAGCTTTGACTTGGCAGGTTTCATAGTGTCTGTCAAGGGATATATTATTTTCTGGGGTGAAATTCAGTTGCAAATGTAGAAATACAGTACATCTGGTGTTCCAGCTGTGACTGGACAAGTTTCATAGTGTCCGTCAAAGGACATATTATTTTCTGGGGTGAAATTCAGTTGCAAAATTAGAAATACCGTAAATATGGTGTTCCAGCTGTGACTGGACAAGTTTCATAGTGTTCGTCAAAGGATATATTATTTTTTGGTGTGAAATTCAGTTGCAAACATAGAAATACCGTAAATCTGGTTTTCCAGCTGTGACTGGAAAAGTTTCATAGGGTCCGTCAAAGGATATATTATCTTCTGGAGTGATATTCAGTTGCAAACATAGAAATACTGTAAATCTGGTGTTCCAGCCGTGACTGGACAAGTTTCATAGTGTCAGTCAAAGGATATATTATTTTCTGGGGTTAAAATTTAGTTGCAAAAATAGAAATACCCTAAACCTGGTGTTCCATCCAGCTGTGACTGGACAAGTTTCATAGTGTCCTGCAAAGGACAGATTTTATTCTGGGGTGAAATTCAATTGCAAAAATAGCAATACCATAAACCTTGTGTTTCAGCAGTGACTGGCCAAGTTTCATAGTGCCCGGCAAAGGATAGAGTTTGTTCTGGGGTGAAATTCAATTGCTAAAATAGCAATACAATAAATCAGTGGTTTTAGCTGTGGCTGGCAAAGTTTCATGGTATCCGTCAAAGGATATATTATTTTCTGCTGTGAAATTCAGTTGCAAAAATAGAAATACCGTAAATATGGTGTTTCAGCTGTGACTGGATAAGTTTCATAGTGTCCGTCAAAGGATATATTATTTTCTGGGGTAACATTCAGTTGCAAAAATAACAATACCGTAAATCTGGTGTTCCAGCAGTGGCTGGCCAAGTTTCATAATGTCCGTCAAAGGATAGAGTTTGTTCTGGGGTGAAATTCAATTGCCAAAATAGCAATACCGTAAATCAGTGGTTTAAGCTCTGGCTGGACAAGTTTAATAGTGTCCGGCAAAGGATATATTTTTTTCTGGGGTGAAATTCAATTGCCAAAATAGCAATTCCATAAATCAGTGGTTTCAGCTGTGGCTGGCCAAGTTTAATAGTGTAGAGCAAAGGATAGATTTTGTTAAGGGGTGAAATACAATTGCAAAAAGAGCAACACCGTTAATCTGGCGTTCCAGCTGTGACTGGACAAGTTTCATAGTGTCCATCAAAGGATATATTATTTTCTGGTGTGAAATTCAGTTACAAACATAGAAATACCGTAAATCTGGTTTTCCAGATGTGACTGGAAAAGTTTCATAGTGTCCGTGAAAGGATATATTATTTTCTGGGGTGAAATTCAGTTGCAAAAATAGCAATACCGTAAATTTGGTGTTCTAACTGTGACTGGACAAGTTTCATAGTGTCCATCAAAGGATATATTATTTTCTGGGGTGAAATTCAGTTGCAAACATAGAAATACCGTAAATCTGGTTTTCCAGCTGTGACTGGAAAAGTTTCATAGGGTTCGTCAAAGGATATTTAATCTGTTGGAGTGATATTCAGTTGCAAAAATAGAAATACTGTAAATCTGGTGTTCCAGCTGTGACTGGACAAGTTTCATAGTGTCCGTCAAAGGATATATTATTTTCTGGGGTGAAATTCAGTTGCAAAAATAAGAATACCGTAAATCTAGTGTTCCAGCTGTGAATGGAAAAGTTTCATAGGGTCCGTCAAAGAATATATTATTTTCTTGGGTGATCTTCAGTTGCAAAAATAGCAATACCGTAAATCTGGTGTTCCAGCTGTAACTGGACAAGTTTTATAGTGTCCGTTAAAGGATATATTATTTTCTGTTGTGAAATTAATTTGCAAAAATAGCAATTCCGTAAATTTGGTGTTCTAACTGTGACTGGACAAGTTTAATAGTGTCCGGCAATGGATATATTTTTTCCGTGGTTAATTTCAATTGCCAAAATAGCAATACCATAAATCAGTGGTTTCAGCTGTGGCTGGCCAAGTGTAATAGTGTCCGGCAAAGGATAGATTTTGTTCTGGGGTGAAATTCAATTGCAAAAATAGCAATACCGTTGATCTGGCGTTCCAGCTGTGACTGGGTAAGTTTCATAGTGTCCGTCAAAGGATATCTTATTTTATGAGGTGAAATTTAGTTGCAAAAATAGCAATACCGTAAATCTGGTGTTCCAGCTGTGACTGGACAAGTTTCATAGTGTCCGTCAAAGTATATTTTATTTTCTGGGGTGAAATTCAGTTGCAAAAATAGCAATTTTGTAAATTTGGTGTTCTAACTGTGACTGGACAAATTTAATAGTGTCCGGCAATGGATATATTTTTTCCGTGGTTAATTTCAATTGCCAAAATACCAATACCATAAATCAGTGGTTTCAGCTGTGGCTGGCCAAGTGTAATAGCGTCCAGCAAAGGATAGATTTTGTTCTGGGGTGAAATTCAATTGCAAAAATAGCAATACCGTAAATCTGGTGTTCCAGCTGTGACTGGACAAGTTTCATAGTGTCCGTCAAAGTATATTTTATTTTCTGGGGTGAAATTCAGTTGCAAAAATAGCAATGCCTTAAATCTGGTGTTCCAGCTGTAACTGGACAAGTTTTATAGTGTCCGTCAAAGGATATATTTTTTTCTAGGGTGAAATTCAGTTGCAAAAATAGCAATTCCGTAAATTTGGTGTTCTAACTGTGACTGGACAAGTTTTATAGTGTCCGGCAATGGATATATTTTTTCCGTGGTTAATTTCAATTGTCAAAATAGCAATACCATAAATCAGTGGTTTCAGCTGTGGCTGGCCAAGTGTAATAGCGTCCAGCAAAGGATAGATTTTGTTCTGGGGTGAAATTCAATTGCAAAAATAGCAATACCGTAAATCTGGTGTTCCAGCTTTGACTGGACAAGTTTCATAGTGTCCGTCAAAGGATATATTATTTTCTGGGGTGAAATTCAGTTGCAAATGTAGAAATACCGTAAATCTGGTGTTCCAGCTGTGACTGGACAAGTTTCATAGTGTCCGTCAAAGGACATATTATTTTCTGGGGTGAAATTCAGTTGCAAAATTTGAAATACCGTAAATATGGTGTTCCAGCTGTGACTGGACAAGTTTCATGGTGTTCGTCAAAGGTTATATTATTTTTTGGTGTGAAATTCAGTTGCAATCATTGAAATACCATAAATCTGGTTTTCCAGCTGTGACTGGAAAAGTTTCATAGGGTCCGTCAAAGGATATATTATCTTCTGGAGTGATATTCAGTTGCAAAAATAGAAATACTGTAAATCTGTTGTTCCAGCCGTGACTGGACAAGTTTCATAGTGTCAAAGGATATATTATTTTCTGGGGTTAAAATTTAGTTGCAAAAATAGAAATACACTAAACCTGGTGTTCCATCCAGCTGTGACTGGACAAGTTTCATAGTATCCTGCAAAGGACAGATTTTGTTCTGGGGTGAAATTCAATTGCAAAAATAGCAATACCGTAAACCTGGTGTTCCAGCAGTGACTAGCCAAGTTTCATATTGCCCGGCAAAGGATAGAGTTTGTTCTGGGGTGAAATTCAATTGCCAAAATAGCAATACCATACATCAGTGGTTTTAGCTGTGGCTGGCAAAGTTTCATAGTGTCCATCAAAGGATATATTATTTTCTGCTGTGAAATTCAGTTGCAAAAAAAGAAATACCCTAAATCTGGTGTTCCAGCTGTGACTGGACAAGTTTCATAGTGTCCGTCAAAGGATATATTATTTTCTGCGGTGAAATTCAGTTGCAAAAATAGGAATACTGTAAATCTGGTGTTCCAGCTGTGACTGGACATGTTTCACATGGTCCGTCAAATGGTATATTATTTTCTGGGGTGATATTCAGTTGCAAAAATAGAAATACCGTAAATCTGGTGTTTCAGCTGTGACTGGACAAGTTTCATAGTGTCCGTCAAAGGATAAATTATTTTCTGGGGTGAAATTCAGTTGCAAAAATAGCAATACCGTAAATCTGGTGTTCCAGCAGTGGCTGGCCAAGTTTCATAATGTCCGGCAAAGGATAGAGTTTGTTCTGGGGTGAAATTCAATTGCCAAAATAGCAATACCTTAAATCAGTGGTTTAAGCTCTGGCTGGACAAGTTTAATAGTGTCCGACAAAGGATATATTTTTTTCTGTAGTGAAATTCAATTGCCAAAATAGCAATACCATAAATCAGTGGTTTCAGCTGTGGCTGGCCAAAATTCATAGTGTCCGTCAAAGGATATATTATTTTCTGGGTTGAAATTTAATTGCCAAAATAGCAATACCCAACATCTGGTGTTCCAGCTGTTGCAGGCCAAGTGTAAATCTGTCTGTAAAAGGAAATATTACACTCAGCGTGCATCTCCAAGTGTATTTCTTGCTGTTAAAGGGTATATTACAGTAAGTTTTAAAATACAGCATAATCCTCTACATTTGCTCACACTGTTTTGCATCTCTAAGTGTATTTCTTTACGTTAAAGGGTGTATTACAAAAAGTGTTAAAATACAAGTGCTGAAAGCATAATCCTATATTTTTTTTCACACGCTACTGTGCATCTCCAATTGTAAATATGTCCGTAAAAGGATACCTTTCATCCAGGGCCTAAATACTGGGCCTACAATTGATATTCCCCTAAATCTGTGGTTACTGCTGTGCCTGGATTAGTGTAATACGGTACATAAATAGATAGCAAGATAGTGCTAGGTGCCTTTAAAAAAAAGGCCTGAATTTGAATTCAATACATTGGGCCAAATAATTTTTTTCTTATCGTGGTGAACAGTAACAATGAGGAAAACATCTAGTAAGGTACACGGACGCTGACATTGTCGTGGCGTTGTTAGTGGACCCTCTGGTGCTGGGAGAAGACGTGGCCTCAGGTTCCAGTACCCGCCAGAATTTACAGCGATATTTGGTGGGGCCCAATGCCTTTCTAAGGATGGTAAGCCCTGAGCAAGTACAGGCGCTCGTCAATTGGGTGGCCGACAGTGGATCCAGCATGTTCACAACATTATCTCCCACCCAGTCTTCTGCAGAAAGCGCACAGGTGGCTCCTGAAAACCAAGCCCATCAGTCTGTCACATCACCCCCATTCATATCAGGGAAACTGTCTGAGCCTCAAGTTATGCAGCAGTCTCCTATGCTGTTTGAAGACTTTGCTGGCAGGGTTTCCCAAGGGAATCCACTTAGCCCTTCCCCAGTGGTGGAAGACATAGAATGCACTGACCCCCAACCACTTATGTTTCCTGATGAGGACATGAGAACACCACCTCATCAGAGTCCGCACGTGTCTGATGGTGACGAAACACCCGTGCCAACTGCTGCGTCTTTTTGCAGTGTGCAGTCCGAACAGGAGGTCAGGGAGGAAGACTGTGTGGAAGACGATGCAGGGGACAATGAGGTCCTAGACCCCACATGGAATGAAGGTCGTGCCGCTGACTTTCATAGTTCAGAGGAAGAGGCAGTGGTGAGACCGAGCCAACAGCGTAGCAAAAGAGGGAGCAGGGGGCAAAAGCAGAACAGCCGCCGCCAAGAGAGTTCGCCTGCCACTGGTCACCGCCACCAGGGACCGAGCACCCCAAAGGCAGCTTCAAGGAGTTCTCTGGCATTGCACTTCTTCAAACAATGTGCTGACGACAAAACCCGAGTGGTTTGCACGCTGTGCCATCAGAGCCTGAAGCGAGGCATTAACGTTCTGAACCTTAGCACAACCTGCATGACCAGGCATCTACATGCAAAGCATGAACTGCAGTGGAGTAAACAACTGAAAAACAAGGAACTCACTCAGGCTCCCCCTGCTCCCTTTTCTACTGCTGCCTCGGCCTCTTCCTCCGCCTCGGGAGGAATGTTGGCACCTGCTGCCCACCAAACAGAGGATGTGCCACCAACACCACCACCTCTGTCACGAAGCATCTCCACCATGTCACACTGCAGCGTTCAGCTCTCCATCTCACAAACCTTGGCGAGAAAGCGTAAATTCCCACCTACCCACCCTCGAAGCCCTGGGCCTGAATGCGAGCATTTCTAAACTACTGGCCTTTTGCTGTCAGTAAGGTGTTAAATGCTCTCATTCAGGCTGGTGGACACAGACAGCTTCAAAAAGCTGATGGCGATGGCTGTCCCACAGTATGTTGTTCAAAGCCGCCACTACTTCTCCAAGAGAGCCGTGCCTTCCCTGCACAACCAAGTCCCCGATAAATGTATGCCTCTTGTAGCCTCCTCCAACTACTCGGCTTCCTCCTCCTCTTCTTCCACCTGCTCATACAGTCAGCCACACACCTTCACCACCAACTTCAGCACAGTCCGGTGTAAACGTCAGCAGGCCGTTCTAAAACTCATATGTTTAGTGGACAGGCCCCACACCGCGCAGGGGTTGTGGCGGGGTATTGAACAACAGACCGACCAGTGGTTGCTGCTGCTGCTCGCCTGTCTGCGCTACAGCGGAACTTCGGCCTTCTCGCTCACCGCCTCATATACGACGTGCCCACCAGGTGGAACTCCACCTTGCACCTGCTGGAGAGACTGTGTGAGCAGCAGCAGGCCATAGTAGAGTTTCAGCTGCAGCACGCACGGGTCAGTCGCACTGTGGAACAGTACCACTTCACCACCAATAACTGGGCCTCCATGCGAGACCTGTGTGACCTGTTGCGCTGTTTCGAGTACTCCACCAACATGGCCAGTGGCGATGACGCCGTTATCAGCGTTACAATACCACTTCTATGTCTCCTTGAGAAAACACTTAGGGTGATGATGGAAGGGGAGGTGGCCCAGGAGGAGGAGGAACAGGGATCATTTTTAGCACTTTCAGGCCAGTCTCTTAGAAGTGGCTCAGAGGGAGGTTTTTTGCAAAAGCAGAGGCCAGTTACAAATGTGGCCAGCCAGGGCCCACTACTGAAGGACAAGGAGGATGAGGAGGAGGTGGAGGATGATGAAGCATGTTCACAGCGTGGTGGCATCCAACTTAGCTCAGGCCCATCACTGGTGCGTGGCTGGGGGAAACGGAGGACGATGACTATGATATACAGAGGACAGCTTGTTCTTACCTCTGGTCAGCCTGGCACACATGAGCGACTACATGCTGCAGTGCCTGCGCAACGACAGCAGGGTTGCCCACATTTGCCCAAAACAGATTGGGCAGACTAGATGGGCCAAATGGTTCTTATCTGCCGACACATTCTATGTTTCTATGTTTAACGTGTGCGGACTACTGGGTTGCCACCCTGCTGGATCCCTAGTACAAAGACAAAATGCCCACCATACTTCCTGCACTGGAGCGTGATAGAAAGATGCGCAAGTACAAGCGCATGTTGGTAGACGCACTACTGAGAGCATTCCCAAATGTCACAGGGGAACAAGTGGAAGCCCAAGGCGAAGGCAGAGGAGGAGCGAGAGGTCAGCAATGCAGCTGTATCACGGCCAGCTCCTCTGAGGGCAGGATAAGCATGCAGAGTTGTGGAAAAGTTTTGTCACCACTCCACAGCTAACTGCACCACCACCTGATACGGAACGTGTTAGCAGGAGGCAGCATTTCACTAACATGGTGGAACAGTATGTGTGCACACCCCTCCACGTACTGACTGATGGTTCGGCCCCACTCAACTTCTGGGTCTCCATATTGTCCACGTGGCCAGAGCTAGCCATTTATGCCTTGGAGGTGCTGGCCTGCCCGCTAGCCAGCGTTTTGTCTGAACGTGTATACAGCACGGCAGGTGGCGTCATTACTGACAAACGCTGTCGCCTGTCCACAGCCAACGTGGACAAGCTGACATTCATAAAAATGAACCAGGCATGGATCCCACAGGACCTGTCCATCCCTTGTGCAGAATACACATTTATAACTACCTCCTCTTAACCATATATTCTTGCATTCCAGGGCACTTCTTTATCGAATCCTCTTTTTTTAATTTTACCATTATTTTGTGGGGCAACATGAAGACTGATTCTCTGCTTTGGGACCTCTCTCCTCTGTCTGGGTGCTGGGGCCTAAATAACTAAAAGTGGCCTTCTCCGTTGGTGGGTGACAAAATGCCTCTTTTGCTGCTATGGGACCTCTCTCCTCTGTCTGGGTGTCAGGGGTCTAACTTTCACGTACTTGCTTGCTGTCTTGGCGGCAGAAATTTAACACGTTTTACTGTCTAATGACCGCCCCATTGTCTGGGTGTCAGGGGCCTATATGTCGTTTAATCATTTGTTGTCTTGGTGGGAGATATTAAACTGTTTTGATTGTCATGACCGCCCCATTGTCTGGGTGTCAGGGGCCTAAATTTCACGTACTTGCTTGCTGTCTTGGTGGCAGATATTTAACACTTTTTACTGTCTAATGACATCCCCATTGTCTGGGTGTCAGGGGCCTATATGTCGTTTAATCATTTGTTGTCTTGGTGGGAGATATTAAACTGTTTTGATTGTCATGACCGCCCCATTGTCTGGGTGTCAGGGGCCTAAATTTCACGTACTTGCTTGCTGTCTTGGTGGCAGACATTTAACACTTTTTACTGTCTAATGACCGCCCCATTGTCTGGGTGTCGGTGGCCTATATTTCGTTGAGTTGCTTATTGTCTGGGTGAGAGACATTAATCTCTTTTACTGTCAATTTGCCTCTCCTCTGTCTGGGTGTCAGGGGCCTACATAAATGATAATGGCCTGTTCCATTGCAGGTTGACCTGAGGCCTGTGTTGCTGTTACAGGACCGCTCTCCTCTTTGCGGGTGCCATGGCCCTGAGTCTGTGAATGAGGCCTCTGGCACTGCAGGCAGACATGAATACTTTTTGGCTGTGATGAGAACATCAACTCCCATAGCATTCCCACCTTATGCCACTCCAACCTTCTATTCCACCTCATCCTCCTCCAAGATGCCAATTGATATTGGTTAGTTTTTATTTATTTTATTTTATTTTAAGTCATTTCCCTATCCACATTTGTTTGCAGGGGATTTACCTACATTTTGCAGCCCTCTAGCCCTTTCCTGGGCTATTTTACAGCCTTTTTAGTGCCCAAAAGTTCGGGTCCCTAATGACTTCAATGGGGTTCGGGGTGAAGTTCGGGTCAAGTTCGGATCCCAAACCTGAACATTTTCGGGAAGTTCGACCGAACTTCTCGAACCCAAACATCCAGGTGTTCGCTAAACTCTACCCCCAACCTCATGTATACTATTTTGGTCTATGGATGGACAATACTCTGAGATGTTACCATGTTGTATACTATATGTTTCAATAAAAGAGAATACATGAAAAAATAATTTGGCGCATCTCTTGCCAGTGCACAGGAGATCAAAACTGGTGCAGGAAGTGCCAGTCGATAAATCTCCCCTATGTATTATATTATGTACTTTCATTAATGCTATAAATTACAAATCTGAGAAAAGCTTTTATCAATGCACTTTCCCTGGAGTTACACTTAGATGTTAATCATGTTATTCGCCTATTACATTGTTTTTTTTTTAGTCACTGTTTTGAGTAGTTATCAAATTTGGAGATAAATTATCCTGCATTACAAAGTATTCACTTTCCAAATTTACATTATAACTTTATATTTTATTCATAGAATAATAATCATTCCTTTCATCACACTTATGTTATGTTACATTAAATAAAGCAAAAGACACAAATCTACAAAATAAGTTATGAACAAAGCCAAATAAAATATCATTGGCAACAAACACAGAGATGATGATCAAAATACAATGTAATTTATACTTTCACTCAAGAATTGTGAAAGAGCTGAATGTGTTTGAAAAGATTAAGTATTGACCTTAACATGACTCTATTTTGATCATTATTTACAACTGACACACAGTATCACAATTAAACAACCATCCTGCCACTGCTGCTCTCAAAGCACTAAAGGCCAGCAGAATAGCAATGTCTGGCGGTGAATCACCAGATCAAAGATCTCTGTTGAATCAATAAAGTCAGCTCCTCTATATTGATCATCCTCCAAGGCCATACATGCTGATTGCTCTGAGAATTTGATAGAAATGGAAGAAACAAGACACACACCTGTCCGTGATGGGGTCATTAACTTATGTCCAAAAACAATTTACTGTGTACCAACTTCTTGTACTAAATAGAAAATTGTTAGAAAGGCACAAACTGTAATGCTGATGCTCAGTAACTGCACTTATGAGTCAGATAGCATGTATTTAGTTTCACAAAAACAGTTATTAACATCGTATTGAGGTTTATCAAGTTTTAGAAAATGTTCTCAAGAAATGATCCTTTCTAGGGATGAGCGAACCCGAACTGAATTGTTCGGGTTCATACCGAATTTTGGGGTGTTCGTGACACGGACCCGAACCCGAACATTTATGTAAAAGTTCGGGTTCGGGTTCGTTGTTCGTCGATTTCTTCCCGCTTTCTGAAGGGCTACACAGCAACCAATCAGCTAGCGTTTTACTTCTTGCCCTATGAAGCCATCACAGTAGGCATGGCTGTTATTGGCCAAGTGCAGCATGTGACACAGCCTCTATTTAAGCTGGAGTCACGTCGCGCCGCATGTCACTCTGCTCTGATTAGTGTAGGGATAGAATGCAGCTGCTGTTAGGGCGAGATTAGGCAAGAATTAACTCAGCAAAAACACTTAATGAAGTGATCGATCTACAGCTGTGAATCATTCAACTTCTGCTAGTTAATTGTTCACTGTTTTCAGGCTGCCCAGAGCGTTTTTCTGTCACTTTTTTCTGGGGTGATCGGCAGCCATTTTGTGTCTTGTGGTGCGCCAGCAAAAGCAGCCACCAAGTCCATTAATCCATCAATAGTAGGGTTTTTTTTTTTTGCTATGTCCTACATCAGGGGCATGGCTGTGCTTATTGTCACCCCTAGAAACTCAGTATAGAATTTTCTATATTTTATTGAGAGGTGAAATTTACTTAAAAAAATGCAATCCCCTAAATTTGGTGTTCCAGCTGTGGCTAGCCAAGTGTAATACTGTCTGGCAAAGAATATATTTTTTTTTCTGGGGTGAAATTCAATTTCCATAATAGCAATACCCTAAATCAGTGGTTTCTGCTGTGACAGGACAAGTTTTATAGTGTCCGTCAAAGGATAGCTTTTGTTCTGGGGTGAAATTTAGTTGCAAAAATAGAAATTCAGTAAATCTGGTGATCTAGCTGTGGCTGGACAAGTAGTTTAATAGTATCCGTCAAAGGATATATTTTGTTCTGAGGTTAAATTCAATTGCCAAAATAGCAATACCGTAAATCTGGTGTTCCATCTGTGAATGGACAAGTTTCATAGTGTCCGTCAAAGGATATATTATTTTCTGGGGTGAAATTCAGTTGCAAAAATAGAGATTCAGTAAATCTGGTGTTCTAGCTGTGGCTGGACAAGTAGGTTAATAGTATCCGTCAAAGAATATATTTTGTTCGGGGGTGAAATTCAATTGCCAAAATAGCAATACCCAAAATCTGGTGTTCCAGCTGTTGCATGCCAAGTGTAAATCTGTCCGTAAAAGTGTATATTACACTCAGCTTTTATCTCCAAGTTTATTTCTTTCCGTAAAAGGGTATATTGCACAAAGTGTTAAATTACAATTGCTGAAAGCATAATCCTTTAAATTTGCACGCACTATTGTGCATCTCATAGTGTATTTCTGTCCGTAAAATCGTAGATTACACTCAAGGTGTAAATACAAGTGCTGATAGGGTCATCCTAAATAACATCACACGCTACCGTGCATCTCCAAGTGTATTTCTTTCAGTTAAAGAGTATATTACAGTAAGTGTTAAAATACAGCATAATCCTCTACATTTGCGCACACTGTTTTACATCTCTAAGTGTATTTCTTTCCGTTAAAGGGTCTATTACACAAAGGGTTAAAATACAAGTGCTGAAAGCATAATCCTACATATTTTTTCACACGCTACTGTGCATCTCAAAGTGTAAATCTGTCCATAAAAGGATACCTTTCATCCAGGGCCTAAATACTAGGCTTACAATTGATATTCCCCTAAATCTGTGGTTATTGCTGTGCCTGGATTAGTGTAATACGGTACATAAATAGATAGCCAGATAGTGTTAGGTGCCTGTAAAAAAAAAGGCCTGAATTTGAATTCAATACATTGGGCCAAAAATTTTTCTTATTGTGGTGAACGGTAACAATGAGGAAAACATCTAGTAAGGGCCCATCACTGGTGCGTGGCTGGGGGGAAACAGAGGACGATGACGATACGCCTCCCACAGAGGACAGCTTGTCCTTACCTCTGGGAAGCTTGGCACACATGAGCGACTACATGCTGCAGTGCTTACGCAACGACAGCAGAGTTGCCCACATTTTAACGTGTGCAGACTACTGGGTTGCCACCCTGCTGATTACCCAGTACAAAGACAATGTGCCCACCTTACTTCCTGCACTAGAGCGTGATAGGACAATGCGCGCATACAAGTGCACGTTGGTAGACGCGATACTGAGAGCATTCCCAAATGTCACAGGGGAACAAGTGGAAGCCCAAGGCGAAGGCAGAAGAGGAGCGAGAGGTTGCCAATGCAGCTGTGTCATGGCCAGCTCCTCTGAGGGCAGGTATAGCATGGCAGAGATGTGGAAAAGTTTTGTCACCACGCCACAGCTAACTGCACCTCCACCTGATACGGAACGTGTTAGCAGGAGGCAGCATTTCACTAACATGGTGGAACAGTACGTGTGCACACCCCTCCATGTACTGACTGATGGTTTGGCCCCATTCAACTTCTGGGTCTCCAAATTGTCCACGTGGCCATAGCTTTTATGCCTTGGAGGTGCTTTCCCCCGCGTCTAGCATTTTGTCTGAACGTATATTCAGCATGGCAGGGGGCGTCACTACAGACAAACGCAGCTGCCTGTCCACAGCCAATGTGGACAAGCTGACATTCATAAAAATGAACCAGGCATGGATCCCACAGGACATGTCCATCCCTTGTGCATGTTAGACATTTATAACTACCTCCCCTTAACCATATATTCTTGGACTCCAGGGCACTTCTTCATGCAATCCTCTTTTTTTAATTTTACCATTATATTGCATATCAACCCAAAGTTGAATGAACCTCACCTCCATCTGGGTGCCAGGGGCCTAAATATCTGAAAGTGGCATGCTCCATTGGTGGGTGAAATGAAGCCTGATTCTCTGCTATTCGACCTCTCTCCTCTGTCTTGGTGCCAGGGGCCTAAATATCTGAAAGTGGCCTGTTCCATTGGTGGGTGACATGAAGCCTGATTCTCTGCTATGCGACCTCTCTCCTCTGTCTTGGTGCCGGGGCCTAAATATCTGAAAGTGGCCTGTTGCAGTGGTGGTTGACATGAAGCCTGATTCTCTGCTATGGGACCTCTTTCCTCTGTCTGAGTGCTGGGGCCTGAATTAGTAAAAGTGGCCGTTCCATTGGTGGGTGACATGAAGCCTGATTCTCTGCTATGCCACCTCTCTCCTCTGTCTGGGTGCTGGGGCCTAACTAACTGAAAGTGGCCTTTTCCATTGGTGGGTGACATGAAGCCTGATTCTTTGCTATGGGACCTCTCTCCTCTGTCTGGGTGCTGGGGCCTAAACAAGTAAAAGTGTCCTTCTCCATTGGTGGGTTACATGAAGCCTGATTCTCTGCTATGGGACCTCTCTCCAATTGATATTGGTTAATTTTTAGTTATTTCATTTTAATTCATTTCCCTATCAACATTTGTTTGCAGGGTATTTACCTACATTTTGCTGCATTTTGCAGCCCTCCAGCCCTTTCCTGGGCTATTTTACAGCCTTTTTAGTGCCCAAAAGTTCGGGTCCCCATTGACTTCTTCGGCCAAACTTCTCGAACCCGAACATCCAGGTGTTTGCTCAACT